>CM040398.1:32288292-32617329 GCA_022702515.1 Ilyophis sp. 1 JC-2022
CCGTCGTGCATATTCTGTTTCCAAAGAGTGCAGTGATGCAGTGGAGGCACCTGGAATAAAGAGTGCAGTGATGCAGTGGAGGCACCTGGAATAAAGAGTGCAGTGATGCAGTGGAGACACCTGGAATAAAGAGTGCAGTGATGCAGTGGAGGCACCTGGAATAAAGAGTGCAGTGATGCAGTGGAGGCACCTGGAATAAAGAGTGCAGTGATGCAGTGCAGGCACCTGGAATAAAGAGTGCAGTGATGCAGTGGAGGCACCTGGAATAAAGAGTGCAGTGATGCAGTGGAGGCACCTGGAATAAAGAGTGCAGTGATGCAGTGGAGACACCTGGAATAAAGAGTGCAGTGATGCAGTGGAGACACCTGGAATAAAGAGTGCAGTGATGCAGTGGAGACACCTGGAATAAAGAGTGCAGTGATGCAGTGGAGGCACCTGGAATAAAGAGTGCAGTGATGCAGTGGAGGCACCTGGAATAAAGAGTGCAGTGATGCAGTGGAGGCACCTGGAATAAAGAGTGCAGTGATGCAGTGGAGACACCTGGAATAAAGAGTGCAGTGATGCAGTGGAGACACCTGGAATAAAGAGTGCAGTGATGCAGTGGAGGCACCTGGAATAAAGAGTGCAGTGATGCAGTGGAGGCACCTGGAATAAAAAGTGCAGTGATGCAGTGGAGACACCTGGAATAATCATGCACAGGTGCCCCACACAACGAAGAAAGAGGTGAAACTTGTTGGATAAGCATTCAGAGGTGTACTGGAGAACAAACAGCATACATTCTCATCGAGTGTGCACGCCTTCTGCAGAGTGCTTACAGTTTATGGGGAGCTTTCACCCACAGATCTGCCAATGGGTTTCAATTCACCATGAAAACAAAAGTGTGGGAAACTGCCAGCAAGTATTTTCCACATACTCTACCGTACGCAGTGAATAAGCTGAAACTAGACACTATGCATGCAGACTCAGTTTGCAGTCTAGCATTTGAACAAGCAATTTTACCAACCAATTAAAGCACAGCGCTTATGTCACTGATAGAAACTAAAAAAGCAATAGAGTACTCAAGTGAGTATGTCAGCTCTATAGAGTACTCAAGTGAGTACGTCAGCTCTATAGAGTACTCAAGTGAGTATGTCAGACGTGGGCGGAGTCTGGTTTCGGAAGTAAATTCCCTATGGCAGATAGAACGGGCTTTGGAGACTATCGACTATTTCTTGAAATCTGATTTATAGAATGAGCCAAAACGTTCCTGGATTAGCCTGTGTGGTATAAGGATATAGATCATATATCGCATGCTCCAATTTTAATTTTTTTAAATAATGGATTAATGGTTGTAGTTTGTCTTGTAGTCCACTTTAATGGACTGCATATCCAATACTGCAACGCACAGGTGGTTCTCGACCAATCAGATATCATCATCTTGTCTGGACAGTGGCTGTGCTGCCACTGAAGACGAGCTACCTTTAGCTTGCTAAGTTGAGAAGCCCGCCTGACAAGGTCAGGAACTATGCTACTGTTAACCACATAAAGCAATTCTAGCTTTTAGTTTTTCAAGCTAGCTAGCTAACGTTAGAAAAAAGTGTTTAAAAACGGAGCTGTGTGCTACTGCTGGCTAACGTTATATGACAATGTTTGGAGACAACACTACGGTCGTCCGGAGGGAATTATGGGACTTCGAGTTTTTAAACAGCGGCAGCGATGGTATATTCACAAAGAAATACTGAAGCGTAAAATATACTCAAAGCTGGTCCAGAAATATTACATAGTTTGCGAACGGGCGTTATATTGAACAATCCTGGAAATTGACGGTAAGACATAATCACTAGAAATGGTTTAAAAGTAAGTTTTAGTTAATGTCTACGCTCTAAATGAATGGGGGAATTACTGCCGAAACCTGCGTGACGTAGTCACTTGAGTATTCTATATGTAGTCTTTTTTAAAGCACAGAATCCCTCAGGGTATAAAACGACGAGTAGCATCACTGAAATATTTGTTGTGTAATTAAAATTTTCTAGGAGATAATAATAGCGCTAGAGTAGACACATTTTTTATAAACAGTCATCGCGTAACTGTGACTCCAGGGGACACACCGAGCAGACACATTTCCGGGAGATGAAGGCATGGCTTCTGAATGGGCACACCCCCAGGACACACCTCAGGGAGATGAAGGTGTGGCTTCTGAATGGGCACACCCCCAGGACACACCTCAGGGAGATGAAGGTGTGGCTTCTGAATGGGCACACCCCCAGGACACACCTCAGGGAGATGAAGGTGTGGCTTCTGAATGGGCACACCCCCAGGACACACCTCAGGGAGATGAAGGTGTGGCTTCTGAATGGGCACACCCCCAGGACACACCTCAGGGAGATGAAGGTGTGGCTTCTGAATGGGCACACCCCCAGGACACACCTCAGGGAGATGAAGGTGTGGCTTCTGAATGGGCACACCCCCAGGACACACCTCAGGGAGATGAAGGTGTGGCTTCTGAATGGGCACACCCCCAGGACACACCTCAGGGAGATGAAGGTGTGGCTTCTGAATGGACACACCCCCAGAACACACCTCCAAGTGAGGAAGAACTGGGAGCAGGAGTCTTGGACGGCAGCCAATCCGAACAGCCTGTTTTGGACCTGGTGCATTGTAATTAGGTCCCCATGTTTTCTGAAACTTTTATAGCCTTTAATTTAGTCCTCTGTCAACAAGATGATGATTCTGCCCAATGTTGAATATTGTTCTGCTGCACATGACTCATAGCATAATATTCAGTCTTTCACCATATAGATTAATCATTTAAAAATGATTACTTTCAAATGTAGGCTGTAGTATTACTCACGGCTGTTGGCACATATTTATTAATTTTATTTACCAGTGTTCACAATATGTTAATATGATGATTAAACTTAAGGTTTCATTAAAATAGCCTTTGGCAGTGTTTAATCTTTTTTTTTTTAAATACCTAATTGGTAACACTTTACATTAAGTTGCACCTATACCTGTGTACTTAAATTGTAACTGATGTGGTAACAAAAGGTTATTACTGAGTAACTACTGAGTAAATGAACAGGAAAGGTTTATTTGTTGTGTATAATGAATATGTGGCCTATGAGTGTAAATAAAATAATAAAAAATGTGTAATTATGTATACTGCTAACTGTTGTTTCATGTTACGTACGTTGGAGTTACTAACCTCTTGTTATAAATTAGTTACGATTATACACAGGTATAGGTGCAACTTAATGTAAAGTGTTACCAAATAATTTATTTATTTTTTGTACCACAACCTTTTGATCACAACAGCTAAAAACCATTCCATGCATCTTCATTTGTAAAAACAACAAAAAAAAAATTACGGTCCTGATTATCAATGATCTACAGGTGGCTCTACTTCTCCAGAAATGTGTGGTTTATGGAGACATGATGCAAAATAAAATGGGTTGTGGGTTGTAGCTGCGCAACATCAGGGCTGGAATACATTTCAAGTGAAACCCGGTGGAAACCAGCATTAAGTACTCTGATATTACCTCACGGTTGATTTTTATGGATATACATTATTATCAATATTGGAGGAAATACTGCAGACATTCGGTTACACAAACCTGCTAACTGCTGCCCTCTCCTGGTGTGCAGCCAGTAGTGCATCCGCAGGGACAAGGCAAATTAATTTGGAATCAGAACTGTTTTGTCATGGTATCAGAATTACCCTGGGATATTCTTTATGAATGTTATCCTTATGAAATACATTTTAACTGTTGTTTCAATGATGAAAAATTATGACTACTTACTGATGCACATCTAAACTCCAGCATGTGTTTTTGACATGCTGAAAACAGCCTGCCTCCATAGCTGAGCTGGCCGCCCACCTGAGACCAGAGGTAGATGACCTGGACCACAAACGTCGATGGGAGGAGGGACGTGTCGACTACCTGGGGAAGGACGCCTTTGACAACATCAGGAAAAAACTGGACAAATTTCTGGAGTAGCCAACTCTGTGGAACGCACTCCCAACCACACACACTGAAATTGGAAACAAGGGAAGTTGCACAACTGGTTGTATCACTCTTGTGCAATGAACAGAATGGTTTGATCAGGCAAGATGATTCAAATTGTGTTTGCTCTATGTAAATATCCTCTGCGTGTTCATTCAACATGTGTACATGTAACCAATATCATAGGTAAACCATAGGCAATTTTTCACTTTAATTTTACTTAGCTTGCGCTTATGTCGCTTTATCACTATCAAACAGCAGCTGGAATGGTTTCAGTGAACTTTATGAAAAATATGATCTTTTGATGACTTTTCAAACCTCACAGAAAACATGCTGCAGGCACAGTGATGGAAGACCTTTTGCGAGAGCATTAACGTTACCTTCATATAGGATTAAATGTAACTTTTTAGGATGATTGCGTGAAAACCAACATTAAAAAGTCTGATCAAACTAGATGGCTTACGGAGCTCGAATAGAGTAGATCTAATCTTATTTCATACGTTTCCGAAATAGCCTAAATACAATGAGGATACAGTTCCTATCGTAAACCAGTTTAATGAATGTAGTTTATTAAACTAGAAAATACTCGAAAAATGCACCCTCCTCTCCTCCATGCCACAGAAACTGATCTTTGTATTTTAATCTAATGTTGCTGATTACATCTCAGTTACATATTAATGGTTACATACTAATTAATGTCTCGACGGAAATCGCAATGTCAGGTACATTGTATACTGTACATGCAAATACTTGTACTCGAAACGTTCAGGCAGTTTTGCATACTTCCGGGTAGGAGAGGAGTGGTAGTGGGGGAGTGGAGGTGGGGAGGTGGGGAGGTGGGGAGGTGGGGAGTGACGAATATTGGGACCCCAGGACCACACTCCCCTGCTGAACAGTGCACTCATCCGACAATTTCAGTAAGTAACCCGGAAGTAAAAACGTAAAAGACGTAGAGCGTATATCGTGGGCTTGGAACCAGAGGGGTGTAAGTGGCATTTTGGGCGAAAATGAGTTCTATATATCAAATTAAAGCTCTTGATGAGCTCTATTCAGTGCCAAAATGGCACATTTGAAATCACAAACGGTACTGAATAAAGCAACAAAACAACAAAGACCTAACACAAACATTGAGAATGGTTTTGAGCCAGAAGGGTGTAAGTGCACTTTATGCCATTCTGGCTCTGAACAATGCATTGTGGGTGGAGCCTTAAGACAGCACTTAAGCCAAAATGGCTGCCAACACATCAAGGTCGTACATGGGCTGCGTTCCAATCCAATTTTTTTACCGTCCTATCTACTTGGTACTTGTCTGACCCGGAAATCGATCGAGGTCCGCCATCTTTAAGGACATCCCAAACCGCTAAATGCTCCACCGAGGAGCGAGCAGTGGGGACATAGGAGGCTCCCGAAGAATTCTTCAGTGAGGAAACACGAGTGCAGCCTTTACGGAAGTCTTTACTCAGAACGCGTGACGTGTTTCATCACATCTGCCACACTGCCTCAGTTGAAATCATGGCGGGACCTCGCGTACACAAATGTAAGTGCTTATCGTTCCTTTCAATTTAATTTATAAAGCGCTTTCATTTATAATGTCACTCGTTCTTTCGGACAAACGAAAGGCAAGTTTATTCATGAAAAAAGAGACAACAAATATTGTAGTTCAGCATGCAAGCGTAACATTTAGGACATGTTTCTGTCCCATATAGTTGTTTGTTAGCTAACGTTACTGCATAGGAAACGCAAGCTTCAATTAACCCATGTCCTTTCAAAACTGTATACAATTGTATATTGTACGCTATGCAATAGGCTATGTTACGTTTAGCCTATGTTCACACTGTTGAATGCATCCCGGCAAGTAGGCTAACTGAAATAGGCTCGACAGTCGCTGCTCGATTTCCAGTGTAACAACTGAAACATGAACACGCAGCTGCTTTGCGTTTAAAATATATTTTTCCTCACTCTTGTATGACAGAAATAATGTAATTTCAGTCTATGTTATTGCATTCGCTGTCTTTGACTGATGAAATGCACATTAGGCTAGCTAATTAGGATAGGCTACTATTTTGCATCATGTAGCCTACTTACATATGTCATGTCTGAATTATGGGCTTGTGAAGCCCCTTGACACATGCCGTTGTGATTTAGGGCTATACACAGACATTACTAGCTGGTTTTTACTTGCAGGTCTGTTGTGTCATTTACAGGGACAGATGAGAGCAGGCTGAGGTGTGAGAATGAGCATCTGTTTACGGGGAAGAGGCATGTAGCAAAGAAAGCTTGGGGGTGAGTCATTAGTGACATTCTATAATGTGTGATGTCACATAGAACTAAAATATGTTACACAGAAACATTGGCAATAAGCCATTTTTTATGTTCATGCAGGACCATGTCACTGTCCATATTGGTGTTCCTACATGTCATAGATTAATGTTGACGGAATCACTCCTCAGCACCATGATTCATGTCTTGTGTTGAAGTAGTTAATTGTATGCAAATGACAACTTCTGATATCCCTAATGTAAGTGTGATGGCAAGAGGCATGCCTGCCCCTGTAAATGGATAACACATAAACATGTTATGGCATGGCAGTAATTGTTGTAGGGCACTTGGGTATGGTATGGTAACATGTGTTGTTTTCCTCAGTGAAATTCATCTGCAGATGGGCCTACAGGGCCAGGTGAGCCCCACCCAAATTGCAAAGAAATGGGACAACCTCAAGCAAAAATGTGAGGTTCAATTTATGATGTTTTTCCTTTGCAAATTTGTAGTTTTTATTGCACACTGAAACAAAATTATGCCTGTGCAATAGGCTCACGGCTCACCTTCACCCTTACATCTTTCCTTGTAGGCACTCAGATGCCCTGCTACAGAGACGGGACAGACAGGGGAGAGGCCACAGCAGCCACATGGCCATGGTTTAATGCAATGCATGAGGCCATCGGGGGGAGGCCATCTATTGATCCTCCTGTCCTGATGGACTCATGTGTTGCAGAAAACCTGGCACATGTGGCTGATGAGACCTCAGATGGCACTGGCTCATCTCTTCCTGGATTTGTGGCGGTCACTTGTAGCCAGGCGTGTGTGGAGGAGGAGGAAGAGGATGCACAGCCTGGCTAAAGGCTGTGCCTGTCCCCCATCCCCCAAAAGGAGAAGGACCGGTGAGGGAGCCGTTCTGCGATTCCTGAAGGAAGACGTTGCCAGAGAAGAGGAGCGATTCAAGACCACACTGGAAAGCTCTAATTAGTTTGAGAAAATGCTTAATAAAATGAAAATAGTTCACAAGTGTTTGTCAATTTGTTTTTTACTTGTGTTTTTACCTTTTAAGATATAGTTTTCATCTGAGTGCCCCCTTCAGCAGCACTAAACAATTTGGGAGAAAAGAAACACACAAATACTAACAATTTTGCTGATCGTGTAAGCTTCAGGAGGGTAATACCTAGGCTATTTCTGGCTTATCGGTCTCTCGCTCTTTACTGGTAACTTCAAATGAATGTCTTCCTTTTTGTAAATTCTAAGTAGTCAGCCTACATTCATTGATTAATGATTTGCAGTCATTATTCTAATTTACTGTTTTTATTTTACTGAAATGATGTACTCTTAGGCCTGAATTAGACTTTGTTTTGACTTGTTGCTTACACCAGGTTACTGTCTTATGGACGAATTATGCGATTTAATTGAGGATTGTCATTTCTAATAATAATGATGTTAAAATATATTTTTACTGCAGGATAAGTGAGTGGTTCTAGCACGCAATATCGCCTGTGTTCAGCATTCCGAGTGCTGAACAATTTAACAAGGAAGGGCATTGACTGTTAACACTGTATTCAGAAAATAGACATTTTACAGAATCCTCACTTCCCCGACAGGTGGTTGACATACACTGGTGTCAAAGTGGTATGCTTATAGTGTGTTTTGAAATAAATAAAGGTAATGAAAATGTGGCACAGAAAAGATGTATGAAACTGATATGTTAGTATCCAGAAGTGATTTTATTAACACTAACATAACAAATAAAATGTGGATTAACACTGGACAGAAAGAGGGGCTGCAAGGGAGAATATACAAACATAACAAGAAACAGAGACACTAACAAAAAGCTCTCCTGTATAAATAATTTTTCAAACAATTGCCAAATTACATATAATCATGTTCATTCAGTGCTACTGGACATACATTTGGAGCAGACGGTTGCCCCGCCAGTTGGTTTCGCCGGCCATGTCCGCTTTGTTCCCTCCTCACTGGATGTGGTGGAGCCACACCAATATCACCAACATCCTCGACAACCTCAAGGATGTCCCCCTTTGTCAGGCAGATGTTATGGAGCATGGCACATGCGGTGATGACCGTGGGTACAAAGGTGTGGTCCACCTCCAGAGCCTTGAAGAGCAGGCACCTCCTGGACCCTTAAGTGGTGTGCCCAGCCAACGCCCCCCCCATGCGGCAGCAGCATTATCAATGCTTCTATGGAGCCATGGCTCAGACGGTAGTCTACCATGAGGTTCTGGTCCCCATTAAAGTAAAGCTGGAGCACTGGCACAGTGGCATTTACTTGGGCATAATGCCCAGCTGATGGATCTTCGACCTAAAAAAGAATGAAATGAAAAACATGAAGTGTGTACATGCAGCCTACAGTTCACACAAGTTGATTGATTAACACCAAACCACAGGAGCCAAATGTATAGTTTGTAGTCCTACATGCAGGTAAATGTGTGGTATTATAGAACATGCAATTACTATGTGTGCATGACATAACTTTGCTGTATATTTATCCAGGTGAATTCTACTCCACCCACTGTTAAAAGTGCTTCATGCTTATCAATGTCCATGTGTGATCAAGAGCACTGTCTTATGACTACTGTTGAGAATATGTGATTCTTACCTCACTTAGGAACAGGACGGAGCGAAGCCGTCGCGATCCCCTGAACTGGCAACGCCACCGTTCCCGCTGAAGCCGGTGCCATGCGTTTATGGCGAACGCTAGGTTCATTGCGGAAATGTTGATTGCGTACAGTAGCAGACCAGTATACTAGCCTATTGAAATCGCCGATCTAAGTTTTGAAATCAGTATCTGTCGCTTATATACCATCAGATCATACATGCTTGATTAATTAATTAAACGGCATCAGCTCGGTTATTGGCTGGAAGTGTCATTTGTAATGTGCTCCGATTTTAACGAACAAACATGCATTCGAGTCCATTGATGAATTGGCCATTGAGCGTGTGGAATATAGGCGTAGCCTACTTACAATTAAAATTATGCTTCGTGCGATCTTTACTCACACAGTGATAAATAGCCGTTTGTTGTGGATGTGTTAATGGGACACTGTACGTCAAACACAAACATCTGTAATTGAGAGACAATATTCTTATTTCACATGGCATTTTCACATCTGTCAAATTGCATGGGAGAAAATCATTGCAAATAATTGTGATAACTTCACAGTGCAATATAGCGTCAAATAATACAATAGTTTATACCATGATGCATGCAAAAACAAGCTCAGATAAAAATACGATAGGCTACAGAACAATCCGTTAGCCTTCTTTTTTTGACAGGTGATACAGCTGTGCACACGTCATTAGTAATTGACGTCGCTTCAGCTGACGCTTGACTGAGCAAGGACGTTCCATTTGCTTAATTCAATGTTGCCTCGCTGCTGCGTCCTCGTATGTGATCCTTGGATCCTTTCCTTATGGCCTCCACTGGGTGGAGCTAATGAGCGAGGAAAGGACCTAGGAAAAGAAGCAAGCAGTAAAAAAATTGGATTGGAACGCAGCCATGGAAACATGAAAACTAAACTAAACTTCTGCTGTTAAAAGTTCTTGTTTCCGTGTACGACCTTGATGTGTTGGCAGCCATTTTGGCACTTACGACCCTCTGGTTCCTAGCCATCGATATGCACATCTATGGTCCAAGATGTCAAATGTCAAAGATTTTCGATATATGACAAGATACGCAAATTATGCTTTTCCCCATTAGATTTTTTGTCCGCACAAGAGGACGTGATCATGCATGCGCAGTAGTGTTTTCAGTTAGCTTAGCAACTAAAGTTACTTAACGTATGAGTGTCGCGAATCTGACCGACGCTAGCTGGATTTAAAGTTGGTTTTCGTTAGATAGTCAAAACCATAACGGGTTGTAAGTAGTAGTACTGGGTCCTGACAACCTAGCATATATAATCTAAAAAGAAAAGGGAGACTTTTGATTTCGTCTGTCTGATAATGACCCGTTTAGCGAACTGTTTTGTAAAAACTCCATCGACCGCCTGTTGTCCGTCTAAAGTGCGGACGTTCCAGCCCCGAAGTTGGACCTCTTGCTCGTCCTACCCTCTTTGTTCATATTACAAACTGAACACGCCCATTGGGACGCACGCCGGGATTTCTTTCGCACACTGCTTGCAAAACGAAGGGACAGGGCACATAGTAAACAGGGGTCGTATTCGCACACAGCGAAAGTACATAGTTCCACTACATTATGGACCGCATGAAGGTAAGACCGTTTGCAGTGCAATGATTAAATGGTAACTAGACTATTTAACATACTTGTGCATGAAAATCAAGTTCTCTTTAAACAAGGCAACTAATTTTTGAAGATGTTTTAATAGATTATATTGATAAAGAAAACGATCCGCTTCGTGTCTAAAACGTAATAACATAGTGGTTTCATATAGATTGCACCCGGACACTCCTGATGAATGGGAACCCTCCACTTTAACATCTTTCTGTCGTATGCAGAACAAAATTTCAACTGCACTACTAATGGGAACGTTGCAGACATTCAGTCATAACAATATATAGCCTATTTGTGTGATTATTGTTTTATGATTCGATTTTTATGTCCCGAAATGCAGTTTTTCCACACAATTCATCTTCTGCCATAATAGTAGCGCATCGCATTTATCTGACCACTGTCTAACGCTAATTTATAAGTAGCTAATGATTTCTGAGTGATTGCACTATGTTGTAACCGATGCCGCTGAGGAATGTCAACCCTTATGGATTTCTATGGAAATCCTCATTTAATGGCATAATGTTCAACTGCATATAATGCCCAACTGGCAAAATAACCATTCAGAATTATCTTTTATAAAAATTCATGCGTATACAAACTACATTGACTCTTCAAACTTTGTCCCCTAATTTTCCTCGTTATCTTTGATGAGTACATTTAGATATGGTGAGCTGGTGGCGAATTTACCTGACTTGTTTTAGAAAGTATGTGTCAGCCATAGTGGGAGGTAGGCTGATTGTATGAATTGTTATGTCGCCAAGTTTAAACCTTGCTAATGCTCGATGCTCCATTCGTATATGGTATTGTTTAAAGTATAGCATATACTTGCTAAGTAAGGCAGTGGCCCACCTCGGGTCAGTTGTAGACACGGACCTGTTCAAAAACAAAAGTTGAAGACGTTCTAATCTTGGGGAGAAATTCCAATCCACATTTTCACTTTTTTCAATAGGTTTGCATTAGTTGACATGGAAAGTTTGGATTGGTATTATTTGAAAATGCTACAGTAATATACCACCCATCTTCTGTCAGAGGTAGATGAGGACTTGTTCTGTCATACCCACAAATCAAAAGTTTGAGATCTTCTAATTGTGTGGAGAAATGCAATTTAAAAATAAAAAAAAAGGTTTATATTGGTTTACATAGAAAGTTTGGAGTGGGATTATTTGAAGCATGACAGCATGCAATTTCGAGTAATTACGGTAAACAGTTTGCGGTCTAACTCCCCGTTCCCCTTTTACTAGTAGCCTACGAGTTGTAACCTCGGTCAAGCTATCCGCTCTTTAAAAATGTTCGGTCAAACTATCCGTTCGTCAAATTTGTGTGCGCAGCTACATTATGTATAGTGGTAGAACGGGAACCACGACGTCTTTAGGTAACGCCCTTGTGCGAAAAAAAAGGAAAGAGCGACTTCTCGCCAAGACGCCTGATAAAAATGTGTAATGCCGTCTTTTTAACTACCATTTCGAAAATGTAATACTATAGTAGGAAAGTAATTTAATATATGTTGGCTACTGTACTGCTGAAACGTACGTGTGATTGAAATATTGACCAATAATTGTAAATAATAATAATAATAATAATAATAATAAACTCCTAGGCTAAACCAAACTGTGCACACCCAACATGAAAATGTTCCACAGCAGCAATTTGGAGATCTGGAGAAATGACCAATGAATGTCGTTATAATTGTCTAAAGGAAAAAACGTAGATCATGCGATTTACCAATAATACGTCTCTGCATTTGTGCTGACAAAGAGCCAGACGATGCATACTAAATAAGAAAATATTGATTATAAAGGTGATTATAACGGTAGATAGGAATATATGACAGTACTATCTTTGGGAGCCCATTACCCTGTGGTTTTTCATAATTACTCCAAACATTCAACTGATTGTTGATAGATAAAGGCTAGACTATATGTGTGGCAAGTAAAAAGACATTTAACTGTGAACATTCTGAGATATGGCTATTAAGGTCATTATCACTGTGTGCAAGCAAATATGGAAACATTACATTTGAAAGAGCATTACACAGGATTTTCCCGTAGTAAGTGAATAATTTCAACTTCGGAATGACTATTTATGTTCTTTATTGCTGTATATGGGTATATGGCAACACTATCATAGACAGACCATTACACAAAATTTTCCCATAATTACTCTTGAACATCAATTGGCTGGCAATGAAAAAGGTCCATTCTATATGCCTGCTGAAAAAATTCTACTGTGAAAATTTTGAGATATGCCCACTTATGTTCATTATTGTTGTATATAGGTATATATGGCACCACAATCATTGACAAACTATTACACAAAATTTTCCCATAATTACTCTTGAACATCAACTGGCTGGCAATGAAAAGGGTCCATTCTATATGCCTGCTAAATATGAAGATATTCTACTGTGGAAATTTTGAGATATGACCATTTATGTTCTTCATTGCTATATGAGGGTATATATGACACCACTATCATTGACAAACCATTACACATAATTTTCCCATAAGTACTTTTGAACATCAACTGGCTGGCAATGAACAAGGTCCATTCTATATGCATGCTAAGTATGAAGATATTCTACTGTGGAAATTTGGAGATATGACCATTTATGTTCTTCATTGCTGTATGAGGGTATATATGACACCACTATCATTGACAAACCATTACACAAAATTTTCCCATAAGTACTTTTGAACATCAACTGGCTGGCAATGAACAAGGTCCATTCTATATGCCTGCTAAGTATGAAGATATTCTACTGTGGAAATTTTGAGATATGACCATTTATGTTCTTCATTGCTGTATATGGGTATATATGACACCACTATCATTGACAAAACATTACACAACATTTCCCCATAATTACTCTTGAACACGAACTGGCTGGCAATGAACAAGGTCCATTCTATATGCCTGCTAAGTATGAAGATATTTTACTGTGGAAATTTTGAGATATGACCATTTATGTTCATCATTGCTATATGGATATATATGACACCACAATCCTTGACAAACCATTACACAAAATTTTCCCATAAGTACTTTTGAACGTCAACTGGCTGGCAATGAACAAGGTCCATTCTATATGCCTGCTAAGTATGAATATATTCTACTGTGGAAATTTGGAGATATGACCATTTATGTTCTTCATTGCTGTATGAGGGTATATATGACACCACTATCCTTGACAAACCATTACACAAAATTTTCCCATAAGTACTTTTGAACGTCAACTGGCTGGCAATGAACAAGGTCCATTCTATATGCCTGCTAAGTATGAAGATATTTTACTGTGGAAATTTTGAGATATGACCATTTATGTTAATCATTGCTGTATATGGGTGTATATGGCAACACTATCATTGACAGACCATTACACAGGATTTTCCCATAATTAGTTCAAATTTTCATATGATTGGTGACGAACAATACCAACCATATATGCCTGCCAAGTCTTCAGCAGTTTTACTGTAGAAATTTTGACATATGAAGATTTATTTTCATGATAGCTGCATATGGTGATTTTGGCAGCAGGATTTCCAATAAATAACTTGGCAATTTCAAGTAATTTAACATCATTATGTGTGCATATATGTGTACATGACAGCACTTTCCATCGAATGCTTCCCTGTATCTTTTATTTATTTTTTTAAATATTTGGTAGCACTTTATTTGACAGTGGTCATCATGACATGAGAAAGACACTGTCATTACCATGACATAATACCTGTCATAAAGTGTCATGTTCATTCATAACTATGACATAGTATTGTTATAACACAATTTGCAATTACATTACATATCTATCGAGATGAACTAATCCCAACTAAAATAATTTTAATTAATGTGTTTTTGCATGAAGTATCACTATTTGGCAAACTGACACATCGTCACATTGCTTTCAACAAATAATGGACATAGTCATTTTCAAATGTCATGGTGAATCAGTGTTATGACAACCCTGTCAAAGTGAGCCTTCTATGCAGGTTGTTATGTCAGTTGTGTTATAACACAAATTGCAGATTACATTACATTACATTACAGTCATTTAGCAGACGCTTTTATCCAAAGCGACGTACAGTAAGTGCATATAGAAAGGTCATCGAAGTAACTACACAACAGATAAGAAAGCACATTCTTCCCATACAGTATCAGCTATCCCTAGTAACGAACACAGTGCAGTTCACAGTGAACTGGGTAAATCATCTCTACTACAATGCTATTCTAAATAGTATAAACTTGAGTACACAGTTCAACAAGAAGACATACCATGAGGTCCTAGATAAGTATTAGTCCAGGTGGAGCCTGAAAAGGTGTGTTTTCAGGCCACGACGGAAAGCAGGCAGGGTTGGTATTGAGCGTAGGGGAATGGGAAGTTCGTTCCACCACTGGGGAGCTAGGGTGGAAAAGCTCCGCGGTCGGGAGGAGCGGGCGCCATTGACACGGATGGGGGGAAGTGCGAGGCGCCCTGCTGTAGAAGAGCGAAGCGGTCGAGCAGGAACATAGGTCTGGATCAGGTCCTGCAGGTAGACGGGGCCTGTCCTATTAGCTGCAGTGTGGGCCAGGGTCAGAACTTTGAACCTGATCCTAGCTGCAACTGGCAGCCAGTGGAGTGACCTCAACAGGGGGGTGACATGTGAGTATTTCGGGAGGTTGAACACAAGCCGGGCAGCTGCGTTCTGGATCAGTTGAAGAGGGAGTATGGCGCAGGCTGGTAAGCTTGCGAGCAGGGAGTTGCAGTAGTCCAGGCGTGAGGTGACCATAGTCTGGACCAGAAGCTGGGTGGAGTAGGTGGTCAGGTACGGTCGAATCCTCCTGATGTTGTACAGGAGGAACCTGCAGGACCGTGCCGTCGCCCTGATGTGGTCTTTGAAGTCCAGCTGGTCGTCCAGGACCACCCCCAGGTTCTTTGCAGAGCGGGAGGCAGCCACCACGGTCCCGTCAACGGTGATGGAGAGGTCGAGTAGCGGGGAGGTTTTGTACGGCATGAAGAGGAGCTCTGTCTTGTCGAGGTTGAGCTTCAGGTGATGGGTAGTCATCCACTCAGAGATGTCGGCCAGACAAGCAGATATCCTCTCCTTCACCTGTTGGGTAGAGGGAGGGAAAGAAAGGAAGAGTTGAGTATCGTCAGCATAACTATGGTATGAGAAGCCATGTGAATTGATTACTGAACCAAGAGACTTTGTATAAATGGAGAACAGCAGAGGACCAAGTACAGATCCCTGCGGGACTCCTGTAGACAGGGGATGGGGTGCAGAAACAGAACCCTTCCAAGAGACTTGGTAGGATCTATCAGTGAGGTACGATACAAACCAGGAGAGGGCAGTCCCAGAAATGCCCATCTCAGAGAGTGTAGAGATCAGGAGTTTGTGGTTGACCGTGTCAAATGCTGCTGACAGGTCAAGTAGAATCAGGACAGAGGAGAGGGATGAGGCTCTAGCATTGGAGAGTGCCTCGGTCACGGCCAGGAGAGCAGTTTCAGTGGAATGTCCGGTTCTGAAGCCGGACTGATGGGGGTCAAGCAGGTTATTCTGGTGGAGAAAAACAGACAGTTGGTTATGTACAGCTCGTTCAAGGGTTTTGGACAGGAAGGGCAAGAGGGATACAGGACGGTAGTTCCTGACATCAGAGGGGTCCAGGCTAGGTTTTTTTAAGAGTGGGGTTACACGGGCAGTCTTAAAAACAGCAGGGACATGGCCACAGGTTAGGGAGGTGTTGATAATAGAAGACAGGTATGGAACAAGCTCAGCGGATATTGACTGGAGGACTGCCGACGGGATGGGGTCCAGCGCACAGGTGGTTGCGCGCTGGTGCGTCATGAGTTGATTGTGTCATAACAACACTATGTCATAGTTATGAATGATCATGACACTTCATGAAAGGTATTATGTCATGGTAATGACACTGTGAATGTCATGAAGTGTTACCAAAGATTTTTAAAAATAAATAAAAGATACGGGGAAGCAGTCAATGGAAAATGCTGTCATGTACACATATATGCAAACATAATGATGTTAAATGACTTCAAATTGTCAAGTTATTTTTTGAGAATCCTGTTTAATGGATTCTTAAAGTTAGTGTTGCTAAATTCACCATATGCAGCTATAATAAAAATCTTCAAATCTCAAAATTTCTACAGTAAAAGTTGTACTTGTTCATCACCATTCTGGCCTTGATAATCAGCATTCTGTTAACATTTGGAAATACTTTTGGGACAATCCTGTGTAAAGGTTTCTCAATGACAGTTTTGCCATATACACCCATATACAGGTATCATGGCCATAATTGGTCACATCTCAGTATTTACACAGTACAACTGCTTCATACTTGGCATACATATAGACTGTGCCTTACACATCACCAGTGAGTAGAAATTTGTAAATAATTATTGGAAAATCCTTTATAATGGTTTCTCAAAGTTAGTATTGCCACATACCCCTATATACACTTAACATTATCTTAAATGGTCATATCTCAGGATTTCCACAGTAAAACTACTTCGTACATGGTAGGTATTTTGGGTGGGCATTGGAAATCAAGAATGCGTTCACATTTTGAACTAATTATGCTGTGCAATGGTCTCTCGTTGCCATATACATCCATATTATAGCAGAAATAAACGAAAATTGACATATCTCAAACTTTCCACAGTAGAATGACTTCATACTTGGCAGGCATATAGAATTAGCGTTGATAATTGTCATTCAGTTGAGCTTTGTGAGTACTTATGGGGAAATCCTGTGTAATAGTCTGTCAATGATAGTGGTGCCATATACAGCAATAAAGAACATACATTGTCATATCTCATAATTTCCACAGTAGAATTTCTTCATACTTGGCAGGCATATAGAATGGAATTTGTTCATGCCCAGCCAGTTGATGTTCAAGAGTAATTATGGGAAAATTTTGTGTAATGTCAATTATGACAATGTATGTTCTTTATTGCTGTATATGGCACCACTATCATTGACATACCATTACACAGGATTTCCCCATAAGTACTCACAAAGCTCAACTGAATGACAATTATCAACGCTAATTCTATATGCCTGCCAAGTATATAGGGGTATGTGGCAATACTAACTTTGAGAAACCATTATAAAGGATTTTCCAATAATTATTTACAAATGTCTACTCACTGGTGATGTGTAAGGCACAGTCTATATGTATGCCAAGTATGAAGCAGTTGTACTGTGTAAATACTGAGATGTGACCAATTATGGCCATGATACCTGTATATGGGTGTATATGGCAAAACTGTCATTGAGAAACCTTTACACAGGATTGTTCCAAAAGTATTTCCAAATGTTAACAGAATGCTGATTGTCAAGGCCAGAATGGTGATGAACAAGTACAACCCTATATGCCTGCCTAAAGGTCTTAAGCAGTTTTACTGTAGAAATTTTGAGATTTGAAGATGTATTTTTATTATAGCTGCATATGGTGAATTTAGCAACACTAACTCCATTAAACAGAATTCTCAAAAAATAACTTGACAATTTGAAGTCATTTTACATCATTATGTCTGCATATATGTGTACATGACAGCATTTTCCATTGACTGCTTCCCCGTATCTTTTTTTTTTTTTTTTTTAATCTTTGGTAACACTTCATGACATTACCATGACATAATACCTTTCATGAAGTGTCATGATCATTCATAACTATGACATAGTGTTGTTATGACACAATCTGCAATTTGTGTTATAACACAACTGACATAACAACCTGCATAGAAGGCTCACTTTGACAGGGTTGTCATAACACTGATTCACCATGACATTTGAAAATGACTATGTCCATTATTTGTTGAAAGCAATGTGACGATGTGTCAGTTTGCCAAATAGTGATACTTCATGCAAAAACACATTAATTAAAATTATTTTAGTTGGGATTAGTTCATCTCGATAGATATGTAATGTAATTGCAAATTGTGTTATAACAACACTATGTCATAGTTATGAATGAACATGACACTTTATGACAGGTATTATGTCATGGTAATGACAGTGTCTTTCTCATGTCATGATGACCACTGTCAAATAAAGTGCTACCAAATATTTAAAAAATAAATAAAAGATACAGGGAAGCATTCGATGGAAAGTGCTGTCATGTACACATATATGCACACATAATGACGTTAAATTACTTGAAATTGCCAAGTTATTTATTGGAAATCCTGCTGCCAAATTCACCATATGCAGCTATCATGAAAATAAATCTTCATATGTCAAAATTTCTACAGTAAAACTGCTGAAGACTTGGCAGGCATATATGGTTGGTCTTGTTCGTCACCAATCATATGAAAATTTGAACTAATTATGGGAAAATCCTGTGTAATGGTCTGTCAATGATAGTGTTGCCATATACACCCATATACAGCAATGATTAACATAAATGGTCATATCTCAAAATTTCCACAGTAAAATATCTTCATACTTAGCAGGCATATAGAATGGACCTTGTTCATTGCCAGCCAGTTGACGTTCAAAAGTACTTATGGGAAAATTGTGTGTCATGGTTTGTCAATGATAGTGGTGTCATATATACCCATATACAGCAATGATGAACATAAATGGTCATATCTCAAAAGTTCCACAGTAAAATATCTTCATACTTAGCAGGAATATAGAATGGACCTTGTTCATTGCCAGCCAGTTGATGTTCAAAAGTACTTATGGGAAAATTATGTGTAATGGTTTGTCAATGATAGAGGTGTCATATATACCCTCATAAAGCAATTATGAACATAAATTGTCATATCTCAAAATTTCCACAGTAAAATATCTTCATACTTAGCAGGAATATAGAATGGACCTTGTTCATTGCCAGCCAGTTGACGTTCAAAAGTACTTATGGGAAAATTTTGTGTAATGGTTTGTCAATGATAGTGGTGCCATATATACCCATATACAGCAATGAAGAACATAAATGGTCATATCTCAAAATTTCCACAGTAGAATATCTTCATACTTAGCAGGCATATAGAATGGACCTTGTTCATTGCCAGCCAGTTGATGTTCAAAAGTACTTATGGGAAAATTTTGTGTAATGGTTTGTCAATGATAGTGGTGTCATATATACCCATATACAGCAATGATGAACATAAATGGTCATATCTCAAAAGTTCCACAGTAAAATATCTTCATACTTAGCAGGAATATAGAATGGACCTTGTTCATTGCCAGCCAGTTGATTTTCAAAAGTACTTATGGGAAAATTATGTGTAATGGTTTGTCAATGATAGAGGTGTCATATATACCCTCATAAAGCAATTATGAACATAAATGGTCATATCTCAAAATTTCCACAGTAAAATATCTTCATACTTAGCAGGAATATAGAATGGACCTTGTTCATTGCCAGCCAGTTGACGTTCAAAAGTACTTATGGGAAAATTGTGTGTAATGGTTTGTCAATGATAGTGGTGCCATATATACCCATATACAGCAATGAAGAACATAAATGGTCATATCTCAAAATTTCCACAGTAGAATATCTTCATACTTAGCAGGCATATAGAATGGACCTTGTTCATTGCCAGCCAGTTGATGTTCAAAAGTACTTATGGGAAAATTTTGTGTAATGGTTTGTCAATGATAGTGGTGTCATATATACCCATATACAGCAATGATGAACATAAATGGTCATATCTCAAAAGTTCCACAGTAAAATATCTTCATACTTAGCAGGAATATAGAATGGACCTTGTTCATTGCCAGGCAGTTGATTTTCAAAAGTACATATGGGAAAATTATGTGTAATGGTTTGTCAATGATAGTGGTGTCATATATACCCTCATACAGCAATGAAGAACATAAATGGTCATATCTCAAAATTTTCACAGTAGATTATCTTCATACTTAGCAGGCATATAGAATGGACCTTGTTCATTGCCAGCCAGTTGATTTTCAAAAGTACTTATGGGAAAATTTTGTGTAATGGTTTGTCAATGATAGTGGTGTCATATATACCCATATACAGCAATGATGAACATAAATGGTCATATCTCAAAATTTCCACAGTAGAATATCTTCATACTTAGCAGGCATATAGAATGGACCTTGTTCATTGCCAGCCAGTTGATGTTCAAAAGTACTTATGGGAAAATTTTGTGTAATGGTTTGTCAATGATAGTGGTGTCATATATACCCATATACAGCAATGATGAACATAAATGGTCATATCTCAAAAGTTCCACAGTAAAATATCTTCATACTTAGCAGGAATATAGAATGGACCTTGTTCATTGCCAGCCAGTTGATTTTCAAAAGTACTTATGGGAAAATTATGTGTAATGGTTTGTCAATGATAGAGGTGTCATATATACCCTCATAAAGCAATTATGAACATAAATGGTCATATCTCAAAATTTCCACAGTAAAATATCTTCATACTTAGCAGGAATATAGAATGGACCTTGTTCATTGCCAGCCAGTTGACGTTCAAAAGTACTTATGGGAAAATTTTGTGTAATGGTTTGTCAATGATAGTGGTGCCATATATACCCATATACAGCAATGAAGAACATAAATGGTCATATCTCAAAATTTCCACAGTAGAATATCTTCATACTTAGCAGGCATATAGAATGGACCTTGTTCATTGCCAGCCAGTTGATGTTCAAAAGTACTTATGGGAAAATTTTGTGTAATGGTTTGTCAATGATAGTGGTGTCATATATACCCATATACAGCAATGATGAACATAAATGGTCATATCTCAAAAGTTCCACAGTAAAATATCTTCATACTTAGCAGGAATATAGAATGGACCTTGTTCATTGCCAGCCAGTTGATTTTCAAAAGTACTTATGGGAAAATTATGTGTAATGGTTTGTCAATGATAGAGGTGTCATATATACCCTCATAAAGCAATTATGAACATAAATGGTCATATCTCAAAATTTCCACAGTAAAATATCTTCATACTTAGCAGGAATATAGAATGGACCTTGTTCATTGCCAGCCAGTTGACGTTCAAAAGTACTTATGGGAAAATTTTGTGTAATGGTTTGTCAATGATAGTGGTGCCATATATACCCATATACAGCAATGAAGAACATAAATGGTCATATCTCAAAATTTCCACAGTAGAATATCTTCATACTTAGCAGGCATATAGAATGGACCTTGTTCATTGCCAGCCAGTTGATGTTCAAAAGTACTTATGGGAAAATTTTGTGTAATAGTTTGTCAATGATAGTGGTGTCATATATACCCATATACAGCAATGATGAACATAAATGGTCATATCTCAAAAGTTCCACAGTAAAATATCTTCATACTTAGCAGGAATATAGAATGGACCTTGTTCATTGCCAGCCAGTTGATTTTCAAAAGTACTTATGGGAAAATTATGTGTAATGGTTTGTCAATGATAGTGGTGTCATATATACCCTCATACAGCAATGAAGAACATAAATGGTCATATCTCAAAATTTTCACAGTAGATTATCTTCATACTTAGCAGGCATATAGAATGGACCTTGTTCATTGCCAGCCAGTTGATTTTCAAAAGTACTTATGGGAAAATTTTGTGTAATGGTTTGTCAATGATAGTGGTGTCATATATACCCATATACAGCAATGATGAACATAAATGGTCATATCTCAAAATTTCCACAGTAGAATATCTTCATACTTAGCAGGCATATAGAATGGACCTTGTTCATTGCCAGCCAGTTGATGTTCAAAAGTACTTATGGGAAAATTTTGTGTAATGGTTTGTCAATGATAGTGGTGTCATATATACCCATATACAGCAATGATGAACATAAATGGTCATATCTCAAAATTTCCACAGTAGAATATCTTCATACTTAGCAGGCATATAGAATGGACCTTGTTCATTGCCAGCCAGTTGATGTTCAAAAGTACTTATGGGAAAATTTTGTGTAATGGTTTGTCAATAATAGTGGTGTCATATACACCCATATACAACAATAAAGAACATAAGTGGGCATATCTCAAAATGTCCACATTAGAATTTTTTCATACTTTCCAGGCATATAGAATGAACCTTGTTCATTGCCAGCCAGTTCGTGTTCAAGAGTAATTATGGGAAAATTTTGTGTAATGTTTTGTCAATGATAGTGGTGTCATATATACCCATATACAGCAATGAAGAACATAAATGGTCATATCTCAAAATTTCCACAGTAGAATATCTTCATACTTAGCAGGCATATAGAATGGACCTTGTTCATTGCCAGCCAGTTGATGTTCAAAAGTACTTATGGGAAAATTTTGTGTAATAGTTTGTCAATGATAGTGGTGTCATATATACCCATATACAGCAATGATGAACATAAATGGTCATATCTCAAAAGTTCCACAGTAAAATATCTTCATACTTAGCAGGAATATAGAATGGACCTTGTTCATTGCCAGCCAGTTGATTTTCAAAAGTACTTATGGGAAAATTATGTGTAATGGTTTGTCAATGATAGTGGTGTCATATATACCCTCATACAGCAATGAAGAACATAAATGGTCATATCTCAAAATTTTCACAGTAGATTATCTTCATACTTAGCAGGCATATAGAATGGACCTTGTTCATTGCCAGCCAGTTGATTTTCAAAAGTACTTATGGGAAAATTTTGTGTAATGGTTTGTCAATGATAGTGGTGTCATATATACCCATATACAGCAATGATGAACATAAATGGTCATATCTCAAAATTTCCACAGTAGAATATCTTCATACTTAGCAGGCATATAGAATGGACCTTGTTCATTGCCAGCCAGTTGATGTTCAAAAGTACTTATGGGAAAATTTTGTGTAATGGTTTGTCAATGATAGTGGTGTCATATATACCCATATACAGCAATGATGAACATAAATGGTCATATCTCAAAATTTCCACGGTAGAATATCTTCATACTTAGCAGGCATATAGAATGGACCTTGTTCATTGCCAGCCAGTTGATGTTCAAAAGTACTTATGGGAAAATTTTGTGTAATGGTTTGTCAATAATAGTGGTGTCATATACACCCATATACAACAATAATGAACATAAGTGGGCATATCTCAAAATTTCCACATTAGAATTTTTTCATACTTTCCAGGCATATAGAATGAACCTTGTTCATTGCCAGCCAGTTCGTGTTCAAGAGTAATTATGGGAAAATGTTGTGTAATGTTTTGTCAATGATAGTGGTGTCATATATACCCATATACAGCAATGAAGAACATAAATGGTCATATCTCAAAATTTCCACAGTAGAATATTTTCATACTTAGCAGGCATATAGAATGGACCTTGTTCATTGCCAGCCAGTTGATGTTCAAAAGTACTTATGGGAAAATTTTGTGTAATGGTTTGTCAATGATAGTGGTGTCATATATACCCATATACAGCAATGATGAACATAAATGGTCATATCTCAAAATTTCCACAGTAGAATATCTTCATACTTAGCAGGCATATAGAATGGACCTTGTTCATTGCCAGCCAGTTGATGTTCAAAAGTACTTATGGGAAAATTTTGTGTAATGGTTTGTCAATAATAGTGGTGTCATATACACCCATATACAACAATAAAGAACATAAGTGGGCATATCTCAAAATGTCCACATTAGAATTTTTTCATACTTTCCAGGCATATAGAATGAACCTTGTTCATTGCCAGCCAGTTCGTGTTCAAGAGTAATTATGGGAAAATTTTGTGTAATGTTTTGTCAATGATAGTGGTGTCATATATACCCATATACAGCAATGAAGAACATAAATGGTCATATCTCAAAATTTCCACAGTAGAATATCTTCATACTTAGCAGGCATATAGAATGGACCTTGTTCATTGCCAGCCAGTTGATGTTCAAAAGTACTTATGGGAAAATTTTGTGTAATAGTTTGTCAATGATAGTGGTGTCATATATACCCATATACAGCAATGATGAACATAAATGGTCATATCTCAAAAGTTCCACAGTAAAATATCTTCATACTTAGCAGGAATATAGAATGGACCTTGTTCATTGCCAGCCAGTTGATTTTCAAAAGTACTTATGGGAAAATTATGTGTAATGGTTTGTCAATGATAGTGGTGTCATATATACCCTCATACAGCAATGAAGAACATAAATGGTCATATCTCAAAATTTTCACAGTAGATTATCTTCATACTTAGCAGGCATATAGAATGGACCTTGTTCATTGCCAGCCAGTTGATTTTCAAAAGTACTTATGGGAAAATTTTGTGTAATGGTTTGTCAATGATAGTGGTGTCATATATACCCATATACAGCAATGATGAACATAAATGGTCATATCTCAAAATTTCCACAGTAGAATATCTTCATACTTAGCAGGCATATAGAATGGACCTTGTTCATTGCCAGCCAGTTGATGTTCAAAAGTACTTATGGGAAAATTTTGTGTAATGGTTTGTCAATGATAGTGGTGTCATATATACCCATATACAGCAATGAAGAACATAAATGGTCATATCTCAAAATTTCCACGGTAGAATATCTTCATACTTAGCAGGCATATAGAATGGACCTTGTTCATTGCCAGCCAGTTGATGTTCAAAAGTACTTATGGGAAAATTTTGTGTAATGGTTTGTCAATAATAGTGGTGTCATATACACCCATATACAACAATAATGAACATAAGTGGGCATATCTCAAAATTTCCACATTAGAATTTTTTCATACTTTCCAGGCATATAGAATGAACCTTGTTCATTGCCAGCCAGTTCGTGTTCAAAAGTAATTATGGGAAAATGTTGTGTAATGTTTTGTCAATGATAGTGGTGTCATATATACCCATATACAGCAATGAAGAACATAAATGGTCATATCTCAAAATTTCCACAGTAGAATATTTTCATACTTAGCAGGCATATAGAATGGACCTTGTTCATTGCCAGCCAGTTGACGTTCAAAAGTACTTATGGGAAAATTTTGTGTAATGGTTTGTCAATGATAGTGGTGTCATATATATCCATATACAGCAATGATGAACATAAATGGTCATATCCCAAAATTTCCACAGTAGAATATCTTCATACTTAGCAGGCATATAGAATGGACCTTGTTCATTGCCAGCCAGTTGATGTTCAAAAGTACTTATGGGAAAATTTTGTGTAATGGTTTGTCAATGATAGTGGTGTCATATATACCCATATACAGCAATGATGAACATAAATGGTCATATCTCAAAAGTTCCACAGTAAAATATCTTCATACTTAGCAGGAATATAGAATGGACCTTGTTCATTGCCAGCCAGTTGACGTTCAAAAGTACTTATGGGAAAATTTTGTGTAATGGTTTGTCAATGATAGTGGTGTCATATATACCCATATACAGCAATGAAGAACATAAATGGTCATATCTCCAAATTTCCACAGTAGAATATCTTCATACTTGGCATGCATATAGAATGGACCTTGTTCATTGCCAGCCAGTTGATGTTCAAAAGTACTTATGGGAAAATTATGTGTAATGGTTTGTCAAATATAGTGGTGTCATATATACCCTCATACAGCAATGAAGAACATAAATGGTCATATCTCAAAATTTCCACAGTAGAATATCTTCATACTTAGCAGGCATATAGAATGGACCCTTTTCATTGCCAGCCAGTTGATGTTCAAGAGTAATTATGGGAAAATTTTGTGTAATAGTTTGTCAATGATTGTGGTGCCATATATACCTATATACAACAATAATGAACATAAGTGGGCATATCTCAAAATTTTCACAGTAGAATGTTTTCATAATTAGCAGGCATATAGAATGGACCTTGTTCATTGCCAGCCAGTTGATGTTCAAGAGTAATTATGGGAAAATTTTGTGTAATAGTTTGTCAATGATTGTGGTGCCATATATACCTATATACAACAATAATGAACATAAGTGGGCATATCTCAAAATTTTCACAGTAGAATTTTTTCATAATTAGCAGGCATATAGAATGGACCTTGTTCATTGCCAGCCAATTGATGTTCAAGAGTAATTATGGGAAAATTTTGTGTAATGGTCTGTCTATGATAGTGTTGCCATATACCCATATACTGCAATAAAGAACATAAATAGTCATTCCGAAGTTGAAATTATTCACTTCCTACGGGAAAATCCTGTGTAATGCTCTTTCAAATGTAATGTTTCCATATTTGCTTGCACACAGTGATAATGACCTTAATAGCCATATCTCAGAATGTTCACAGTTAAATGTCTTTTTACTTGCCACACATATAGTCTAGCCTTTATCTATCAACAATCAGTTGAATGTTTGGAGTAATTATGAAAAACCACAGGGTAATGGGCTCCCAAAGATAGTACTGTCATATATTCATATCTACCGTTATAATCACCTTTATAATCAATATTTTCTTATTTAGTATGCATCGTCTGGCTCTTTGTCAGCACAAATGCAGAGACGTATTATTGGTAAATCGCATGATCTACGTTTTTTCCTTTAGACAATTATAACGACATTCATTGGTCATTTCTCCAGATCTCCAAATTGCTGCTGTGGAACATTTTCATGTTGGGTGTGCACAGTTTGGTTTAGCCTAGGAGTTTATTATTATTATTATTATTATTATTATTATTATTATTATTTACAATTATTGGTCAATATTTCAATCACACGTACGTTTCAGCAGTACAGTAGCCAACATATATTAAATTACTTTCCTACTATAGTATTACATTTTCGAAATGGTAGTTAAAAAGACGGCATTACACATTTTTATCAGGCGTCTTGGCGAGAAGTCGCTCTTTCCTTTTTTTTCGCACAAGGGCGTTACCTAAAGACGTCGTGGTTCCCGTTCTACCACTATACATAATGTAGCTGCGCACACAAATTTGACGAACGGATAGTTTGACCGAACATTTTTAAAGAGCGGATAGCTTGACCGAGGTGAGTTGTAGCACCCAAAAGTCATGTATGGACAACTGTGGATATGTTTAAAGATACAGGTCAATTGGCTGAAATGTGTAATCTTTCTTGTAGTCGTTATCGCCCAGTCAATATTGTTTCACCAGTGGGAGGGGGACTTAATTGGTATTGAAATTTTACTCACAACTGTTTACTTCAGGGAAGTTAGGTCAGATAGCTACACTCTCCAGAGGAAGACATCGCCCATGTTGTAAACTCAATCAACGTCAGAGGAGCAACAACTAATGAAAAGTAATCCGAGTTCAAAGCAGATTTTTTCTGACTGTGGTCCCGGCAAATACGCGACCTGTCCAGTGGCGATTAAATAAATAAACAGAAATTCAAAGCATTTAGCCTCCTGTTCATCGAATGGTACTTCGACAAGTTTTCTGCACAAATGTACAAACAACAACATGCCTAAATTCTGCACAAAGTCCAAGATAATGTTGATATATGTCTGAATTAACGTTCTGTAGCCTTTAATGAACTCGGCGGATCGCTACCTCTAATTTATTTGAAGAAATCAACAACATGGTTTGGTGACAGTGAATATTTAAATGAGTATATCTCACTTAATATTTGGAGTAGAAAGATAATATTGTCATTGGCAGAAAGCTGAGACTCCTATTTATAACTATTTATAACACTAAAAAATTTCACACAGTAGAATATCTTCATACTTAGCAGGCATATAGAATGGACCTTGTTCATTGCCAGCCAGTTGATGTTCAAAAGTACTTATGGGAAAATTTTGTGTAATGGTTTGTCAATGATAGTGGTGTCATATATACCCATATACAGCAATGATGAACATAAATGGTCATATCTCAAAAGTTCCACAGTAAAATATCTTCATACTTAGCAGGAATATAGAATGGACCTTGTTCATTGCCAGCCAGTTGACGTTCAAAAGTACTTATGGGAAAATTTTGTGTAATGGTTTGTCAATGATAGTGGTGTCATATATACCCATATACAGCAATGAAGAACATAAATGGTCATATCTCCAAATTTCCACAGTAGAATATCTTCATACTTGGCATGCATATAGAATGGACCTTGTTCATTGCCAGCCAGTTGATGTTCAAAAGTACTTATGGGAAAATTATGTGTAATGGTTTGTCAAATATAGTGGTGTCATATATACCCTCATACAGCAATGAAGAACATAAATGGTCATATCTCAAAATTTCCACAGTAGAATATCTTCATACTTAGCAGGCATATAGAATGGACCCTTTTCATTGCCAGCCAGTTGATGTTCAAGAGTAATTATGGGAAAATTTTGTGTAATAGTTTGTCAATGATTGTGGTGCCATATATACCTATATACAACAATAATGAACATAAGTGGGCATATCTCAAAATTTTCACAGTAGAATGTTTTCATAATTAGCAGGCATATAGAATGGACCTTGTTCATTGCCAGCCAGTTGATGTTCAAGAGTAATTATGGGAAAATTTTGTGTAATAGTTTGTCAATGATTGTGGTGCCATATATACCTATATACAACAATAATGAACATAAGTGGGCATATCTCAAAATTTTCACAGTAGAATTTTTTCATAATTAGCAGGCATATAGAATGGACCTTGTTCATTGCCAGCCAATTGATGTTCAAGAGTAATTATGGGAAAATTTTGTGTAATGGTCTGTCTATGATAGTGTTGCCATATACCCATATACTGCAATAAAGAACATAAATAGTCATTCCGAAGTTGAAATTATTCACTTCCTACGGGAAAATCCTGTGTAATGCTCTTTCAAATGTAATGTTTCCATATTTGCTTGCACACAGTGATAATGACCTTAATAGCCATATCTCAGAATGTTCACAGTTAAATGTCTTTTTACTTGCCACACATATAGTCTAGCCTTTATCTATCAACAATCAGTTGAATGTTTGGAGTAATTATGAAAAACCACAGGGTAATGGGCTCCCAAAGATAGTACTGTCATATATTCATATCTACCGTTATAATCACCTTTATAATCAATATTTTCTTATTTAGTATGCATCGTCTGGCTCTTTGTCAGCACAAATGCAGAGACGTATTATTGGTAAATCGCATGATCTACGTTTTTTCCTTTAGACAATTATAACGACATTCATTGGTCATTTCTCCAGATCTCCAAATTGCTGCTGTGGAACATTTTCATGTTGGGTGTGCACAGTTTGGTTTAGCCTAGGAGTTTATTATTATTATTATTATTATTATTATTATTATTATTATTATTTACAATTATTGGTCAATATTTCAATCACACGTACGTTTCAGCAGTACAGTAGCCAACATATATTAAATTACTTTCCTACTATAGTATTACATTTTCGAAATGGTAGTTAAAAAGACGGCATTACACATTTTTATCAGGCGTCTTGGCGAGAAGTCGCTCTTTCCTTTTTTTTCGCACAAGGGCGTTACCTAAAGACGTCGTGGTTCCCGTTCTACCACTATACATAATGTAGCTGCGCACACAAATTTGACGAACGGATAGTTTGACCGAACATTTTTAAAGAGCGGATAGCTTGACCGAGGTGAGTTGTAGCACCCAAAAGTCATGTATGGACAACTGTGGATATGTTTAAAGATACAGGTCAATTGGCTGAAATGTGTAATCTTTCTTGTAGTCGTTATCGCCCAGTCAATATTGTTTCACCAGTGGGAGGGGGACTTAATTGGTATTGAAATTTTACTCACAACTGTTTACTTCAGGGAAGTTAGGTCAGATAGCTACACTCTCCAGAGGAAGACATCGCCCATGTTGTAAACTCAATCAACGTCAGAGGAGCAACAACTAATGAAAAGTAATCCGAGTTCAAAGCAGATTTTTTCTGACTGTGGTCCCGGCAAATACGCGACCTGTCCAGTGGCGATTAAATAAATAAACAGAAATTCAAAGCATTTAGCCTCCTGTTCATCGAATGGTACTTCGACAAGTTTTCTGCACAAATGTACAAACAACAACATGCCTAAATTCTGCACAAAGTCCAAGATAATGTTGATATATGTCTGAATTAACGTTCTGTAGCCTTTAATGAACTCGGCGGATCGCTACCTCTAATTTATTTGAAGAAATCAACAACATGGTTTGGTGACAGTGAATATTTAAATGAGTATATCTCACTTAATATTTGGAGTAGAAAGATAATATTGTCATCGGCAGAAAGCTGAGACTCCTATTTATAACTATTTATAACACTCAAAATGTCAGTGTCTGCCCGCCCCATCCTCTTTAAAAAAAAATCTAAAATATGGTCACCCTACACAGTAGGCTAGATGACTACTCTGATGATAACAACTATAGTAACATAATTTGCATCGTACAATAATAAATTACTTGTAGGCACCGCATTGGTGTCACGTCTGCACTTTAGACCCTCAACTGAATGTTCTAATGATACGTTCTAATCACATATTTGTGATGGTACGCTTTTGGGTCAGTTCTGGAATGATCACATATTTGTGATGTACACGCGAAAATGGTTAAAAGCAGGGGTCGCAAAATAATTGTTCATTACAAACAACGATCAGACCTAAACCACCCACATAAAAGAGGTTATAAAAATGTAGGCTATTTACGGGTGTCATAAGCTACTGTTGGAATTGATTTGTTCTGTCTGGACGCTGCGGTTCAGTAAACATTCTGTATTGGAGAGGAGTGGAGACAAGCAAACTCCGAAGATCAGAGAATGTTGTTATTGAGATATTGTTTTTGAGCAACAAAAAAATCGGAATTGAGCACTAAGGCCTGTAGTGTGAACGTAGCCTTGGAGACAGCCGAAAATCTAGTGTGTAAACGCTGTGGTTCCAGTGATCCTTAGGCTATTGTTATGTTATTGTTAACTGAAATAACTCGCAAAATGTTTTTAAACTACTTGTTGTTTCCACAGCGCTTATTCAGGCCGATAACTCTTCATCAGGTGAGTTCCAGAGAATTACCTACTGCACGCATTTTCTTGTTAATACAAAGATTCACCATCCTATTTATTCATTCACCATTTTTTATTCATTCTTGTGTCTCACAGGGCGTCCAAATGTTTACACTTGGATCATGGAACCATTTGCAGTGTCAAAGGTACAGTATATAATTCAGTGGGTGAACAGTTTTTTATTTTTTTAATCGTTTATATCACATTGACATGTGATCTTATGTTCTGATTATTACACAAAATGTAGCCTTTCTGTAAATAAATCAAATACAGTAACTACAGTTGACCAAGTTGTAATTTCTTAGCTTCCTCTTATGAAACAAGGACAAAGTAAAATCCATTCATTGCTGATATTAAACTTTTATTTCCAGATGTAACAGAACAGGGCAGCGATGACACTGCTCGATTCAGTGCATAGGTCTGGCTTCAGTGGATTTGGTCAATCACTGTAATAGGCAGAGAGACTTAACGTTACATGACAACGTGCAAAACTACCTACAAGCTAAGTTAGTCCATCGCGTCAGCATGCTAAAAATGTAGGAGCGTTAACTAACTGACTAAGCAAGATGATAGATTTTACAATGTAGGCATGTTATAATTTCAAAAGCATTTACTATCCTAAATCACAACATTACACTCCATAAGAAATGATGCTCATAGAATTGCTGCATTTGAACCTTGTGCCTTACTTTGCTCTCAAAATATGTGCCCTCTAACTAGCAAAAGTGGACTGGGACATGCCCTAAATGCACTTGTGCCATGCATTTTAGACCATGCGCTAAGATCGTCAAGATAGAGCCCACTGTCTTTTCTGCCATTTTCAGAAGGGTCGAGGTTCCTTTCTTGTGCGTTCGTTGTCTGAAACTGAGGCGTCTAGAACGGTGGCGCTCCATGCATCTCTCCATATCTGTGCACAAACGCTCCATGCATCTCTCCATATCTGTGCACAAACGCTCCATGCATCTCTCCATATCTGTGCACAAACGAGTGGCTATTGTGCTGTGACGGTTTGCCACAGGGTCACGCTACTGTGCCGTTGCTCATTTGCTTGTGGTAGTCCATGAGGTGTTTGATGCCCTCTACTCCATTCGCAAAGTGTACAGAAGCCTGGATGTGAGAGAACTTGAGTAAAACACGGGCGTGATTATTGACTGTTTTCCAGTGAATGCGTTCGAGAGGTCCGATTACATCCAGACTACTAGAAATTCTGATCTCAACGTGCGCTAGACCACCTCGCCAAGAGGTTCGGCAGACCCGATCCCAATGTGAACAAGATCTGATTTGTGCACGTCCAGACCTGTCGCTTAATGCAGGGGTTTCCAAAACGGTCCTGGGCCCCCCCCCCCCCCCTGTGTATGCTGGTTTTTGTTGCAACCACATTTGCAATCCCAGAATTTTAACAAGTTGTTAATTTCTTAATGAAGTGCTTGTCATGTTTAGAGGAATGATTTACCCTCTTAAGCCACATTATATCAGAAATAGCTATGGATGCCATGTAGAATAAACACCCCATGTTCACATTGTGCTTATTGTGGCTTAAGAGGGTGAATAATTCCTCCAAAACATGAAAAGCTCATAATTAAGAAAAATTAACAGCTTGTTAAAATTCTGGGATTGCAACTGTGGTTGCAACGAAAACCAGCATACACAGGGGGGCCCCAGGACCGGTTTGGGAACCCCTGATTTAGGAGAAGAGTTTTATTATGGCTTCCAAGCAGTTCTCTTAGTTCACACCCTCAAAGCATTCCTTCAGTCAATTATCCTGCACAAAGTTTTCAGCTCCTGGCAGCACACAAACTAGGCCAAAAGCAAGGCCACAAGCCTTCAGGTTACACAGGTAATATAATTAAAATTTGTATAATTACTGAAACTTCCACAACTGTAACCGTAGACTATAAGGACAAGTCATACTCCTGTGGATGCCATCTGGAGTGAGAGTCGAAATGTGCTCTGTGTAGCTTTGGGACCAAATATTTGCAGTTCATAATTACATTATTCTTGTTACCAATGTGTTCAGCCAGGAGTATCTGAACTATACACATTTATTGTTGGGTTTCAAAAGTATAATATTTTATAAGCTCAGTTTACATGGATCTTGTTTTACACACAAGCCATTTTGACCTTTAATACAGCTGGGTATGGCGCTGCGGTGGTACAACGGTAAGAGCGCTGACTTTCAGTCAGCGTAGTTGTACTCCGAGGATCGGGGTTCGCGCCCCGGACCTGCCAATTCCGAGCATGGCCGGTGCCCTGTGGGAGCAGCAATTGGCGGCTGCTTCCGGGTGGGGGGAGGGGCTCGGAGAGAATCGCTGCGCAAGATAAGGCCCCGGCGCGAGCTGGAATCACGGTCTGGAGCTTGAGGAGTCGCGCCCTGTAGAGGACGTGGCAGCCTCTTTCCTACTACCGGCCGACGGGGTTGTATAGCGGTGGTTCTCTAGCGGTTGCTACACGGAGGGAATTGAATTAGAATAGGGGTTCAATTGGCTACTAAATTGGGAGAAAATGGGGAAAAAATCAGAAACAAATTTAAAAAAATAAATAAATAAAAATACAGCTGGGTATTCGCTGAAGAATCTTGCCGGTCCCACATTGCATTTGAAAGTGAAAAGCTTGTGCTCTCCTCTCAGGTCCTGTGTGCTGGCAGTGCTTCTGGTGGTCAGTCTGGGAGAGGAGGCTGCGGAGGCCGGACATGACATTAGGCCCAACTTTATCCTCATGATGGTCGATGATCTGGGCATCGGGGACATTGGCTGCTATGGTAACGACACCATAAGGTAAGTGGTCTCAGGCGTGGCTTTATAAACATGCTGTGGAGGTGAATTAGCCGCAGCCTTGGCCGGGGTTCAGTCTTATATCAATCCATGCACAACCTGATATTTCTACGATTCATTAATGTAGAAATGACCACATACAGTTTCCAAACAGATTTATTATGGAACAGAGCAAATGGTGATCATGATGCACATGTATGCTGGGCAAAGAAAGCTAATGCTACACCAGGCAAAGCAAGCTAATGCTACACCAGGCAAAGCAAGTTAATGCTACACCAGTCAAAGAAAGCTAATGCTACACCAGGCAAAGCAAGTTAATGCTACACCAGTCAAAGCAAGCTAATGCTACACCAGGCAAAGCAAGTTAATGCTAAACCAGTCAAAGAAAGTGAATGCTACACCAGGCAAAGCAAGTTAATGCTACACCAGTCAAAGCAAGCTAATGCTACACCAGGCAAAGCAAGTTAATGCTACACCAGTCAAAGAAAGCTAATGCTACACCAGGCAAAGCAAGTTAATGCTACACCAGTCAAAGCAAGCTAATGCTACACCAGGCAAAGCAAGTTAATGCTACACCAGTCAAAGAAAGCTAATGCTACACCAGGCAAAGCAAGTTAATGCTACACCAGTCAAAGCAAGCTAATGCTACACCAGGCAAAGCAAGTTAATGCTACACCAGTCAAAGAAAGCTAATGCTACACCAGGCAAAGCAAGCTAATGCTACACCAGGCAAAGCAAGCTAATGCTACACCAGGCAAAGAAAGCTAATGCTACACCAGGCAAAGCAAGCTAATGCTCAGACCATGTACCTTTTGTAACCTGAATATTCTGCAGACATGAGACACCACTTCCCATTATTTCCAGGCTAAATCAACACACAATTATTTTACAAGTACATTTTTATGTCCTTGTTAGGAAAAGGCGGTTTTACCTCTTGGCACACAATGTGTATTTTCATTTGAGTTTTTTATCCCTTACAAAACTGGATAGCTAATACGTAGCACATTTGCCGCAAACTAAATTGTTTTCCGCTAAATGTTGCCAGAGGTTTGTCAGTTTGCTAGTAGTGGTGAACTAAAAACTTTGCCAGAAGTGAATGGAAGTTCCCACAAAGCTAACTTGCATGTGAAAATATGAGCTTGCTGCAGTCATGTGGCAACAATGCCAAAGGTTTGCTGCAAATTAGCAAACTCCACGTTAAGCCAAAAAACAAACTGACAGGGCGCGTTCAAGAAGCAGAGTCGACCTATGAATCGCTGTTCTTCGATGGCGACAACTGAAGTTTAGTAAAGAGATGAAAAGCAATGCGGAGTTGGTGTGTTTTCTGTTGGACCTGTAAGTAACGTTACCTCTAGCTATCCAGCTAGCTACGTTAGGTAGCTACCTGGCTGAAGTCAGGTGCCTTGAGTGGGCGGGGTTGAGGACGGAGGAGGAGACTTCTTTCATTGTAAACAGAGGACCACAGCGAGGCAAAAAATCTTGCATAGTGCACTTTTAAGCATAACTTTAGGAAGGCTAGCATGATTCCACTTCCTTCTTTAGCTACCTGTTTAGCTTTTATATTCAGGGACGACAGAAAGAGGAAACATTCCAACCTGTACATAATCTATACTTTGCTTTATTTGAAGCATGATTGTAACCACTGCCCAAAAGCTCATGCTGACAGATCACAGAAGCGATTGTGTCACGCAGTAGGCCTACATACAGTGCACTAAGACTGGAAGCAATTTCAAGCGGGCAATCATTACCCTGCTGGCCGTCATCGTTGACAACCGTCAGTTGAACATAAACAATGCAGCGTAAGGTAACCAAGCTCTCCTGGCTTTCGGTCTGCATTTATGAGGCCAAAGTTCTCAGTCAGGGCTCATGGCTTGAATGTGACTGCCTCCCCCTCTATCTCCAGAACCCCCAACATTGACCGGCTGGCTCAGGAGGGGGTGAAGCTGACTCAGCACATCGCTGCCGCCCCTCTCTGCACTCCCAGCAGAGCGGCTTTCATGACTGGCCGGTACGCCCTGCGGTCAGGTACGTCCCGCCATTCCCTTCCCCCTCTTTACATAGCCCTAATATCCCACCACCCAATTTAATACCCCTTTTTAAAATGCAGGCTGACTTGTATCAAAACATGGAACTAAAACGTGTATAACGTCTGTCAACAGTTAGTAGTCCGTTAGTGCAGTGTTTAGTTTGGCTGCTATGAATGTCAATGGAAACTGTATTATTAACACTATCCTGACCCTCAGAGTGTGAACCCTTGTCCAAGAGTGCACGTGTTTGAATCCAGGCCTGGAGGGCCGCAGTGCCTGCTGGTTTTTGGTGCATTTCAGCATAAGCGATTGGCTAAGGAGAGCACACACACTTCTCAACACCTTAATTGGCTGCTGATTGCAATGAAACCAGAAAGACCTGCAGACGCTGCAGCCCTCCAGGACTAGAGTTTGACACACTCTCTTATACCCCTTTTCCACCAAGCAAGTTCGAGGGCCAGTTCGGAGCCGGTGCCTAATCTCAAACCAGTTCTTCACGTTTCGACAGCAAAAGAACAGGCTCTCGGCCAGAAAAACTGGTTCCAGAGCGGCACCAACACTTAGCTGGTCGAGAACCAAGAACCGCTTACGTCAAGGGCTGGGGGCCGGATTATCGTGACCAACTAAGACTAACAAAAAAAACAGCTTCAGCATAACAAGCAGCAGAAATACATTGGACCAGTCGTGTTTGGATGCCAATGTAGGCTCGCAAAGCCAGGAGCAACACTAGCGATGCGGTGTAGTCTGTCATTGTTGTTGCTGTGCTTGAAGTTGGCGCTAGCGTTGCTGGAAAAGCGGAGACGTATACAGACGTATACAGTGACGTAATGACGTGGCTCTCTAGCCCGTGGAAAAGCAAACCGGTTCTTAGAAGGTTCACAAGTTGAACCAACTGCGAACCGGCACTAGCACCAGCCCAGAACCAGAACTAGGTTTGTGTTGGTGGAAAGGGGGTGAGAGGATGTAATCACGCAAAAGGATGGCCTCGAGGTTTATGGGTCACCTGTCTCTTCATCTTCAAATGTGCGTGTTGTGTGTTCATGAGGATGCACGCGTATGAGATCTGAATCTGACAGTTGTGTGCGTGTGCGCGTGTCATCCAGGGCTCGGCAGCAGAGGGAGGGTACCGGTCATTTTGTTTCTGGGGGGGTCTGGAGGTCTCCCACCAAGTGAGATAACCTTTGCCAAGGCCGTTCAGAGGCAGGGATACAGCACAGGAATTGTGGGTAAGTACTGTCCAGCTTCTTATTAAAGACATCCATCACACTTTTATTACACGTATAGCATACATTTATTTATTACACTACAATATCGTCAGAGCACACGTCCATAATGTTGTGTTTTACGAGTTATCGGGCTTTACTATATACAGTACCACACAGCCCTTGGATTTGACATTTACAAAAATCAGTTTGTTGTCACATTTCCTGTTTGAAGGGAAGTGGCACTTAGGGGTGAGCTGCGAGAGCAGGAAGGACCATTGTCACCACCCCAACCAGCACGGCTTTGACTACTTCTACGGCCTGCCCTTCACAAATTTGAATGACTGCAAGCCGGGGGAAGGGAAGGACATTCTGGTGCAAGTGCAGAGGGCGTTATGGGACCTGACTGTGCTGGCAGGCCTTGCCATGGCGACTTTGATCAGCCTGCGGGTCTGCGGCCTGTTGGTGGTCAGGCTGAAGGTCATCGGTCTGCTGGCGGCCCTGGGCCTGCTGGGATTTGCTGCCTGGTACATACCCTTTGCACACTTTCAGAGGTGGAACTGCATCATCATGAAGAACCAGGAAGTGGTCGAGCAGCCCATGGACTTGAGCACAATGACGCAAAGGCTCATGGGGGAGGCCGAGCAGTTTGTGGAGAGGTACAAACGACCCCCTCCACTGTCCTCACCTGTGCCTGGGTCAGCATCTGGCTTCAAAGGAAGGCTACGGGGTAGAAAACTTACATGAGCTCACTGAGCTGTCGTATTGCCTTACAGGACTGAATGGTGATGTTTTAATTTCCCCTGCAGAAACCAGCACAAACCCTTCCTCCTGTTCCTCTCCCTGGCTCATGTCCACACGCCTCTCTTCCAATCCAATGGCTTTGCTGGGAAAAGCAAACACGGGCTGTACGGTGATAATGTAGAAGAGGCGGACTGGATGATTGGTAAGTCGGTTCGGGAGGTCCTGCTGCCATTGCTCAGATGTCATTCTTGTTCTCAGCCCTCGAGGAGATCCTCGCAGAAGTGCTGGATTCATTTACTGTTATCTCACATGGGTTTATCACTGGCGTATTGCAAAGCTGAGCTCTTAACCAGTGTTTATTCTAGACTAAAGGAATTGTAAGATTGTAGACTGAGGCAATATTGTCCTTTTCCTAGCCCACTCCACTTGTTTATCTACTTGTTTACCCCAAGGCACCCCAAACATTTGCACATCAGTCGTGCCCACTGCCCAGATGATTTTAACCCAATTAATTACAGTAAAATCATGCTTGGTATCAATTCTAGTAATTCCGTTCCATTGAAATTCTATCAGTTAAATTTTTCAAAACAATTCTCTAAATTTCTTTTTACTTTAGTTCATCGCAATTGTGAATTCAGATCAATTCAACAAATTCCAATTCAACATTTCTCTCACACAAATCAATCTCATGAAATCAGCTAAAATTTTCTTTAATTCAATTCACACCAGAATTGTGGTAAGTTGCATTTCAGGTCAGTCAATTCAGGAAATGAATTGAAATTATGAATAGAAAAGTATGGGGATTTTATGAGACTAATGAGCTTAGCAATCTATTGTAGAATAGCGACTGGGGGTGACTGACTGAACTATTGAAACCAACGTGACTTGATTCAATTATGCTGATACCTGTAAGTAAGGGATGGGTGTGTGCCGCAGAGTTGAAGCTACATCCATTGTAGGTCAGGAATACATGAATTTATTTGAATTAACTTGCAAAAACACATAGGAAAAGTCAATTTCACTGATTTTCCTGAACTGCCTAAATTCAAATGTATTTGGAAGAAGTTGGAGAACTACCCCCCTCTCTCTCTTACAGGCAGGATGGTGGATGTGGTGGAGAGGCTGGGCTTGGCCCAGACGACTCTCATGTATTTCACCTCCGATCATGGGGGCAACATTGAGATCGCCGATGCTCAGGGACAGAAGGGAGGCTGGAACGGTATCTACAAAGGTAACAAAGTGGAGAGACACGCTCGGTTAACCCTGGTATCCATGGAGAGCGAAAGTTACTGCCACCAGGTACCCAGGTATCCATGGAGAGCGAAAGTTACTGCCACCAGGTACCCAGGTATCCATGGAGAGCGATAGTTACTGCCACCAGGTACCCAGGTATCCATGGAGAGCGAAAGTTACTGCCACCAGGTACCCAGGTATCCATGGAGAGCGATAGTTACTGCCACCAGGTACCCAGGTATCCATGGAGAGCGAAAGTTACTGCCACCAGGTACCCAGGTATCCATGGAGAGCGATAGTTACTGCCACCAGGTACCCAGGTATCCATGGAGAGCGATAGTTACTGCCACCAGGTACCCAGGTATCCATGGAGAGCGATAGTTACTGCCACCAGGTACCCAGGTATCCATGGAGAGCGATAGTTACTGCCACCAGATACCCAGGTATCCATGGAGAGCGATAGTTACTGCCACCAGGTACCCAGGTATCCATGGAGAGCGATAGTTACTGCCACCAGGTACCCAGGTATCCATGGAGAGCGATAGTTACTGCCACCAGGTACCCAGGTATCCATGGAGAGCGATAGTTTCTGCCACCGGGTACCCAGGTATCCATGGAGAGCGATAGTTACTGCCACCAGGTACCCAGGTACCCAGGTATCCACGGAGAGCGATAGTTACGACTGAAAGACTACATAAACCACTAAAGGTTTGTCTTTTTTATTTGTATCTTGCCTGCTTTGGATACCTGTATTCATGGGTATAGTCTTTGCATTTTTCTATTAGACTCAGCTTTTGCATACTCGCATACTCGCATACTCGCATACTCGCATACTCTTACTCTCTTACTCTCTTACTCTCTTACTCTCTTACTCTCTTACTCTCTTACTCTCTTACTCTCATACTCTCATACTCTCATATTGTAATAATACAAATATATTAATCATATTGTTCAGATTGTAACTATACAAAACTCTGAACAAAGCTACAGCCTCTGTCTGGGACCTCCAGTTATTTTTTATCCTTACCATTGTTCAATAATTATACATAATTTGTAATATAATTGTCTACCGTTCAGTGAAGATCGAAATATTTCACATCATTATCTCCTATGACATAGCCTATTAATATTGTGTGAATGTGAATGCCTTCTTTATGTCCTTGTGAATAGACTCCTAAGGAATCATTTCTACTTGTAGGTAGACTGACTTTGTATGGTTGTCAATGTCTGTCTGGCCACAGACCTGATCCAATTACCTGCTGTTGATCAGACCTAGCTAGCTCTGTTCAAAGGCCCCGGCCTCTGTGTTCGTTTATAAGGTCACCAGGGCAACGGCTTGCTCGTGCCCTCCTGTGGCAAAGGCACACGGGAACGCAGTCTATTGTGCCAAGTCACGAGCGGCGTTTATTTGAACTGTTGAACCGTTGTATAAATGCAGGTTCAGGGATTGGGTGAACCCGTGGGCGAACGTGTGACCTCCGCTCAGACTACAAATTTCTGAAAGCAGAGTGGTCTAAGGAAGCAGAGCGGCTGCCCGTCAGCCTCACAAAACACGTCTTTGTTGCGTTTGTAAGGGGGTGGGTGGTGTTGGGCCATAGGGCCCCAACGCCTAGCGGCAGACAGAAGCTTTCTGGCCATCCGTGAAGTCTGGCCTGGATAATGAGGTCTTTATTTACCACCCTGGCAGGATCTATGCTCTGAAGGTGAGGCTTTTCCCCCCACGCACCTCTACAGCTCTCTGTCTTCTCACCTCTCCACAAACCTGCTTAAAAAACTAATTAAATGCCTCTCTCTCGCTTTTTCACCCTCTGTCTCTTTCTCTCCTTCTCTCTGTCATACTTAAATTCTGGTTGGTGTATTTGCATGACAAGAGAACTGGTGTTGCTGAATGCGTGGATTGTGTAAAGAACAAACAATAGAATAATACAATACAGTAGAAACCCCTGTAAAAAAAAAAATATATATATATTTATTTGATTGTTTCTCATTCATGCAGCCCTCTGTTTATGAAATTTGTTTTCATCTGAGAGTTTTTATGAAAGCCGACATCTTAGGCAGCTGAGCATCGAGCCACATATCCAGCCTGCCTTGGGCACAGAACAAAACACTCCACCCCACCGCTTGTGTATGAGCACCAAGCTAAACACTCCACCCCACAGCCTTTAATTTAGCACAGACCTACACGCCCACCTCTCGGCTATTTGGGAGGGAAGGCCCTGTTTGAAGTGGCATAACTGGATCTTGGATTTAAATTTAATATTCTGTAGAGGGAAATCTTCCATGACTTTTCCAGGAAACTCCGTCGTCTGAGAGGAAGTTCCTGAAGTGCCAGGTCCCTTTCAAAGTTTTGTTGCTCGTATTTCGGAAAAGTCAACACCCCTGAATCTTTGTCCCGTCTGCAGGAGGAAAGGCCATGGGTGGCTGGGAGGGAGGCATCAGAGTGCCAGGGGTGTTCCGCTGGACTGGCCGGCTGCCAGCCGGGAGGGTGATCGACGAACCCACAAGCCTCATGGACTTGTACCCCACTCTGGTCACACTGGCAGGGGGACAGCTGCCACAGGACAGGTAGGGTGGTTGGAAGTTCGGTGGTAGGGGGCGGGGTGAGGATGAGGGTGGAGTTAGGGTTCTGGTTAGGATTGATGAGTATGAGGTTTGTGGAGGAGAGGGCTGCGGTATTACATGAAGAATAATCATCATCATCATTATCATCATCAGTAATAATAATCTTGCTCGCAGGGTGCTCGATGGCCATGACCTGATGCCTTTGATGGAGGGCAGAGTCCAGCGGTCCAAGCACGAGTTCATGTTCCACTACTGCGGGGTGAACCTCAACGCCGTGCGCTGGCACCCACCCAACAGTTAGTCCCACAGCATCCCCCGTTAGATGTTTGAGAGCACAACTGTGTTAGTCCCCTGCAGAAATGCATATCTACAGCTGTCGAAAGAATACCCTGTGAAGGACAAGGAAGAACCGATATCTTTCTTTCAGTTTGCTCTTCTCACTTTTTCTGCCTTTCCAGCTGTCTTTAGTTCACTTATGAACAGAGCCTCACACACAGCCTTGTCTGTCTGTCTGTCTGTCTGTCAGGTGACGCCATTTTCAAGGCCCACTTCTTCACCCCCAACTTCTTTCCCGAGGGGGCGGGGGGTTGCTACAACATCAAGATCTGCCGCTGCTACGGCGAATTCATCACCCGCCACCACCCGCCCCTGCTGTTCGACCTGGCCCAGGACCCTTCCGAGGCCACGCCTCTCTCCCCGGACACCGAGCCCCGCTACGCCGAGGTGCTTCGGCTAGTCGAGGAGGCAGTGGAGGCGCACAAACGGACCCTGGCGCCTGTCCCGGACCAGCTGTCCTGGGACAACATCCTGTGGAAGCCCTGGCTGCAGCCGTGCTGTGGGACGTTCCCCTTCTGCTCATGCTCAGAGGCCAACGCCACCACGGGGAAGCTGGGCAGAGCCCCCCCCCCCGGGGACCCCCCCACCTTCCATTCCCTGAGGCGCATAATTGAATGTTCCCAGATGAGGCGGAAATGTTTTTTTAGCTGTGACGTGGAACCGTTGATCGTAGTTATCATCTTATAATGTCTTTGATTTAAAGCAGAAGCACTCTGAACCGAATAATGAGGACCTAAAATTGCCCTGGATCTAATTTGTGCACAGCATGAGGTCACTTTATGCGCGAGGATCTGCCCAATGAGCACGCTCATCTTTAACACTCCTTAACCCATATGAGGATCTGCCCAATGAGCACGCTCATGTTTAACACTCCTTCACCCATATGAGGATCTGCCCAATGAGCACGCTCATCTTTAACACTCCTTCACCCATATGAGGATCTGCCCAATGAGCACGCTCATCTTTAACACTCCTTCACCCATATGAGGATCTGCCCAATGAGCACGCTCATCTTTAACACTCCTTCACCCATATGAGGATCTGCCCAATGAGCACGCTCATCTTTAACACTCCTTCACCCATATGAGGATCTGCCCAATGAGCACGCTCATCTTTAACACTCCTTCACCCATATGAGGATCTGCCCAATGAGCACGCTCATCTTTAACACTCCTTCACTCATATGAGGATCTGCCCAATGAGCACGCTCATCTTTAACACTCCTTCACCCATATGAGGATCTGCCCAATGAGCACGCTCATCTTTAACACTCCTTCACCCATATGAGGATCTGCCCAATGAGCACGCTCATCTTTAACACTCCTTAACCCATATGAGGATCTGCCCAATGAGCACGCTCATCTTTAACACTCCTTAACCCATATGAGGATCTGCCCAATGAGCACGCTCATCTTTAACACTCCTTAACCCATATGAGGATCTGCCCAATGAGCACGCTCATCTTTAACACTCCTTAACCAATATGAAGTGTGCCGGCTTCTTCTTTCAACATTTGCTTCCAGATAAAGATCACTGGACAAAACAAGCGTGACATCACAACAGACATAATTATGAGGATTTCAGTCAAAGCAGCCAATCATAAAGCAGGCTTTGCTATACTATTTTCATAAACACTCCCAGGCACATCTTAACACTAGCTATGTTTCCATCCAGATTGAACACAAACATTGTGCAAATTATAGAAAATCTGGCAATCTAAAATGCACATCAGGTGAGCTTCCATACTCATTTTCAGGGAATAAAGAATCTGTGCGTGTGGTGAGACAAGATTACGTCATCAAAAACATCCCAAATGGAGAGGGATTCTGAAGAACTGCTTGCTATCGGGGAATTAACAATAACTCTTGTGCAAGTTGTCCCTGGCCACACATTTCTTGCTTCCCGAAGGCGACGGTTGCCAATTTGAATGTCGACCACGCTGAGGGACATGCCTGTGGGAACGAAGCAGGGTAAAGCAGGTTTGGGAGGTCGTGGTGCACAGGGATTTTACAGATCGTCTTTGGGTCCAAAACGACGCTCAACCTCCTGTGCAGCATGATCGGGACAGTGGAGACGCTTGAGTTTGTCCCCGACTAGGGATGGGAGGATATAAGATTTTATCTGTTATCGCGATAAAAACACTCAAGATAATTTTATCGTGCTGAATTTTCATTATCGGGATAATCGTGAATATCCTCACGAGTGACTTGAAAAAGCTGTCTAGCTCACTAACGTACAGTCCCATTGATTTCCTGATTTATTTTGAATTGCCATTTGCCATAAGGGGGCGCCCACATCTTTACCGTGAATCGTCACCATGACTGAAGGCTTGGCTTGCCCATTGTATCCCCCACAAATAAAAGTTAAATTGGATGTGTGGAAATACTATGGATTCAAAACTAAGGAACGACAGAGAGATGAGGTGCCCACCTGCAGAACCTGCCGGAGGAAGGCGTCTGCCCCGGGGACCAACACCTCCAATTTACACACCCATCTCACAAAAAAAAGATATGTGTCCTATGATTCAATAAATATATTTGTTTCTTAACAAAATGCAAGGTAAAAAGATTCCAGTATGTTTTAGTGCCATTTTAAAAGTTTTAAGCATATTTAGATGATTATCGGGATAATATCGTGAATCGCAGAGAGAGATTTATTTTGGCCAGGATAGTGACATGAAATTTTCATATTGTCCCATGCCTATTCCCGACGACAACCCATCCTCCTTTGGTCGGCTCAGGGTCTAGGTCTTAATGACCAGCCTGGTCAAAACAGCCAATGTCCATGTTAATAGAATTTGCAGCGGCTAGATGACAGATTCTATTCAATTGTATTTGCATAACTTTGCGTTTTTTACAAAAAACATTGTCACAAAGCAGCTTTACAGAGATTCCGGGCCTGAATGGATTACTCTGTACCTTTTTTAAATTATTGTACCAAATGTCAAAAATAAAGTCAATTGTGTTTCCAACATGTGGCCTACTGTGTTTTGTTTCTTTGGCAAGTCAGCTTATTTGAGGGAGTTTCAATATTTGGTTAAAAAGTTCAGATTTTCTTGGCTGAATTCTTCAATTCTTTGTTTTCAGCTTGGAAAATGCAATCACTAATGGGAACGGAAAGTATGCTCGGATGCATACTCTGTTTTTTGGTCCTCCCAAGTACGCCAAGAGAACTTCTGTCATTGCCCGGTCAGATAACCAATCAAAGCAGAGCATGTGGAAAAGAAAAAAAAAACATGCAGCACCTCCCCAAAATGGCTTTTTCAGCTCGAAGGGAGAGAAAATCACTGAATGTTCTTCTTGTATTATTTATCTTTTGAAAACCTCATCAACATGTTTGGTAGACCTTGTGGAACAATATATTATTGCAGAAAAATTGAATAATTTGGGACTTTTAAAGTTTATATGCAATTTAATGCTGAGAGATTGTATTTGGTGTACCTCAAATTAAAGGAAATTACCAGAATCTAACTTTTTCTTGGGTGGGCAATGATACCTGTAGCCACAAGGTGGCACTGTTTCTCCACAGTAAACACGCTTTTTCTTGGGTGGGCAATGATACCTGCAGCCACAAGGTGGCACTGTTTCTCCACAGTAAACACGCTTTTTCTTTTAACCGTCTGTATCCTTTGTATGCTTTCAGCTTGGTGATTTGGAGGTTCGGTCCAAGGACATGCTGGAATTATATTATGGCAAATGTCTGTAGGGTGTATTGTCCACACATTTGAACTTCGTTTGCTGGAGTGATTCTGACATTTGTACAGAATTTCTTGTACAAAGCATTCAGGTTATTATGCCGGCAGATTGACAGCAATAATGGTGAAGGACCGCTATTAGTAATTGACCCCAAACGGTACCATGTTAAAATAGTTATTTCTACACTGGGAACTGTACCTTTGTGTTGGACAACTGTAGATCTGAAATACTGCACAAAGATGAAATAACAGCTTTCTGGAATAGCAATCCACAACCTTGTCTTGAGGCCCCTGGCCATTTTCTCATATGGGTTGCTTTACAGGCTGTATGAACACAAAGTCAGGCTATGCTGTGAATACAGTGTTCTTCAGTTGGGAATTAAGTTGGGATTTTGGGCATTACTCTGTGGCACAGGCAAATAAAATGGAGAAGGGAACAGAAACCATAGAGAGTCGAGAACCGGAGATACATACTGGGTGTGTCCCAATACTCTAAAAATGCACCCTCCTTTCCTCCACTATTACCTCCTCTCCTCCGTGCCCCGGAAACCCATCTTTGTGTTTTAATCTAATGTTGCTGATTTGGCTACTTATTACTTACAAATAGTTACAAATTGATTAATGTCTCGACGCAAACCGCAATGTCAGGTTCATTGTATACTGTACATGCAACTACTTACACAAAACGTTCAGGCAGTTTTGCATACTTCCAGGTAGGAGAGGAGTGGTAGTGAGGGAGTGGAGGAAAGGAGGTGGGGAGTGAAGAATATTAAAACGCAGCCTTTGAGTGACTTTGGTATCCGGCACTGGCGACCGCGTCTGTGGTGTCACATGACCCTCTCTCCCCTCTGTTGTGGCAAGACAGCGCAAAGAATGCAGTGGCGGATGTGTGACAGACAGGAAGTCGGCAGACACCCCGCCCGCACTGCAAAAAAAAAGTGTTTTAGTCTTTTTAGCTTGTTTTAATTTCACTTGTCAAGCAAAAAGTAACTTATCTCACCCCACTGGCAGATATGGCAGTTTGTCTTATTTAGCAAAAAAAGTAACAGAAATAAGATTCTAAAATCTAAATATAAAATTAAAATGCTTGTTAAGATTTGGTTTTGCAGTGGGCAACAGGAATCAGGAAAGGAATTGAACGTGGCATCTCCACAACAGAACCCCCGGTCACTCGCACCCACTGCAGGCACGGAGCGTCACGCATTTCGACAGCACGGCGGGATGGCTCTCTGGCTAAGTTTCGCCACAAGTGGAGTTTCATAGAACAGGTGAAATCCCCACATCGTCTGAGCCCAGTCAGCGCTCTCTCTCCCCAGTCAGGAGATGTAGTGAGCTTGATAGAGATGATTGAGTTCAGAAACCCCCCACGCCTCGCAGCCAGTCACGAACGATCAATGAATAACATGACTGGTGGAAGAAAATTGACTACCCAAGATTTGTGTAATTTGTTATTTGTAAAACCCTACACGCATAATTAGAGCGATCGTTTCTGATGCTCATTGGATTTGATACGTGAAAGCTGCTGCTGAATCGCTTTGTAACCCGTCGGGAGAAGACTGTTTACTGCACTGGGTCTCTTGGGGATGTGAATGTGATTTTAAACTTGTTTTTTATAAACATATTTAACAAGAAATATACAAGTATCCACTTAAGCAGTTACAGGAAAAGGCATGAAGTCAGAATATACAGTCAAGCCGGAAAGTCTGAATAAGTCTGAATATTAAAGTATCATATTTAATATTTGGTCGCATATTCTTTGCATGCTGTTACTTCCTGAAGTCTGTGACCCATCAACATCAAAAACTCTCAATATCTTATTTCCAGGTACTGTTACAAGCGATACTATAAGCTCTCTGCATTTGAATGGATCTCTATGGGAATTGGGGGGTGAGACTAGATTCAGCTGTAAATTACACTGGTACAGTATGGAACACATGGCTGGCTAAAATGGCTGTAACTCATCAAGGGTCTGAGCTATCGAACGAGCCCCAAACCATCACTCTGTTGCCAGATATGGAGTAGATGTGGATGGATCACTGCAAGGGTTATTTCTCCTGACTCATTTTCCTCTCTCTCATCTCTATCCCTCTCTCTCTTTTTCTCATCCCTCTCTCATATCTATCCCGCTCTTTCTCATCTCTATCCCTCTCTCTCTCAACTGTCCGCCTCTCCATCCCTCTTTTTTTTTTCTCACCCTTGTTTCTCCATCCCTATGTCCATCTCTCTGTCTGCCCCCGTCTCTTCCTCATACTCCTATCCTGTTTTCAGTACTGCATCTTCGTTATATTGTAATTCTTACTGTAATGCACTTTGAACACATTATCATCATCATCATCATCATCATCATCATCATCATCATCGTTATTATTATTGCTTCCTGCCCCCCCCACCCCTTCCCTCTTTATCAGCTCTGGACTTGCAGTGCTGATCTGTATCTCGGAGGAAGAACGTGTCCCAAGTCTCAGCCCTCAGCACAATTAGCACCATTTTCACGGAGAGGCTGCGTGCAGTTAGTGCGAGACGAGGCTCTGCTGGAGCAGTCTGGTGAGGGAAAGCGAGTAAGAGAGAGTGAGCGAGAGAGAGATATTTGGGGAAGAGAAGAGGAGACTGCAGTGCGACAGAGGGAGAAAGAGAGAGTAGGGGATGGGTGCACTGCAGCACCGCACATGCAGCCAAACATTTCAGCAGAAAGAACCGCACCCTTTCTCACACACACAGACACACACACACTCACTTAAGGGCTCGACAACAAGGATTTATCTACTGGAAGAGATTCCACTCCCATCTGACTTACAAATAATGGAGCTTAAAGAATACTGTACAAAACCTTTAAAGCCAGCAACAACTGTAATGGAAGATATTACACAGAAAAACACACACCAGTGCATTCTTTCATTATAAGGGATGTTTGCATCATCCAGAAAAGCCTTGTTTTTGTTTATTTATTTATTTATTTTTTTACACAGGCCAGACCTCCTTTGTGAGAGCAGAAACAAAGAGGAAGTAAACTCCCTCCATCTGCAGCGCTGCAACAGATAAACCATCGCCGCTAAAGTTTTCCACTCCGTCTCCCCAGGCAACACCAATGCCTCTGGGAGCGGAGTTTATTTTAGTGTTCCTGCAGATAACGCGGACGGAGACTACCCAATACTTCCAGCTCCCAAATTTATTTCCACGGCTGGACTCTAAAAATAACCAATTTCTACTAGTTCCTCACTCTCATTTAAAGTTTCAGCGCAGGCTCCCAAACCGTTAATACATTTCCGCCATTAGAGAGATTTTATGGAGAAAGGAAGTTTGGCAACTTCATGCTATAGATTTTTTCAGACTAAAAGCTGTAATCGGATTTATTCAGACAGTACTTGCTCACATTTTAAAGGCTTGTGTTTTGTCAAAAAACCACAGTTAAACACATAACTTTAAAGTACAAGTTGTACAAGTGGAAAATGTCTTTCAATTATTTAATAAAAAAGGGCAGCTTCTGAAATGACGTTTTTTTAAATGCACAACCATGTAAATTCCTATTTGTGATCAGGATTAAAGTCAGGCTTTTGCAGCTTTTAAATAAAGCACATCTAAAAATTGTGTGACCCAGTGTGTGCATTTATCTGTAGTTGGACTGAATGTGGTCCCTTAGCCTATGTGAACCTTGATTAGCAGAAGCCCATTGGCACATTGGCACATTGAACCTGCACAGTTCCCGTTGAGGGGACATGGTTCTCTGGTCTAGGGGGGGGTGGGGTGGAGAATTGCCTTGTGGTGACTCGTATTTCTGTTCACATGCCATGAACACCTCATCAGTCGGCCAGAGTCCCACCAGCTGTCCCACTAAGACTGAAAACAGCCGATAGGGGGGGAAAAACTAGGATCTTTGATCAGGAATCACAGTACAGTGTAGTGAAGTGTGAGCCCAGGTAAACGGCTTGCTGGATCATGACCAGCCATGCTGAGGTGGCAGGTACATTTTACACCTGAGGAACGTGTCAGGAAACGCTTGCCCACTTGCTGATCGAAGCGGACGAACCTGTGATACCAGCGTCTTTAAAATGCGAAGCGCCTGCTGCCTGCAGAGGTATTATTGGGTGTGCACGTTTTCACAAGTAGGTCAGTCAGTTTTTCATGCAATCTGGCTGTCAGCCCTGGGAGTTTTGCGGTTTGAGAATGAGCGTGGTCCAGAGGTGCAAAAGTAAATCCGTTCTGTGTAATTGGCGGTTGGGAGATAATCCACGTGCCAGATATCAGAGCTTTCAGAAAAGTTGCATTGCAGGGAAAAGAGAGAAATCGTTATGCTCTACGTTGATACAGAGGCCTCAGAGTTACAGTCTACGTGAAATCCTCATGGCTGAAAGAGTTTGTGCATCGTGACAAAACAACAGCATTGGTCATGCTCAAGATGTTTCAAATTCACAGCGGCGAGTCCCAATGCCATTATCTCACAAGCTATTCAGGTCCAGAATTTTATTGACCTTAAGTGTCTCTGAACACAATGATCTCGGCTCACCAGTGTGTCCAGATTTACAATTGGTATAAACTGCCATGTAGGATGCAACCGTTGTGCTTGGTCACGTGACGTCTGACTGGGTCATGTGGTCAAAGCCATTAAGTTGAGAGGCGCTTTGAGCTTCATTGAGAGTGTCAGGGTGTATATATTTCATGGCTCAGACTGGACAGAGGAACATTGTGCTGGGGAGGCTGTTCTTTACATCCTATTAAAGTATGAGAGATGACCTGACAACTTCAAGGAGGGGGGGGGGGGTGGGGTTGGGTGCTGCAAGGGTCAATTTCCGGGCGCACAGAAATCAGACATAACATTTGAAAACAACAGTTCTCATTCTCACCGATCCCATCATTATGTTGCCTTCAACACAGCTGGCAATTTAAAGACATCCAAGTAAATTTAATTAACTTGTTTGTATTTTCCTATCCCATAGAAATCTTTCGCATTTTGAACTCATAACGCATCACGTCGTAAACATTTTCTGTTCATCTGCTCCATAATGAGAGAATGTATTTTGTTTTGAATCAAGTAAATGATTCCATACGTATTGTGTGGATGTTCTTCAAAGAGAAACTGACGAGTCTGGTTTTGGCTAGACTGTGCTTTTCATGTTAATTTTCCTCTTCATAATGTGTGAGAAGTCCTTAAAAAGCTTCATTAAATAGAAGCTGCATACATTTTTAATTGCTCTCTTCTCTCCAACAGTCACAACTGTGTGGAGGAGACTGCTGTGATGTACACTATTCAGGCTCGGGTCAATACTAAACACATGATTCTACACTCATACACATTCTTTGAAAAATGCTTTTGAGATGTTTACATTTTAATGAGGTTCATGGTGGAACAGAAGGAAAAACATAACAAAACACACACAGTATTTACAATTCTGCGATTTAATATTTTTTCTATTACAGTCATCATTGTTACTGTATATGCACTTTTAGCTGAAGGCAGTACAGTTACTTTGAAGAATTCTGTGCAGTTAAAAGATTATATATTGGCAACAAAGAATGAGTGTGCTCAAGTTATTATACATACATAAAAGGCAGACTGATATACAAACTAGGACCACCACTTTCACTCATGGTGGTCCAGGTTTGAGCAGTTACTATGTTTCCATATATTACATTGCGTTTTGGCATTTAACAGACTATTTTATCTTTATTTTAGTTTAGTATCTTATCTTTCATTTAGTATTTCCTTTCAGGCAGCTCCATGGGAAAAGAAACTTGAGTAAGCATATAAACTCTGCACCAGGAGGAAAATAATTATCAAATATTTATAGTCGCTGGTCACCCTGAGATGCTGCTTATTATCTGGTGACTGGATAGAACCTTTTATATTTCACCTGCTTAAATAAACTACTTGATAGGAAGTGCCAAGAATTATATATGCACATTTTAAAGAGTGTACGTTTTGTGAAGGAAAATAAAAATCCTGTATGTATATATGTATTGTGGGGCATATGATCCTGTATGTATATATGTATTGTGGGGCATATGATCCTGTATGTATATAAGTATTGTGGGGCATATGATCCTGTATGTATATATGTATTGTGGGGCATATGATCCTGTATGTATATATGTATTGTGGGGCATATGATCCTGTATGTATATATGTATTGTGGGGCATATGATCCTGTATGTATATATGTATTGTGGGGCATATGATCCTGTATGTATATATGTATTGTGGGGCATATGATCCTGTATGTATATATGTATTGTGGGGCATATGATCCTGTATGTATATATGTATTGTGGGGCATATGATCCTGTATTGTGGGGCATATGATCCTGTATGTATATATGTATTGTGGGGCATATGATCCTGTATGTATATATGTATTGTGGGGCATATGATCCTGTATGTATATATGTATTGTGGGGCATATGATCCTGTATGTATATATGTATTGTGGGGCATATGATCCTGTATGTATATATGTATTGTGGGGCATATGATCCTGTATGTATATATGTATTGTGGGGCATATGATCCTGTATGTATATATGTATTGTGGGGCATATGATCCTGTATGTATATATGTATTGTGGGGCATATGATCCTGTATGTATATATGTATTGTGGGGCATATGATCCTGTATGTATATATGTATTGTGGGGCATATGATCCTGTATGTATATATGTATTGTGGGGCATATGATCCTGTATGTATATATGTATTGTGGGGCATATGATCCTGTATGTATATATGTATTGTGGGGCATATGATCCTGTATGTATATATGTATTGTGGGGCATATGATCCTGTATGTATATATGTATTGTGGGGCATATGATCCTGTATGTATATATGTATTGTGGGGCATATTATCCTGTATGTATATATGTATTGTGGGGCATATGATCCTGTATGTATATATGTATTGTGGGGCATATGATCCTGTATGTATATATGTATTGTGGGGCATATGATCCTGTATGTATATATGTATTGTGGGGCATATGATCCTGTATGTATATATGTATTGTGGGGCATATGATCCTGTATGTATATATGTATTGTGGGGCATATGATCCTGTATGTATATATGTATTGTGGGGCATATGATCCTGTATGTATATATGTATTGTGGGGCATATGATCCTGTATGTATATATGTATTGTGGGGCATATGATCCTGTATGTATATATGTATTGTGGGGCATATGATCCTGTATGTATATATGTATTGTGGGGCATATGATCCTGTATGTATATATGTATTGTGGGGCATATGATCCTGTATGTATATATGTATTGTGGGGCATATGATCCTGTATGTATATATGTATTGTGGGGCATATGATCCTGTATGTATATATGTATTGTGGGGCATATGATCCTGTATGTATATATGTATTGTGGGGCATATGATCCTGTATGTATATATGTATTGTGGGGCATATGATCCTGTATGTATATATGTATTGTGGGGCATATGATCCTGTATGTATATATGTATTGTGGGGCATATGATCCTGTATGTATATATGTATTGTGGGGCATATGATCCTGTATGTATATATGTATTGTGGGGCATATGATCCTGTATGTATATATGTATTGTGGGGCATATGATCCTGTATGTATATATGTATTGTGGGGCATATGATCCTGTATGTATATAAGTATTGTGGGGCATATGATCCTGTATGTATATATGTATTGTGGGGCATATGATCCTGTATGTATATATGTATTGTGGGGCATATGATCCTGTATGTATATATGTATTGTGGGGCATATGATCCTGTATGTATATATGTATTGTGGGGCATATGATCCTGTATGTATATATGTATTGTGGGGCATATGATCCTGTATGTATATATGTATTGTGGGGCATATGATCCTGTATGTATATATGTATTGTGGGGCATATGATCCTGTATGTATATATGTATTGTGGGGCATATGATCCTGTATGTATATATGTATTGTGGGGCATATGATCCTGTATGTATATATGTATTGTGGGGCATATGATCCTGTATGTATATATGTATTGTGGGGCATATGATCCTGTATGTATATATGTATTGTGGGGCATATGATCCTGTATGTATATATGTATTGTGGGGCATATGATCCTGTATGTATATATGTATTGTGGGGCATATGATCCTGTATGTATATATGTATTGTGGGGCATATGATCCTGTATGTATATATGTATTGTGGGGCATATGATCCTGTATGTATATATGTATTGTGGGGCATATGATCCTGTATGTATATATGTATTGTGGGGCATATGATCCTGTATGTATATATGTATTGTGGGGCATATGATCCTGTATGTATATATGTATTGTGGGGCATATGATCCTGTATGTATATATGTATTGTGGGGCATATGATCCTGTATGTATATATGTATTGTGGGGCATATGATCCTGTATGTATATATGTATTGTGGGGCATATGATCCTGTATGTATATATGTATTGTGGGGCATATGATCCTGTATGTATATATGTATTGTGGGGCATATGATCCTGTATGTATATATGTATTGTGGGGCATATGATGAAAACCCTGATGTTGATCGACCATGACTGTCGTAAGCATCAATCAATCTGAGTATCTGAATAATAGGCTGCACTGAGGTATAATTATTAGAAAATTGGGTTTGTGACAGAGAAACTGCAGCTTTTATACCTAGGTGGGGCACTGCAGTTGAACCCCTGAGGTATTTCAAAAAATATATTTGAGACTTTTTTAGCTGCCCTAGATATAAGTGCTTGCTGAATGGATGCTGCTTGTTTTTAACCTAAAATATGTCTTAAACCCGTAGAGCATTCCAAGGCAATTTACACTTTTTTGTACCAATTCAACACTGTTTATAGCAACATTAACAGAAGACATAGCTTAAACAAAACAATGTGACGAGGAGGGAAATTAAGTGTTAAGAACACACAGATGAAGGAGTTTGTTTTTGTCAGATTTTTAAACTTTAGTGTTAAACATAAAGGTTGTGGTCCAGGAATCACATGCTGCAATACTTGGGTTACACACACGTATTTGCACACAGGTAATTAGCTGTTATGGAGCAGTCTACAGAGCTGCTTGCTGCGAGGACTCTTTAGACCGTTGAACAGACATGGACGTGTCCAGGCCTCTCACTAGCCTGATGCACTGAGCGTGCAGATGGTGCCATGACACTAGGTATTTAGCTAATGCGCTGGTAGCTGCTAACTGCATGTGGAAAACAGTTATTACGGGAGCCGTTGAGCTTGCATTGATTGGGTTGTGCTTTGTTGACCGGTTGCACAACAAGATCTCCAGCAGTGTAAAAACAACCTCCCCACCAAACAAAAAATTACTTTAAAAAATAAAAATAGAAAATGGTTTTGATCACCACCTCCGTTAATACATGTATGGAACATGGGTTTTGTTATTTTTAATATATATATATAAGCATTTTTTAATCCGTACCTCTCGCGCAAAGTGCAGATGTTTCACTCACAGCTCGACGTGTGGTCTCGACAGGGCCAGGATGTTACAGCAGGGCCAGGATGTTACAGCAGGGCCAGGATGTTACAGCAGGGCCAGGATGTTACAGCAGGGCCAGGATGTTACAGCAGACGCAGAAATTACGCCACTCGCATTCCATTGTCCTAGACACAAGCCTGCTGTGTCTTTATCACTGAATAATCCCTTTTTAAAGGGAGCCAAGCTGTTTGAAAGTCACCTATAGGGTGCTTTAGGGTGCTATAGGGTGCTTCCGCCAGACAAGACCACCCATGGACAAAGCTGCGCTCAAATGGACCCGATATTTAAAACTCACTCTTGCATACATGGCAACCCCCTTTTGCAGAGCTGCCCGTATGCTACAGCTTTTAACTGCATTCATTATAAACCATATGAACCTCAAATAATTTCAATATTAAAATTATACGAATCGGCTCATTTCCTCTGGTTCTGCTAGCAAGGAAATATCAATATAATAGCTAGCAAGGTGACATGTTCTGATGAGACATACCTACATTAGTAACATTAGTAATTATTTACATACCATACAATAACACAATGGGTACATGATTGATTACCATTCTTCCAGACAGCAAGCTTATCAATGTATGAACTTGCAACACATACCTCATCAACCGCACAAAACATTCCAGTCAATAAAATAGCTAACCAGCTAACGGATATACAGCATTTTCCTAGAAAACATAAAATATGAAAATTAAGCCATACATGATTTCACCCCCCTTATCTTTTGGCATATTGATTGCATTCTGTTGACATGGTTTATCCGGCACCAAGATAATCGCACGGCTCATTTAATCTTCTCTAAGTTACTGTAATGCATTGCAGCAGTGGTGGTCATTTCTGTGGTTTCCAGCAACCATACGCATCTCTACCACACAGTCAGGCTCCAGGGGGTTCTTTCAGGCAATGCCAGAAAGGATCTCTGCTCTGGCTTCAGTGTGGGATTTATTCATAATAAACTGATGAACTGTGTGTGTCTGTGCATAGCATGCATATACATGACCTGGCCAACAGTATATGGAGACCTGCTCATCCCATATCTCATTCCAAAATCATGGGCATTAATATAGAGTTGGTACCCCCTTTGCTTCTATAACAGCCTCCACTCTCCTGGGAAGGCTTTCCACTAGATGTTGGAACATTGAATCGTCTATAATATCATTGTATATATGTTAAGATTTGCCTTCACTGAAACTAAGGGGCCTCGCCCGAACCATGAAAAACAACCCCAGACCAAGAGGGGTCCAGATACTCATGTATACACATACACAAGATATACACACACACACACACACATATATATAGATACATACATACATACCTAAAGTTACTGCAAACGCTAGACTGTTTACAGTGAGTACCTGGTGAATATGTTTCAGCTTCATCTCAGAAATGGAATGAAATATAAACACATTTTAATCATTTAATAATGATTATTTTTTAAAACTTCAAATACCACAGCAAACCCCGTTCATATTGTATATGCTAGGTTTATGCTCGCCTCAAGGACACTGCTGGAGAGGAGGGAAACTAGGGCAAGGGGCTGTGCACCAAACACAAAACGCAAACGTTTCCTGCGATGAAACAGCTGGTGGTTCGCCATGGAGTTCCCTGGGCGTCGGGAAGCTGAGAAACTGACTCGCCCTCTCTGCTTTTCTGTCTCCCTTGGGCGGGGTTTATGAGCCCTTGGGCGGGGTTTATGAGCCCTTGGGCGGGGTTTATGAGCCCTCGTGCATCTCGAGTCAGAATTTCATCAACAAGGCATAAACAACGTCTAATATCGATGTTTGCATGCTGGACCGTTAATATCTGACCTAGATGGAAAGTTCCACACCACGTGTGCCTTGTGCATTTCGGCGCATTCAGTGGCGGGTGATTTGTGTCCATCTTTGATGGGAAAGCCATGTTCCCTCCGCCAAGAGGCTCATGCCTAATTCATCTTGCAGGGTCAGTTGTGAAAATAAACAAGGCAGATGTACAATCCAGTGCTGAGCATCGCATAATTATGTTACCCTGAATCCGACCCGCTGAGGTGGGTCACCTGGCAGCTCACTGCTGTATTACAGCAGATATGCTGCCTGCATTGCGATTGGTTCAGTCCAGCGTGCAGGTTTAGCTCGGGAACATTCACCTTCCTATTCATGCATAAAAAAACGGAGCAGTCGCATCCATTTCACCAGTTTATTTCAGAAACGGCACTAAGTGTTTATCTCGGTAATCTCCTCTCTCTCTCTCTCCCTCAGTTTTGTTTGAAAAGCTGAGGTTTGTGGTTTAGCTGCTGTGCCAGTTTGTCCAACAAGTAGCCAGCTAAGTGCAGACCCCCCAGGGCTCTCTCCGCCAATTCTCCTCCTTCTGCACCTCTCCCAGTCATGCCTGACATTTCTTTTAAAGCTGGCTGTTCAGCAGCTGACATCTTTTAGTGTGCCAATGCGCTTCAGAGCCAAAGCCTTCATAACAAATATAACCCAGATTTATAGTTTTATAACAAGAACCAAGCATTTCAAATGCAGTGCGGTCCAAAAAGTATTTGGACAGTGACACATTTTTTGTTGTTTTGGCTCTGCACTCCTGCACATTGGATTTGAAATGGAACAGTGACTATGAAGTTACACATTTTCCTATTGAACTCTATGGAATAATAAGTCAGGAGAAGGCACCCTTAAAGTGATCCATCCACATCTACTGTATATACGGCAGCAGAGTGATGGCTTGGGGCTCGTTTGATACCTCATATATCCTTGATGACTTACATGCCATTTAGCCAACCATGTGTTCCATACTATTCCAGTGTAATTTAAAGTCCCACCACCCCCCCTCCCCCAATTCCCATAGAGATCCATTCAAATTCAGAGAGGTTATAGTATCGCTTGTAAGAGTACCTGAAAATGAGGTAAAATAAGATTGTTGGGAGGACGACCCATGGCCTACCTGTGCTATGTTCCTGAATCAAAGTTGGCCCATGCCTGAAGCAGACATAAAAATGGTGTAGCTCAGCCTGCTCCTATGGCAAACATCTCAACCAACTGGACCACTCGAGAGCCCTAGCTGCAGTCCTGTGTGCTACCATGGCTTCTTTTAGTGGATTTTATGGTCTGAGCTGACAAGCTAAACCAAGGATTTAATGTTTTAATTTTAATTTCAAAAATATTTAATCTCCAGCTGTAAATAAATAGTCCACATGAGAAAGGAGCAATCAAGGGCTGTGACCCATCTATGAGTAATGAAGCAAGGCAACATTGTACTGTCATCATGACCTAATTCACAACATTATATAAATATATTACATCAAAGGGAACATGAATTGTATTTGCTATTGATGGTCACGCATGTATACCGCATGTACTGTAGCCTATATGTGCGTGCGTGTGTGGCTGTGTGTGTGTGTGTGTGTGTGTGTGGCCGTGTGCTTTCATATGTGCGTGCTTGTGTCCACCTGTGTCCGCTTTGTTATAATGGTTTAACGATGCCTCCTTGCTTTCAATATTGTTACGCATTTGCGGAGCGGTGGTTTCTTTGCTTGGAAGTGCCCCTGGTGAATGGCAGAGAAGTCTGGAGTTCAGGGTGGGTGCTGTTCTTGCAGGAGACTACGTCTGTTTGGAATTATGGGATTGAAGACAGCAGAACATGGCTAGTGTCAGTGGAAGAGGTAAATTACCTGGGTCACATGACCTGGGTCACATCGCTCTCGCTGGGGAGACACGGCTGCTCAAAGAGGAGCAGATGAAATGTATAAACTCCAATGCAATGTCTGCCCATCTCAGCTTGTGGAAAAATGCTGGCAGCACACGTGTAAGAAGAAAGGGTGTCCGTCGGCACTCTCCCCATATAATGGGGGGCATTACAGCAAAGAGAGAGGCCTAAAAATACAACTGGACAACATTGTGGAACAAGCAGGCTGCGTTCTGTTCTCCCATCCTTCCTCTGAGTGGGCTGCAGTAGATGTGGGGACACGTCAGCATTTGTGCACGGGGCAGCTGTAAGACGTTTATCACAGGCAGTGAACTGAAGCCCGAGGCCATGTGATTAACTGTGGCACGACTGCAGTCCACTACCCTCTCCTCATGTCCCCTGTAATCATCCCCTCCCAAACGGGCACTGGCTAACTACCCCGTGCTGTGTGGGGAACACACACACACACACGCGTGCATATGCGCACACACATTCATTCAGTCATTCACAAACATGTATGTGCACTAAACCCCTCTTGGAATAGATGGCTTGTATGTGAAAAATGTTGGCTATGTAGGCTGCCTTGTGTGAAGGCATCCACTAAGCAAATAAAGAGTGTGATGTCATTCATACAGGGACAAGGGTTTGTGCAGTCATGAAGGTAAAAATGTTGCGTTTTGTTTAGCTTGTATTTCCCTACTCCCTCTTTCAGATGCTTATAGAACATGCTGGAACATGATTCAATACGACAGATATTCCATAGAGCTCCTGCTCAAATGGACAGTTACATTTTTTATTTAAATTAGCGACCCCCAAGAGTAGTGTGTGCGCAGTGCCTTGAGTTTGCACCGTAGACATTGTTGGACGAGTATGGTCATTGAAAAGGTCCAAATAGGCATTGTGACAGGCAGACCTTCCCATAAACACTGGTTAAGCAGGAAAAAAAAAAATATACACATTATATATTTTTTCAAAAAACATGCACTTAGGTTTATTGGGAAATATTGTACATTGTATTTAAAATGTTTCATGCGTTTGAGCTCTGGCTTAGACAGACAGAACTACATTTTTTTTTAAAAGGAGGGGATGGTATGGGGTGGAAACGGCGAGCACGTGTGGGTGGTTTGGCCGACGTATACACCTGCAGAGAAAACTGCTTTAGCACGTTGATGTAGGGGGCTGTCACAGTTCAAATCTTCAATTAAAACTCCAGGCATTTGCAGTAGGCTGGGAACAACACAGGACCCACTGATGCACTGCAGCGTTAGGGAGCTGATAGATGGGGTCAATATCCGGGTTGCCCATGTCAGCTTGTAGCAGACGATGCATTTCCACACGCTGCTTTACCGCTAGCTAATTATACAACACTTTACCAACAAGAGAGAACACCAAGGGAGTGTACGAACATGCCCAGCGTAACCCCTGATACAAGAAAAGGCCCTTGGAAACTACTGTAAGTGTCAAAACCTGGCTACAATTACTGGTAATTACTGTAAGTGCAAGAGATTACATCCACAGGCTAAAACGTCTTTCCTCTGGCGGCCGAAGCCCTTATATGCTTTAAACCTGAACATGTGAGGATGCAATTACCATAGTATTTCATTAAATTTTTGATTTATTCAGCATCCTTTGGGAAATTGCTATTGTAAGCAACTGGGCCTATTTTTAATAGAAATAATTATTTAGATACTGGGCCAGATTCAACCAAATGCACTTTGGAATACATGGACACACGCAATTCAGTCGAACCCACTGGATTAATCAAATGCCTTCTCTCAATAAAGGTCACTTTGCTCGCACTCTCTTAATATGGCGACAGGAATCGTGTTTGAATGAAGAGTTGTTTTTACGGAGTGATTGACACTTGAAATTGATTGGTCAGACAAGCCCAAAGATATCCAAAATATCCACCTTTTTTATGTTAAGAGCTCTGTTTGGGTCATGCATTTTCAAGCATGCTAAATTCAGTTTCTCTGTATCAAAGACATCAAACCATGGGGACATACTGCTGCCATGTCAATATAACATTCTTCCATCCTGGTAATATCATTAAAAAAATTAAGCAGTTAACTTTGTTCCCCTGGTTTTCTTTGATTACATAAAGTACTCACCACTACCAATTAGCAGTTGATGGATAATAATAATAATAATAATAATAATAATAATAATAATAATAACTTCATATAGCACATTTCAAGCAATACAGCACAAAGTGCTTTACAGACAAAATCCCCATGTACACACACACACAGATTAAAGCCTATTGTGACAAAACAGAAACAAAATATTTACAGCTGAAGATTCGTAAAATTGTTTTACTGATCTTATCTCAGTCTGGACAGATCTGGAGCTGGAGTTCATAGAGGCATAGAGATGTGTTTGTGATTAAGTGTAGTATAGAGATGTGTTTGTGATTAAGTGTAGTATAGAGATGTGTTTGTGATTAAGTGTAGTATAGAGATGTGTTTGTGATTAAGTGTAGTATAGAGATGTGTTTGTGATTAAGTGTAGTATAGAGATGTGTTTGTGATTAAGTGTAGTATAGAGATGTGTTTGTGATTAAGTGTAGTATAGAGATGTGTTTGTGATTAAGTGTAGTATAGAGATGTGTTTGTGATTAAGTGTAGTATAGAGATGTGTTTGTGATTAAGTGTAGTATAGAGATGTGTTTGTGATTAAGTGTAGTATAGAGATGTGTTTGTGATTAAGTGTAGTATAGAGGCATAGAGATGTGTTTGTGATTAAGTGTAGTATAGAGGCATAGAGATGTGTATCTCTTAATTGAATTGCAGATTTTTATGTCAGTCTTGATCCAGGGAAATCTTGGCAATTTTGTTATTATTCAAGTGTCACATGAATCAATAAAGTAATACTTTTGTCAAGACAATGTAAACATCGCAGCAACCTTCTCAGGGTGTATACCTTGCCAGTGCATATCTTATATTACTTTATACCATACAAATCAAGAAAGATTTGAACTTTGTGTATTGTACCAAAGCTAGCTCTTTTGAATTCTGACCAGAAGTGACATTCAAAAGCAACATTTTAGCAATAAACCAAAGTAGTAAGCATATGTAATGAAACGCAATTTATGCATGTGCCCCAAAAAAACACTTCAATATTTAAAACTGTTGATTGTCTCTGAATAACATATGCCAAAATATTTTTTCCTAACTTTGCACAGAAAGCAGCCATTTTAGCCGAAGATTTGTTCAGTTGCTTTTCATCAGACCAGTAAAAAAAAAAATGGGGTCAGCAGTGGAATCAAAGCTAGCTTTGTATTTTATACACATCACATACATTTTTGGGGATTTCACAAGCCTCAAGCTTCTCCCTCTCGTCTGGAATGGAAAGTCACGGGTACCTATACCCCGGGCACAACTGACCGTCTTAACTCTATATCAAAGTCCCAGCATCCTCAATAAGGAGTTGATAATATTGTACTAATTTAATGACGGGATTACGCAAGTGGCTTCAAAGGCTGGCGGTAATACAGACGGCTTCTATTATTTTTGTTTCGTAGGCCCCAAAGGCAGATGAGAAACTGAAAGCTTTATACAGTGAGCAAACAGAGCTACGGCAGCCTTTGGCAGCAATGCAGGCTTTACGCAAAGCTCCAAATAGAAGCCAGAATGTTATCAATGAGATGTCTGTCGGGAGAGAGGTTTACTACCCACTGGGTCCAGTGGTTCCTTCCCGCCTGCCCACTTACATTGTTAATCGCTTTTTCTTTTTGTTCCACTCAATCAGTCTACCTTTGGCAGGCTTTATGCAAACAGGAAGTCAGACACCAATAACTGTTACTGTCGTACTGTGGGTATTATTAATTGAGGTGTCACACATAAAAATATAGGAAGGACATGAACATTTAATAGGCCACTAGGCACCCTAACCCTCCAGTCAAACGGCAGGAGAGTATGGCGTACGGACCATTTTCCATTTGAGATGTCACAAAGAAAGCATTGGTGTTGCTTTTCTGCATTTCACCAACCCCAAACTGAACGGAAGAACCCGACTGAAACAACCGGAAAAATGTTATTGCGGTCAAACAGACATCCAGTTAAATTCAAAAAGGCATCCACCACACAATCACCTTTGCAATTCTTTCTTGCTGAAGAGGAAGTGTGGGCGGAGTTAGACCCAAGTGTTTTGACCGTCTCAGTGTTTTCATGTGAATTCAAAAAAGGATGTCGCAACCCTGTCTGACTTAACTGTGCAAGAGAAGATTATTCCTGAACAGGGATTATTCCTGGATTGTGATTAGTCGCAAACGGTGATAGTTTATAATGAATAGCCAACCTTGGCACACCAGTTTTTGTATTTCACTGTAGAAGGCTGAAAGGTGACAACCTCTAATGCATCACATTTTCGAACCACCTCTTTTCTTATTTTTTCATTAAATGTTAGCTCGAAAAAAGGTTTGGTTTAAAAGGCTTTACTACTCAAATGTAATGTTCCTTAGATAAACCTGTAGTAATCCTTCTTTGTGCAGGATGGGTTTGCAGCCTGCTACAGGCTTGACAAAAGATGAAGCGACCATTTAAAAAAAATCATCTTTATTACTGAAGGCAAAATGGTTCTCATAAATTTTTTTATTTGAACCCAACAAGCACACATTAGAGTCACGTGAGATAACACTGTACCAAGCAAGATATTATTCTGAATCATATGCCAACATAATATATAATGAATTATCTTTTACCAAAAATAATAGCACCTTTTAACAATCACATAGTGTTTAACAGTGAAGAGCAAAGCTCACCACCAATGTGTAGCACCCACCTGGATAATACAACAATTCCTTTCAACCTGAACACTAACACCAGCTAAAACAGGCTATACATTAAACATAAAGACAGCATGTATGCGTTGTATGTGAACACCACGACTTTACAGATGTAATACAGACATTTTAACATAAGTAGAGCAATCTAAACAATCTACAATACAAAATGTGCGGTATAAAATATGCCACGGGTTGGAACCGTTTGGAAACACATTAACTTTAAATTAAGTATTTGTCCTTCCTGTCCAAACAGTTACAACATCAGAGCCAGACAGGCACAATATACACTATGTTGGTAGCTTTTGTTTAAATGCAGGGAAAGGTATTTTAATCTTTATTATTTTAAGAATGAACTGCTCAAGCTGGAGTCTTCTTGACTAAATCCATAAATCCTTCTGGAGAACACCTGTTATTTGTGGACATTAGACCGATATTGAGTTGGAAGGCCAGATTGTCTGGGACACAGAAAAGAGAGTAGCTCTTGTAAAGGAGGGCTGTGGTTGGACAGAAAATAGGTAACATTAGTCAGGCTGCAGCCTGGAGAACAGTTGTAAGGGTCAAACAGGAAGAGGCAAACTTGGAGGAGCTCATCAGAGGCACATCCCCCGTGGCCCGCACTGGAATTAGAACTGGATTCAAGTCATCTTATTTTAAAATTTAGTTGAAAAAAGGCCATGTATAGAAGTTCTATAAGTATTCCAACAAATTCTCCAGAAGATTCCGGAAAAGTACTTCACTTTATAATAAAAAGTTAATATTTCCGCAGTTGCTATTATTGTCACATGCTATCACTGACTTTGTCAAAAAACCAACATGCTTTAAAAAAGGAAAAAACAACCTGAAGGTTTTATTATTACATTTTTTTAACCTTTTAGGATAAAAATAACATCAGTCTGAAGTGAATGTGCATGTCAGGCCTTTCTGTACGCCATTCCAATGGTATCAATTATAACATAATGAAATAATTAAAAACGGTTCCAGTTTATTTTATAAGGCAACAGAATGTGCATTTCCCTGTGGAAATTTTATGTACTAATTTTGTGGTGTCAGCTTTATTTGCAGAATAAGAAGGATGAGTGTGCACGCTGTGTTTACTCCTTAGTGCAAATAATTTATAAGCACAAAAAAATGAATTGGAGCCATTGACTCTTACTCATCACCAGGCATCTACAGTCACAGACGCTTTGTGCTCATAAACTGACTGCACCAGAGAGCAAACAGAATGTCCTTCTTTACCAGTCCACTGCTCTGCTCAGCACGTCTGAGTTTAGATGTCTGATGTGTTTGCAGCTCGTTGCACCACCAAAATCTTCTAGCAACAAACATTGCTTCTGAGTATCCAGGAACACTGTTTCCAAAGCAGAACAAACCATATAAACCCACTAGTGTCTTTTAAAACAAGGGCAGGGAAATAATATAGTCTTTGAGCAGTCCTCGAAGTCTTTCTCCTGGATCAATATAATGCTTGTACCATGAAGATTTGTCCACATTGGAATCTTAGCATTGGGATCCGAGCTAACGGAAACCCGTTTTTTTTTGGACAAAGAGAATAATTGTTCCCCAAAGGGGACAAAACAATGTTTTGTCTCCTGAATTCTCTACAATATATGCATCTTTCCTGAAAAAAAAAAGCCATCCTGGAGTTAAATCAGATTATGGGGTAAAGAACTGGCAAACCACATCCTTTCAATATAGCGGCGGTATGCAGTGGTCTGGCTCAGGTAGGCAATACAGTTTCTCAACTCTGTACCTGTGCACATCCAAATTTAACATCAATTTCATTATATAGCAAGTATTTTCTCTGGTCTGACAAGAGCGTGGATGGTTGTAAAATCCTCATTGTGCCAATATAAATGATTATAATTATAAAGTACCATGTGATTTCATTGTCTTTTGTTTATGGAATGGGGTAGTTCTCATCTGTGACTTGCATCAGTATAAACACATACTCCCGGTGTCTACATCTGAAATGAGGGACTGAAATGTTATAGCTCTTAGAGTGCCCCGAACAACTCTGTTGGTGTCAGGTGGCCCTTGTGGTTCCTTTTCAAAACAATGGAGTATTCTCATTAAGATGGACACTATGGTGCCAGTGCAGTTGCAATTGTGTATTCTGTGTGGATGAGCTATCTTGACTTGTGGTTATTAAAATATTTGTTTGGTCGGCAAATATTTGTTTGATTTGCAAACAAACAAACTGTAGAAAAAAATTCAAACTAAGGGTCTGATCTTCTGTTCTGAGGGGAGGAGAGGCTGGGGTAATACTTCTAGGTACAGTAGTTGTTTGGTGACTGGAGTTGCTGTTGCTGGTGTCTGGTACTGACACAGAGTACTTACAGAAAAAGCATGGGGTCTTTAAGGCTAGGCTTCCATGCCATGTGTTTTCTGTTAGTTCCAACATGTGCTCACGCCCCCACCACCACAAAAAAGAATGCTGCCTCACAAATCAAAAACTGTCACTCATGATGTCACTTGGCAACCTGTGTCCAATAGGAAACAGGAACATCCTCTTAATTAGTAATATCCCAGGTATGCCATGCTGACTCAATTCAATAGACACCCGGGTACTTGGGGCCCTTTAGATTTGTGTGTGTGTGAAGGGTTAACATGCTTTTATCTATTAGTATTATTATTTCATTTTATAGGTTATACAAGATTACGTATCGTGTCCTGTTCAGCATTGCTTGTTATCTTCTATATGATAAGAGATTGCTGAATAACTGTGTGAGTCAGACCACCAATATATTATAGGCCGGAATCTTCCAAATCCTGTGGGCCCTGAACAAGAAAGCAAAATAGAAGTATACAGACATTGTACTTTTCTACCTAATGAGGTGCGTGTCCTTGGTACTGATGCGCACAGTCGCTCTTTCAGGGTATAAAGGATCTCTGTAAATAAGGCTTTTTTAGTACGGTGTTGACTCTGTCGGCAGGCGTACTCTTTCTGCAGAAATGAACATCCCTATAATTGGATCAAGTGTGAAGTGTTTTCCTGACTGGATTGCCTCTCTATTATAAGACAAGAGTGGATTTTTTTCTTCTCAACCCAAAATGTGAAACTGACAGGCCAAAACTCTACTGTGCATGAGGTGGAAATGTACTAGCACGCTGGTTGGATGGAATGCATAAGAAACGCACATACACATCAAAAAGCACATTTGCAGCAACATTAGGATTAAATGTCTTGGTCTGAGATTTCAGTTGCATTGAAATGACTTGACGGATTAGTGTTTAGTAAAACCTGAACAGGGCGCAGTGATGTCACTCCACCTGCACTGAATGCACAGGCGAGTATGATGAAAGCCAATCAAAACAGGGTTAGGCTTGATGCCGATTGTAAATGTTTTTGGAATAAATATTGATGAAAGTGCTCTGCGTTACATTAAACTACAAAGTTAAATCAGAAAAACAATGGCAAAAATATTAATAGCTTGTTATATACTCAGTTAATATCCACTTTGGCTCTTTTTTTTTTTTGATGACAATTTGATGAAAAATACCAGAAAGCCACAGGAATGCTTTTGGGAATGTGTCCCTGATGGGGGACGGGGGATTGGGAATGTGTCCCTGATGGGGGACGGGGGATTGGGAATGTGTCCCTGATGGGGGACGGGGGATTGGGAATGTGTCTCTGATGGGGGACGGGGGATTGGGAATGTGTCCCTGGTGGGGGACGGGGGATTGGGAATGTGTCCCTGATGGGGGACGGGGGATTGGGAATGTGTCCCTGATGGGGGACTGGGGATTGGGAATGTGTCCCTGATGGGGGACGGGGGATTGGGAATGTGTCCCTGGTGGGGGACGGGGGATTGGGAATGTGTCCCTGATGGGGGACGGGGGATTGGGAATGTGTCCCTGATGGGGGACTGGGGATTGGGAATGTGTCCCTGATGGGGGACGGGGGATTGGGAATGTGTCCCTGATGGGGGACAGGGGATTGGGAATGTGTCCCTGATGGGGGACGGGGGATTGGGAATGTGTCCCTGATGGGGACGGGGGATTGGGAATGTGTCCCTGATGGGGGACGGGGGATTGGGAATGTGTCCCTGATGGGGGACGGGGGATTATTTGCGGGAGTCATGTCACAATGTGTATCCTCACCATGTTCTGCTAGAAAAGGAACCCCTCTAATTTATAATATTTGCCCCTTCTGACACACACAGAAGGTACAGGACCACAGCCTCCCACTAATAAGGAGAAGAGTGCTTTGCCATTTGAGGCTGTGCATCTCAGGCTGTGCATGCTGAAGAGAATTTACACAGCAATTGCACACACACAAATCTAAAAAAATAGACTATCAGTTCACTCCCTTTTTAAATGTTTTTTATTTATTTATTTATTTATTTATTTATTATTTAACAAGTCAATTAAGCCTAATCTCCAAATCGGCAACGAAACTTTATAATAGTGGATAAAATAAGATATTTTGTCTCTAATTTGTGTTTCTTATTTAATGTATTTAACATTAAAGTATTGCATACTGCTTAATGTTAAGATCTGATCGTCACCCTGTAGGCACACAGTAGGATCAAACAACTTGGTTAAGCCATGTGTGAACATTTTAACTAATCTGGATCCCCTCCCGGACAGAAAATGAACAAATTATCTTCATTCATTGTGGCCACACTAAGATGAATGGCAAATTGCTCTCGGGTGACCATGGGGAGGTGATCAGGTGATCGTTCCGGTTTTGTGGTTGTCATGACCGCGTGTCGTAATGGACAGCCGGGCAGCTGAGGCTACAGTTGGACCACACAAAGCGGCCAGGGACCCTGGCTCTATCCTAGGCCCCCTCGGCTGTATATGGTGAAACAATATCTGCCGTGGCAACACATCAGTGGAAATATGAACAAACGCGAGCCAATGGTCTTAGCCGGGGAGATGGGGGGGAGTGATAGATTTGGCACAGCAAGCCTATGCAGGTGTTTACTCTTGAGTTTAGGCTGGGCCCGGGCGACCCGGTAACGTACACACACTTCAAAATTCCGCAGTGTTCGCGCCACGGGTTAGGGGGTTCAATTTGTCTCTGGAATTGTGGGGAGGGAGAAGGGGTTTGGGGAGCCCCTGTTCCCTGCGGCCGGCCGGTCTGCTGATCGGTTCCTCAGCTGTTTGCCTGCACATCTGGACGGGGCGCTCCTTGCAGCCTTGTGCGAGATCTCAGTGGAAACAGTGTCCACACGACAGTGGCTGGCCAGAGAGACGTTAGCTATGAGGCATAGCGCACAACGTCTCTGATGAGGCCGCGCTCAAGTGCTTTAGCAGCACAGCTGCTCTCTTGCATTTCCCCGCTTCCTCATTAACGAGGGAATAAGGAAGCAGGGAGCGTGAGAGCTTAAATTATGCCGATGGAAGCAACCACTCCCGCATGGTTGTGCTCCGAGTGCATCCGCTAAAAAATTTATACATATTCAAAGTGATATTAACAAAACAAAATGTTTGTTTTTCCTCAGGAATTTAATAACCTATAACAAACATCCTGCCCTCATTGACTTGCGGTTCGCTCAACCGTTATCAGTAAATATTAGACTGCAGTGATCCCACTGGGCTGACAGACGGACGCACGCACGCACATGCACACGCACACGCACACGCACACGCACACCAATGACAGAGGTGTGACTCTTTGTACAAAACATAATTTTGAGGGCATAACAACATTGGGCTGAAATCAGAAAATGTTGGCTCCATAGAGGATAAGAGATATAATGAAATCACAATATAACGTGGAAACAGACTGAATAATCTCCTATAAAAGAACAGAAGGGTCTTCATTCTATGCATTCAGGCCTGGGTCAGCAAGCTCACATTACATTAGATAATCTCATAGATCAAGCACATGTGCCTTCTATTAAGTTAGCACCTCCATTAGTCAAATCCAGTAGCTGTTCAGGGCCTAGGAAAACTGCCTTTGTGCATTGGGGTTTATTTTAGAACACACTTAATTCCATTTGGAAAGAGAACACCTATGTTTTTGGAACAAATTAATTTAAATAACCACTGGCTCTAATGTGACAAAAAGGAATAAGCTTGTTGTGGTGGCTTGCCAGCTTCCTGCCAGGCAAATGAAGGCTGAGTCAGTCTGCAAACACCTACACAGATCCTAAATAACACTGCGAGGAGCAGAGTCAGTCTGCAAACACCTACACAGATCCTAAATAACACTGCGAGGAGCAGAGTCAGTCTGCAAACACCTACACAGATCCTAAATAACACTGCGAGGAGCAGAGTCAGTCTGCAAACACCTACACAGATCCTAAATAACACTGCGAGGAGCAGAGTCAGTCTGCAAACACCTACACAGATCCCAAATAACACTGCGAGGAGCAGAGTCAGTCTGCAAACACCTACACAGATCCTAAATAACACTGCGAGGAGCAGAGTCAGTCTGCAAACACCTACACAGATCCTAAATAACACTGCGAGGAGCAGATGTCCACCACTGCACAGCCAAAATGGGCTTTTTTAATATCCTCAAAAATTAATTATTGAATCCCCAATGCTTTGGACAGGCGGTAGCGTTCCATATTCTGAAGTGCTGACATACAAAATGATTCTCGTTACCCATGGTTTCTGTACAAATAAAGCTGACCTAATGAGGGCACATTTTAGTCATTTAAATAAAATGAGTCAAGCGCGATATTACAGCATTTGTAATTGCTTACACAAATAAAGATATAAACATCTGTCCAGCCAAACAACATTAACCCCACACACATTTTATGGGTTATATCAGGGGTGTGCAACCCTGGTTTTGTAGAGCCATAAAGTCGGCTGGTTTTTGTTTTCACCTTAAACTCAGCAAATAATTTAGACCCAAGACACCAGGTAAGGTGAGTAAATGTTGTAATAATCAACCATTCTAATTTATCATCAGGTCCTGCACCCACACCAGGGCTGTGACTGAATACAACCCCTACACCCTTTTGAGGGCGCATATTTGAGTCCACAAAAAGCTTTTGTGTGGGCGGATTTCTCTCATAAATGGGGGCACTTAAAATACCAGGATTAACCCCTTATTTCCAGGGTTTTGTTGAGGGAATTCAGGAGCACACTAATCTGTAGAACGATGCACTCATCCGACAATTTCAGTAAGTAACCCGGAAGTAAAAGCGTAAAAGACATAGATCGTATATGTATATCTATGGTATAAGACAGGTTCATATTACAAACTAGTGGACAGGGGACAGGGGTCGTATTCGGTCATGGCCCAGCCCTTTTCTGGTAAGATTGGACACCCCCAGTTGAGAGGCATGTGGAGGATAGTAGGGGGTGGGGCTCATGATTGGAGTTAATTAAACAATTGCCGTTCCCTTTCAGGGAGGTGCACATCTGATCAGAGTTTAATTTGATTGCATCTTAAAAATTGAAATAAGTAAATAAAGATTTTAAAAAAGAACTTGAAAAGTTTTTTTTTCCTCACTCAGTTATTTTCAACTTTCCCTTACAATAGTTGTCACAACCTGCTAACATTTACCATTTTAGGCTGCCTTCCAAAATAAACAGACTCTCATAACATCAGCCCTTGTGTAACCACACTCACACTACCCACAGACCCTCCCAAAGTTTACCACGCCTCAACCCACTGCACACCTGGCAGTATTAGAGATAAGGCCCAACAAGCCCCCTCAGCGATCAGAGGAACACCAGGAATGGGTTTCTCAGTCTATATACCCATGTTTATATGGGGAGAAATGAACTAAACTAAATCATCACCATTCACCCTCACAGGATCCTGGTGGAAATGCACAAAATCAAAGGCTGTTTCAACAAATACTGCTCCGCTGCTTTTCAAAGCCAACTACTTGCTTTGAACCATCGCCTCCACTTTGCTTCGCCTGAACCATTTTTTTCTCTCTCCAGCCACTCTCCAATCCAATGAAACACAGATCAGCTGTGCACATTAGCAGTCCCTGAGAGGAAGTGGCAATCGATTAAGACACAAATGAACTCCACACACGAGCACTCTCCAAAGAGTTGCTTTGCCCCAACCACTTCTGAAAACAACTGCCTCCTTATGCTATTTTTTAATACAATGAGAGGTAGTAACAATAGAACATATTGTTTTTCTCCGTAAGAATATTTTCACAGATTTTCCATTTAAGGTAATTTTCATTGTCTGAATTCAATAAAAATCGATTAACCAAAATATGTAGGGGATTCAGTAGCGAGTCCAATGTAGAGCGGACGGCTACGTGCCCAGCTGTAGAAAATCTGATTTCAGGGGGAATTTGACCGGGACGCTAGGGTTAACAATTGAAAAATTCCATGGGATCCTTAATTATCACAGGAAGTCAGGCCATGGTCCCCTTGGTTTTATGTCTCATCTGAAGGACGGTAACCTCTTCAGCACAGCGCCCCATCAATCTGCTGGAACATTACACTTTATTTGGTCCAGAGAGACGTGTGCTCAGCAGCAGCTGCTTGACATGAGAAGCCTACAGGGTGGTATGGCTGTGCTGTATAGAGGGTTTCGCATACGTGCAAATTTGGATGCGATTGTTGAGTGCGTCACATGTTCCTCCACCTGTGACCGTGGGTACACAACCGCACTAATTATGGCTCAGCCAAATATCTGCTCCACCTGTGACCGTGGGTACACAACCGCACTAATTATGGCTCAGCCAAATATCTGAAATGCCATCGGAAGAAAAGGAAGAACCAGGGGGATGCTGAGAGAAAGAATGTCAATGTCCAAGGTCAACAATGTTGATTCCACATTGGGCACAAACATTGCTAGCAGTGGGTGAAATACGAGATATTGACCTTGTTCACTGATAAAAATTTAATCTCTTGGAATTTCACCTCAGATTTGACAATGGCTTTGAATATAAATGTGCCTCTCTGTATACACTGAATTCATTTATTTCTTAGGATTTTTAACTGCACGCAGTCAGTAAGCCAGTTTTTGGGACATATACGTATATAGTATAGCACACAGGTCAAACTAGAAAACTAGGGAAGTTATCATACTTATTTTTGATGAACGCTAAATGAATCATAATCATAAACTGGACGTATTAGTCATAGTGCCGCAGAGATTAAATATAAAACGACTCATTCTCAGAACTTGTGAACTGTGTCCCTAAACAGCGGATGACACACAGTACATGGATGGAGATCAAAGCTTTCAAATGGTCTTTCTTTGCTCTCCAAAACAGCTGTACCTCTAAGAAACGGCAATGACGGTTTCGTCTGTGCAGCTGTGGTGACCGAGGCTTTCGGGGTCACCCCTGGGACTGGGCTGGGTTAACGAGGCTTTCGGGGTCACCCCTGGGACTGGGCTGGGTTAACGGGCCATTACTGAGCACCGTTCGGGGCACGTTTCCACAGATCACTGGTGCACTGAAGGAGAGCTGGGGCCAGAGCCAGATGAGGTCACTTACTGGGTGCAAAGTGCACTAGTGACAGCTGAAGCAGAGTCACTTCACAGGGGAGAGACCCCAGCACTGGAAGCTCCACGGCCGGCTCATTCGCCAATTAGACAATGAGGTAAAGAATCTAGGTCACTCCCCGCCTATCCGTATCTGTGATTTAGGGCCTGGACCAGAGGCCCCAGTGCGCCGTTCTTGTGTGAGAGTTTTGAAAGTGGTTGGTGATGAATGGATAAAACCTCCAGTGTGTATGAGGCCGAGCCTCTGGGGCATGGACGTTAAGGTCAGATTTACGGGCGTCCCACTTGAGTTGAGGGTTTTCCAGCAGCCCAACCCCTCTGCACTCACATACGAGTCTGCATCTCCCTCATGACTTCCGTCACATATGGGCGTGTCCTTCCTGAGCCTCTGAAGCAGGTGTGTCGTCGGGCAGATGTGCCGGATTTTGATTCATCCAAGAATATGAATAAATACATCCAAAAACGAAAATATTAAATCTTTATGATAAAGTTTCACAAACCAATTATCTCAACTTTCTTCACTAGGCATAATTTGTTGGTTATGGAATTTAAAGATTGATTATTGTAAAGGTGAATAAAACCTGCAGAATACCTGCTTTCCCAAAAGAAGGGTTAGCCACTAATTTCATAAGACTGCCATCTTTATCCATTTTGCCAGTGGAAATTCATGTTTTTGTCAAGACATTTAGGCCATTTCACGCTTTAGATGTCATTGATTGGGGGAGGGAGAATACAATCTCAAAAAGGTAGCTGTTGCTAGGCAACTGTAATATGTATGTGTGGCAAACCTAACTCACCTTGAGAGGCACTGTAGATAATACACATCTCAGCCTCCATAGGTGCTCAGTTTGTTTCAGTCTGTCTAGTGTTGCTAGTATGTCCCATATGCTAAAATTATTCTCCTGGTGGTGGGTGTCATCTGACATGACACACCACATTTTATGACCCGTTTTATATATTCATAATTTCCATCCCCTGGGGAGTACCCTCACTCTGGGTATGGTGATGAAATAATTGATTTGTTCAATAATGATGGAGAGACAACTGTTGTTTTAGTGTAGGGTTCGCCAAAGCTTTCTCAGAAATACATATCTTTACCTTCTAACCCACAGGGCCATGACATCGGGAGATATCTTTACCTTCTAACCCACAGGGCCATGACATCGGGAGTATTCATTTCTCTCCAGGTCAAGGGGGTCGGAAGTATTGCTTCAGAGAGAAACTGGATCCACTCAAAATATACAAAAATAAAACTGGTATTTGGAGTCCTGAATAAAACGTTCAAATAGTCAACCGTATATTTGAAACTGTCTTGTGAATCAACACAAATCTTTCAGCTTTTAGAAACTTTTTTTCCTTGAGAGTTCTGGTCCTAAAAAACCAGCAATGTGACACTGGTAAAAATACCCATCTACAATAATTACATGGTCAAAACATACAAAACAAACAGTGCAGTCCCACGTTTCATTGTTTTGTTGTATTGAATAAATAACAGATTGCCCGTTTCCATTTCTATACAAATTCAAAATGTGGTGTGCTTATTCGGCTTAATTTTTCTTTGCTTTAACATGTTTTCAGTCACAATAAATTATACTTCCCAATAATAGTAAACAAGTAAATATGAATTGAATTTATTGGCTTAATATTACATCATACAAGTTTGAACAATGATAATGATAACCATAACAAACAGTAATACTTCACACAAATTATATTTTGACTTATTTTATTGGAGCTAATACCGAACACAACTATACAAAATGTCTCCGAACATCCTAAGTGTTCTCATGTCACAACCTTGCTCATCTCACTTCACTGGCTGCCTGTTACATGTTTAAAACCTCGATAAGCTACTTGCGTAGATGCAGCGAATGGAACGGCCATAGATATAGAACCATAAATGTGACATATGTCATAGATAGTGGCACAATTTTTGAGACCATACCCTGGTAAGATGGTGGCCAGTAACCATGGTTTTACATCTATTAGCCAATCGCCAGCTATCTGGTTTCTGAGACTCGATTATGACATCACAGTGGGTTAGAATGTACATGACACTTTGCCATAGGTTCCTATTATAGCTGTACCCAGGTAAGATGGCGGCCAAATAGTTCCATTTCAATGCACCGCACGAATGCATGAACACATTACACTGATGCGAGAAATCTTTGTTATTACAATTTGACTATTTCATATGCAAGCTGTCTTCAGTTATACTTATGCAGTTCAATGTCTGCTATTTAACCATTTCACCTGTATGGAGTTAATCAGCGTAAGCTACACCCGTCAAATAGCGTAAGATACGCATTTGTTAAATGGGTGTAGATGCACTGGTTCATGTTATGTTCATTTTCTAACTGTCACTGCAGTCAAATGGAGTATGTAATGGGACACCATATGAGGCAGGGCAGCAGGGTATTTAGTGTATTTACAGGCAGCACATAAGGAGACAGTGGCTATCCATTAAAATCATGGCTACTTTCATACATTGAGCCCAGATACCCAGAACCTTTTTTTTTTTTTGACAGGGCAAGATCAGTGATTGAGCGAACCGTTGGAATGTTAAAAATGCGTTTTGGATGTTTGGAGCGGTCAGGTGGTACACATTACAATATAGCTTTCAGAAATTCAGTGCATTCTTTGTGGCGCGCTGTATTCTACACAAAATAGCGGCGGCAGTACAGCACGATGCCGTTGTACCCTTGAGCAAGGTACTTAACCTGAATTGCTTCAGTATATACCCAGCTGTAAACGAAAATGCAAAAAATATAAACGGTAATGTATAAACAATTCAAAAGCTGTGTGTAAATGGATCCAAAAAATGCACAAGAGAGCAGGGACTGGTTGGCTGCAAAGCCGTTTCTCTAGTGTACATTAATTTGATCAAGTGTATGTAAGGCTTTGTAACAATGAGCCAAACGTGACAAAACAAAACACGATTAAAGAACAAGTCACTCATGAACGTGAGGACCACTAAAAGAGTCTCAGTAGCAAAATAATAAACAACCCACTAACACGGGTGTGGCTCGTAGACACGAGCAGAAAAGTACGAGAACAGAGACTCCTAAACAGAAATACACGAGCATAGCTCGAAAAGGAGAAAAAAAAAGAATCACATTCGGAACGTAGACTATAACGCCCGATAAGAGGTGAAAAATAAATGAAATAAAAATAAACCTCTCACTCTCAATATAGCAGAGAGTAAGAAACTAAAATAACGTCAGGGACTAATCCCTAAAGAGCTTCAATGGCAGCTAAAGCTAATCTAGTAGTGAAAATATAGAGCAGCTATTTTCTAACAACCCTGACTACGTGAAGGCACGGAATGACAAAGAAACGGCAGGAAGCGGAAGTGAGAGGCGTAAATACCTAGCAGATAATCGGACAGGTGAAACGAATGATAAGAGAGGAGAAGCAAAACCCCGAACCGGAATGTGGAAAAAATCCGATAGACTGCTTACCGGAGACAGAGGACGAGAACCGCAGCGAAACCGAAAAAAATAGTCAAAGACCATGACAGTGTATGTCTGAAATGAATGAAACTTAGTTGAAGTGGTCACTTTTATTTTATTTCAAATAGTGGTAGCCTATTAAACATAAATTGACAGCAAAGAAACAAGCACTGGCATATAAATGGAAAATATATTTTGTTTGAGGAGGAAATAAACATGAAGATTAAAACTATTCGTTCTCACCTTTCTTTTTGACATCACTAGTAATCGTTCTTAGAGAGGCTCGTCATATAGAGTAACAGAGCAATATAGAGACCCATATACAGTACCTGGTGAACTCCACTGGAGCTGAAGCATATGAGCCAGTGACCATTTTAACCCCTACTATATACCACAGGAGACTGCTGTACTGATGTGAGGTAAGGCATATTCCTCACTAGAAATACAGCTGATAACCTGTGAGGACCTGGTGTGCATACAGAACACAGATTCTGTATGGAACACAGCTCTGTACGTTCTCTCTCAACTGCCGAAGCTTCCAATTTGAGGCATCTTATGAATATTAAAGAGGTAGAGAGGATGGAAGGAAGGCAGGAGCTGCTGGCCATCTGGATACTATGGAGAATATATCTTTAGCACCAGTGTCTAGAAACCTTTTCAGCATCCCACTTTTCAGACGCTTGGCAAACATTGATTTATCAGCACCCTGCAACGGCTGTACTTTCCACTGGCTCTAAAACAGTGTAAGGCCAGTAACAGTATAGTGACTGGTTCCTCCGCTGAGCAATCGAATACAGAGCGCTTCAGTGGGTTTGCACCAGTGAGCTATGAGCAGCTTACAGTCAGAGTGTCAAAGACTCATTATTTACTGTTCCTCCTGAAAGATGATGTGGGGCTTTTTCATCCAGATGTTTCCACAATTTGAAACGGAGCAGTATGGCAATGTAATAATTCACGAAACTACACATTTTTTACACAGATTTTTTTGTTTTTTGTTTTCATCCTTTCTGTGGAAAGGTTCAATGTTAGCTTTGGCTCCACCTGACCTATTCCCCATTCTCTAGTAGTGGGGGTGTAAAGGAAATCTAATGATTAATAAATGTAAACATAAAAGTGCTCTTTACATATGACCCCCTGCTTCCCACCACAGTCCATCAGATTAAATCATCCAATGATTAATTGGTTTGGTGGTATTAACATAATTAATAATCTGACATTAGCAATTAACTTTACCATTTAGTTCCAGTCCCACACTCTATTCTAAATGTAGATAAATGGTCTTCTTAAAGTCTTCAGTTTTCTCCATGCAGTTAATTCCTCCAGAGTTAAACATCAGGACTCCATAATTGGGTTCTTACATACAACTTTTCATGCAAAATACATGATCCATTTGCGTTCTCATTAATTATACACCAAGGCCTTTTAGAGCACCAAATAACGAGTCATTGGAGAGGCATCTCTTTCGCTGGAATCCAAACTGAATTCCCTAATTAGCAAACTGATCACAGCACAGTAAGAAAATGCCATGCGGCTATCTCTGTTCAGTATAGCCTAGAAACATTTAGCTGCTAATGGAGTGTGATGTATAAGACAATAGGTAGGTCACGTGTCTACTTAAAGGGGAACTTCAATAAAAAACTTGATTTGACATTTAAAAAAAAAATTGATGACATATCTAAGTTTTTGTTAGACAAAGTCCCATTGCAACACTGTTCTGCATAGTTTTTAAAGCTTAAAAGTTTCTTGTGACCTCAACTGGATATAAGCCATTTATATTCGAAATAAATATCTTCCTGCAATAGAGACCTACTTTTTTCTAAGTTACTTTCTAATTATATATTTCCTGATGGTGGAAGTGGCAGAACATAAATCTAGCATTGCTATTGCCATATTTCATTTATAGTCTGTGTTTGATAAAGATCCTCTCCAGTCTAAATATGAATGCTTTATCTCCAGATGGCATCAGGAGGAAATGTCAAGCAGCTAAAGCAATGCAGCGCTGGCGTTGCGGTGGCAAGCTGCCGTCAAATATTTGGTCGGTTAGGAGGGGCAGATTTTCATTTATCCGTGAATTTCCGTTTAAAATTGCTGCCCACGTTCTGTGTGCCCAGCTGATAGTGCTGAGCTGGTTGGCTGTATTTTAAAAGGAGCTGGGCGATGCCCTGCTTCATGATGTAAAACAGTGATTGTCTTTCATAATCCCCAGAATCCTTAGCGGCCCCTTCCAAATGTACAATGGTTGATTTCTCTCAGTTCTAATGCTCTAAAATGGAAGCTCTTCCCCTGCCAAAAAGCAGAGCTCTCTGATGTGACTTCACCTGGTCATCGCCTCCTATTGGGCTACAAAGACAAACCAGCGGAGCAAACAGAGGCCGGGGCCACATCCCCCCTCACCAGCCGTGAGGGGAAGCAGAGACGTTCCGCGCTGACCTCTTTTTTATTTTCGGCACACCGTTAAATAACACGGTTTCTGAGCTGTTAAAGATGGCCTCGACTTTCCAGACACTGCGGTAATGCGAGAAGAAAAGAACAGTCTCACTGTGTCTGAGTCACAAGCTGGGTTACTAACAGAAACGTTGCCTCCCTGAAAATGTGATATCTGTCTCTGTCCGCCCCGGTCCTGCTAAAAGAAAGCAGACATGCTTCTCCTGTCTGGCGTTCCTTGCCTTTTGTAATGCAGAAATTTCCCCTCTTCCTACTAATTGTCAATTGATGAAAAATCGTAATGAAATTATATCTACAGGCAGTGCCAAAGAATGAGACCAGTACAGTTGGATGGATAGTTTACACGTGAAATATTCTAAGACTACCATTATCTGTAAGAGTTACTTTTATGATAATGTTATGCTTTCATACAAAAACAACAAAAACCTCACTCCTCATACAGCTACATATTTCTAATAAGTGTACATTCATGAAACTTCACAGTACTTTGTCCTACTTAAACTATTATGGAACATTAAACATGCTTAAAAACGATAACGATTAACTTTTCATTTTTTATTACTTCAAAGGTTTCCACTGCCATTCATGTGTATGTAATGCTGGATTCCCTCACGATGGCCAGGTGATCAACTGAAACCTAATGGCAATCAATATTAATATGCTCATTTAAATTTATTATGCTGTGGCCATATCTGGCCAGTTTAACGAAACAGACACAGGTAATTTATTAAATGCTGGAAAGGTTTTCTGTTACGTTCTCGCTAACGTTCACGGTAAGGACCCAGACGCGGACCACAGGATCAGGCAAAAGGCGTAATTTATTATCCATACAGGGGTCAAGCCAGGAAGTCGGAAGTAGAGAGGTACAAAAACGGCAGGCAAAGGGGCAATCCAGGGCAATCCAATAATCAGGCAGTACAGGGGACAAGGCAGGAGAATGGTCAAAAACAGGCAAGGTCAAAACCATAAAACAAACTAGACAGAATAGGGCAAGGCAAAAGAATAGTCGTACAAAGGGTATCTTCCGAAGTATTTAAACTGATCACAGGCTTTAGATATACGCAGGCACAGGAAAAGAAAAACGACGTTCTGACACAGACTGGAAGTAACACAGGGCTTAAATGCACAAGGTACAAATGACACAAAGGGAATCAGGTGTGTGAAAGGGCGGGGATCCAAACGAGACAATTGAAAATACAATTGGGAACACTGAAACAATCACGGAGACAACTAGGGAAAACGCGGACTGGATTCCAAACATACACACGATAACAGATGACCTGGAGTTTCAGGAAATCGTGCATAGATTAAGATGACAGGGAGAGAAGATCAGATGCAGCTGGGAATGATTAGCAAGGACAGAACAGCTTGAAAATGTGCGCTCTAATATGTTAGTGAGATTAGTAACTATACACACCCCTGCCGTTAGTATGATTAGTAAGTATATACAAATTAGTTTGTTAATGGAGTTAGTAGATCTTATCTATCGTTAGTATGTTAGTGGTAATTAGTAAATCTAAGTGCACAGAGATAGGTGTGAAGCAAGAGGGAACCCGAACACCAATGAGATCACCCGAATGGTACAGAGACGTAAACAGGGAGTGACAGATCAGAAGTAAACAAGCAGACAAAGGACAACTAGGAAAAACCGGAAAATAAACAAGCCAGAATACAAACTAAGAAACAATAAATACAAAATAAAGATACAAATAACAAGCAATACACAGATCCTTACATTTTCACTTTTAGTTTTCTTGGTACAAACCCAATAGCTGACTAAAATTTGAATGATCAGGTTTGCATATTCACTAAATACAACAAAAAAATTAAATAAATCAAGCAGTACTTAAAAGACAATCTGTGTAAAAATATGTGGATTCAAAACCAAATGTTTAAAATGCCACCAAGGTGGCACATAGCACATATTTCAGGTATAGCATATCTGTATTTGGCTGGTGGAGGTGTTTTTGAACTGAGCGTGAGCTGAGTGACACTGAAACGGGACACACACTGTACCCGAAGACTCACACCAGCACACGGCCATGTGCTTTGCTGGAGGCAGGATGTCTGTGCCACACCTGGTCCTGAGATACTGCTGCCAGTGGAGCATTCTGGGACTGCAGGGACCTCTCCCAGCTGTTCCAAACTGCTGCTCTTGATTTACACCCTTGTTTTTTCCTCACCCAAAGCCTTTAATGTTGGCCATGTTTCTCACGTGTCATTTATTTGTTTCAGTTTTTATTACTGCGGTGCCCCTTCACCTCTGTTAGAAAATCTGGCCACCGAAGGCCGCCCCAGGGAACTGAAGTAAAGGCTTTGCCATGGTCAGTTTGCACAGTCCATTCTGTGCCTCTGTGTGGGAGACAGATAAATACCACAGTCACTCCCTTTGCCTCCATGCTCCACTAGGATTTTCCATTTTAACGTGCCCTAACCTCCCTTCTGCCACGGCTGAAAATCCCTGGACTTTTAGGGCCAGTGAAGCAGTGGTCAGAACTAAATGCCAATAAGCAGTTTTACAGAACAACCTACCATTCATTACTAGTTTTCAAGACTCACACTTGGAGTTCGATTCGATTCTTGCTCTTTAATGGCTGCCATGTTCTGTGCCGCTGTTGAAATAAGGTTGTTTGCCAAGTCACTCTGCCTTCCATGCCTAGAAGTCTTAATTAAACGCATGGTTAAAATGGTTCAGACCAATGGTTTGGTTTTTGGTTGTGACGGCTGACTCACCCTCTCTTCGCCGTGAGAGGATACCCAGCGGGAATACAACTGTTCCATTCACATTCTGGCACACTGCCGTCCGCTCTGCCGCCTGGCGCCTTTGCCAGACTTGGGTCATTTTCTTCAGTGCCAAATGGCTGTTAGTGATGCGCGTTACCAGGATCTGCTCGGGGAACAAACCTGGCAGGGGTGAGGCCTGCCTTATTAATCCACTCCTCCCTGCACAATTCCCCCGAGCCCGTCTCACAGATCACATTTTGACGATCTTGGCAGCATTACGCAAACAATGACCATTAGATTATTACAGCATGCACTGCTGCTGGGGGAAAAACGGGGGTTGTAATCAGAGCCCACCTTCTAATTTTCATCCGTGGCGACCCAGCCGCGCTGTGAAGAGGGGTTCGGGTAAACGCATTAGCACCGCGCGGGAGCTGCAGACGGGACTCCTGGCACGGGGGCCAAACAGGAAGCGCAGCGCTGTCTGGCAAGGGGGCTCCAACACCAGGATCAGATCTGCTGGATCACACACAGCCGAGGCTCCCTGCGGGCTCCTGGCCCCTAAATCTGGTCCCTCAGTGCATCCCCTTTCCCCTCTCACTGCGCAGATTCATCTCTAAAATGTGTTTCTACAGTAAAACAAAATACGAGTAAAATAAAAAAAATTAATTGTATATAAATGGGGGCAGACGCCTGTGGAAAAAAAAAATCACTGTGCATTTTAAATCACTCATGTGATTCCTTTTTTTTTTGTGCCAAATTTGAGAAGTCGCAAATATCAGGCTGACATCAGAGCAGAGTACAAAAGGGAAACTTTCCCAAGAAAGAACCGTTAGAGTATCTGTTTCACACAGCGAACATGCTGACATGGTGCAAAAAAAAAAAAAAAAAAAAAAAAAACTTAGTAGTAAATCAAATTCAAATCTTCTTGGTTCTTACTGTATTAGTCCAAAACGTTGTACCCACTTGATCGAAACTCAGTTCTGATCATCATAAAAACTTGAACCAAATCCGTAATTGAAGAGGACGAACATGGAGCAGACCATTTCTATCAATATCAGTGGGGGCAGGCGGGCGGGATAGCTTGAAATTCAGAAAATATGTTCTTAAAGCTGGCAGGTTTGTTGCTCATGTTGCTCATGAAAATGTTATATACGCTTTACAATGACACGTTTAAGAATGACCCATTCCCTCACAGAAACAGACAACAACACAGCACTGAGTTAATTTTGTTCTTTATTTAAAAAAGTCTAACTATTCAAAATATAACGGTTGCTCAGAACTCCCAGAGCATGTTTCTCTCTTTCTTACAGATGTACATGATATAGACTTACCATATAAACATAGCTATACATCAGAGTCTTTTAAAGACGAATAATTTAAAAAAAGCAGAAGTACTGACCTCGGCATGAGATATTCCTGTTGGGTAAAGAAATGTGACACAAATGATGCATTATCCAGCCCCCATCAAACCCTCAGGAAGATAAACTTGGAAAAATGATTATCGGATATACCCTTCAAACTTAATCACCCAGGTCAGTATGTATTGTCTTTTCAACAAATCTGACAGGGTACTGGGTTCAACAGTAACTCACCTCCATTTGGGGAAAATAGGCCTGTCGTCTTATTTAATAAAATGTCTCATCTCATCCTGGTGAATATGAGAAGAGGTGAAACAGAGAACACACTGAATAGTCATCTGGAGGCGGGCATATTTTCTCAAATCTTATTCTGCGCACCTGCAAAACAGACTACGACATACTAAAGGATGGTATGAGGGCCAAGTTGGAAGTCTTGTTAATCTTTATAAAGAAAGCAAGGTCATAGTTTGGTGACCAGGTTAAGGCACTGTGGACGGCATTGACCAAACTGACTGGTCACAGTAAGGTACTTATACTTGTAACCTGAAGGAATTAATGCCATTTTATTGATGCACTGTCATATGTTTATGTGATAACAAAGGTACTCTGTAATATTGAAGGTGTGAATAAAGGAATTAAAATACTGGTTATATAAAAATGCTACTTGGATTAAATCCAAGTGATGGCTTTTTCCTTTCCTTGATAATGACTTAGAGCATAATGTAACATAAAGTAATATTTGTGATGTGCATTGTAATGGCAGTTCTTATTCTTATGATCCCTGAAATTGTCTTGCATTCTAAGACATCACATTTTTTGATTCAGCACCATCTACTTTTGATTCAGCACCATCTACTTTTGATTCAGCACCATCTACTTTAGATTAACAGTTATCAACATAAAAACAAAAAAAATATTTATCGGTAATTATTGATACAATTTGACGAGTTGTCATTGTCAGAAAAATTGTGTTAAGCTACAGTAATAATAATAAACTAAGGAACAACAAAATATTTTTTAGCAAATTGTTTAAAAAATAACTCCATTATTCATATACATTTGGTATCCAATTTTCAATCCATCTAATAATTTAATTGTTCTTTTCTACCTGCTTTCCATGCCTTAATACTGTGATACCAATACTTTCCAGAGCAGATGATAACACAGTATGGCTTGACTTTGAGATCTCTGTGTTTCATGTCTGACGGATTACATATATACACTGATTAGCTGATTTTGGCTATTCTTGCTTCAATGTGTCCAAAAAAATATTTTGCATAAACAGTATTTTCTGCACTGTGTTCCGCAGTTTCTTGGGCATGGGTTATCCTGAACCTGTTTGCTAATCAAAAGACGTGCACATACGTGGCCTTAGTGTCCACTCCAATTACATTTTTGGCAGTGCACTTGTAAAAGCCTGTGTCTCTGCTGGACGGGTTCTGTATGATCAGGGACCCTTGCGGGTGTAAGTACTTGTTTCCAAAGAGCCGGGGCTGATGGGTAGCCATCAGCTGTGTTTTATCAGGCAACTCCCAAACCACCTCTGCTTTTGGGATGCCGATGGCCAGGCAGTTAAGCTGGATGGCTACGCCCGTCCTGGCGTACGTCACCGGGGCGGGGCTGCTGGTGATGCGGGGAGGGTAGGCGATCACGATCACAGGCACCGTCATCAGCGACGCCCCATGCTCGTTGGCTGACTTGCAGATGTACGTCCCCCTATCATAGACTGAGGCCTGCTGGACTGTCAGAGTGCCATTCTGTAGAACAGCATAGCGGCCCATTCTCTGGGGCCGGGCCAGGAGCAGCCCGCTTGGGAGGGTCCAGGTAAGCCGGGGCAACGGGGTACCGCCGGACAAGCAGTGTAGCTGCAGGTTCTCTCCGTTGATGATGCTCACCAATGAGTTGTACTTGTTGCTTATCTCTGGTTTCCTCCTCAGCTCCAGGGTGACGGTGCGCTCGACGCGTCCGGCCGGATTCCGACCCTCGCAGCGGTAAACCCCGGCATCGGATGGAGAGGGGTTGCTGATGTGCAGCGTACCGTCTGGCCTATGGAAAAATCTAGAAAATTGGGTGCCGCTGAGGAGAGGGGACCCGCTGGGGAGGATCCACGTAACCTCGGGGGTCGGCCTGCCCTCCACGGAGCAGTTGACCACCATAGGGCTGCCGACAGTGAGCAAGAGGGTCTCCGTTTTTGGGCTCTTGAGCTGAAGCCTCTCTGGGGTCTCCGTCACATCCAGTTGCACCATCAACCGGGCTTCGCCACCCTCATTGCGGGCGATGCATAACAGCTGGACTGAGTCGGTCTTCCTCAGGGACCGGATGTCTAGGGTCCCGTTGCGGTGTACCGTTATCCGGCTGCCGTAGTATGGCGCGGGGAGCACCACATTTTCGGGCAGAACCCACATGACTCGTGGGATAGGCGTCCCCTCTGACTTGCAGTCCAGGAGCTTGCGCTGGTCCTTGACGGCAGTCTCCCTGACTGTGCTCAACACGCCGCTCTGCCCGTTGATTGTGGGCGCAACCATTAAGACCTCTACCCTGACCACCTTCCTGTCCTGCCCGGCTGTGTTCCTGGCCATGCAAGTGTAGTTCCCATTGTCAAATCGCTGGGCCTTCTGGATGAGGAGCGTCCCATCATTATGCACCTGGTACTTGTCTGATGCTGGCGGGATGATTCGGTTGGTGGGAGAGAGCCAGGTTATGGCCGGTGTCGGCTCTCCCTTGGCGCTGCACTTCAAGGCGATGGAATCGCCATATGGTACTTTGATGACGCTGTACGTCTTGTTCTTGATAGTCGGGGAATCAGCCACCACCTTGATGTGGACCTTCATTTCGTCCTTGCCGATCTGATTCTCAGCGTAGCAGGTGTAGTCTCCCTCCTCCTTCATTCCCACCTCGTTGAAGTAAAGGGTCCCGTTGTTAAAGACCACGTACCTCCGGGTGCGGACCCCACTGTCGTCCGACTGCAGGACACTGTTCACCATGGTGCCATCTGGCAGCCCCCACCGGATCTCGGGGTTGGGAAGGCCGGAGGCGATGCAGTCCACCTTTAGATCTCCCCCGTATGACACCTTCTGATTGGCCAGCTGCTTGTACTCAATCTTAGCTGGCTTCATCATGACGCTGACTTTCAGGAGCACGTAATCGTCCCCCATCTTGTTCCTGGCCACGCACAGGTAATCGCCCTCGTCCTTCTCTGTTACTCCCTGGACCGACAGCGTGCCATTGCTGAACACTTTTATCCTGGGATCAAAACTGAAAAACAAGCAAAAAAAAACGAAAACAAAACAAATTATTCCATTTTGTATGGGGGCAAGAAGAAAGGTACCTCTGCACCATTTCAGCGATTTACAGTTGAATTCTTCGTGAAATATACGCATGGAGCTTTCGATAGAATTCTACACAGCTGAGAGACCCGAGAGTTGTTTTTCTTTTCTTTTTTATCTTTTTTAGCAAGTGTTTGCTGAAGCCTGAGGAAGACCTGACAGCCTGACAGCTGTAGTGCCGCACATGCCGTGTGTGGAGAAGTGCAACTCTCACCATCACTTTGCCCAGATGAGAGCCTGATCAGATCTGTCACCCTGAGAGCAGGCCAGGGAAACCAGGACTGAAAGGCCCTGGCCTGGCTTCAAAGAGCCTGACCACTGAGCACAAGATTGCTCTCCAACACGCGGTTAATTCAACATGTCACCGTCCTAAAGGCATTCAGTTCCACAGAGATCAGTTATGCATCAGCATCAGATTTAAATTTTATTTTTATTGAAATGATTTATTTTATGATGGACTTTGTGAATCAAAATATTCTAATTAGTTCTAAAGCAAAATGTGCAAACATTACCAGTTTTCTACTGCATTCCTCAGTAAAAAGATTTATTTTAAAAGGGTATGAAGCACAATCCCTCTCACTCAGTGATTATATTATGTTCAGAACTACAGATGTATGGCAATGCTGGATGTTTCAGAAAAAAAAAAAAGCATTTCTTTTTAATTCAAGTTTTGTGGAGGTTTCTCATGATATCATAATAAATAATAAAATAAAGTATTGACTTTGTTTGAATTAAATTGTTTTTTTTGTTGTAACCGTTTCTTGTTTGGTTACATATTGGTATGGCTAGATGTATTCTTTGCATTTTTGGACAGTTGTACGAGAGTTTTGCTGCATTAACATGGAATAACAAGCCAAGGTTTAGACTTGGGTTACTATAGAGATTGGAACAATGACAGAGATAATCCAGCTCGCCCCTCAATGTCAGGTGAATAGAGCATGTTCAGAACAAAACCAGAAAAATGCATGCACACATAAAATCAAGTCTGAAATACAAGGGAATGCATTTTACTGAGAAATCAGAATTTCTGACATTTCTGTTTTATGAAGTACAAATGCATTTCTGGAATTATTGTTGGCCAATATCGAGTTATTTTAACCTGTGAATTGTTTAAATATCACAGTTTCTTAAAGACACACCTTTGTAAATTGCAAAAATATTTTTTTTGATATTTTTATTCTACTTAATCTAAGTTACTTTTAACACAATTTTATTATTTTATTTATTATATTCCAGTGCCATATTGTTTACTTAAGTACAAATCATTGTTATTCTGGTTTCACTGTTGATTGATATGAAGTCCCTGTTTCATTTTGTATTTTTGTGCAGTAGTGTTAAGCTCTTTGAGTTTGATAATAAAGCCCTATATAAATAAAATGCTTAATAATAAAATATTATTATTACTACAGCTAACATTAACTGACACAGACACAGGGGATGATATGCAAACCGTACTGTTTGCTTGGAAACAGTACTCACCTGTAGTGGGTATCCACCAGCTTTTTTGAGGGAATCCTCCATATAATTCGGGGTCCCGGGTCCCCAGAAGCCAGGCAGTCGAGGTGCAGGTTCCCCCCGTAGGAGACGTCAGTGCGCTGTGGAGAGGTGGAGGTGATGCGGGCCGTGGAGGTGCTCTTCCGAACGTTGAGTCGGATGGTCCTGCGGGCCGCGCCCACCGCGTTGCTGGCCATGCACTCGTAGTTCCCGCTGTCCTTGGGCGAGAGGCTGCGGATGTACAGCGTGCCGTTGGGGAAGACGAAGAGGTTGCCGTTGACAAACTGCGAGGGGCGGATCTGCGTCCCGTCGAAGACGACCCAGCGGATGCTAGGCCGCGGGGCGCCCTTGGCGGTGCAGTGGACGTGCAGGGCGTGCCCCTCGGGGAGGGTGTAATTCTCCTGCCGCTGCTGCTGGATGATGGGAGGGAGGGCGGCCACGTGCAGGCGCACGGACAGCGTGTCGGCCCCCGCCGCGTTGCTGGCGATGCATTTGTAAATCCCGCGGTCCGGGTAGCTGACCTGGTTAATCCGGAGTGTCCCGTTGGCCAAGAGCATGATGCGCTGCTCAGAGCTGCTGGTGGCCTGGAGGACGCCTCTGTCCGGCAGCACCCAGGTGATGTGGGGGGTGGGGAAACCCTGCGCCAGGCAGTCCAGACTGGTGCTGTCCCCCAGGTACACGGTGGCGTCGCGGTGCTGCGGCCGCACCATCCGGGGCTGCTGGGCCAGGACCACCAGCGTCACCGTCATCTTGTCAATGCCGTGGGGGTTCTGCGCCGTGCACAGGTACTGCCCGCGGTCCTGGAGCTGGGCGTTCCGGATCACCAGGGTCCCGTTCGGCTGCACCTCAAACCTCTGGAGCCTGCTGTTATGTGCCATGATGGCTCCTACATGGAGATTATAATAAGAACAGCAACAAAGTTAAGTTCATTAAGTACATTATTATTATTATCATTATTATTCATAGATGTTATTATAACTACGTTAGGTGCAATGCATTAATAATACCTAGAAAGAACCTCACGTTCGTAAATGAAAACCAGGTGTCTGGTTTTATTATGTATTTGGTCTTTAACTTCTTTCCCCCTTCAATTTTAACAAGAGCATTTATACCGCTGGCCTATTATCTCTCAATACATCTGAAATCTACACATATTTTTTTATTCCATCCAAAAATTGTGTTTGTGCCGTATCGCACATCGTTAGGCGCCCCAGCAGGCACACACATGCGCTCTCTCTGACATGTGTTTATCATACCGCCGGCTTCTGTTTGAGCTGCACGTCGGGTTGGAAATAGACGAGTTCCGAGTTTCAGCTGGGGTACAGCCTTCCTCTGACCGTAGCTGACTTACATGACCATCGGACACACAGACGCGCGCGCACGCGCGCGCACGCACGCACGCACGCACGCACAGGGCAACAGTGTAACACAAAGGACCAGTCCTGTGCCTATATCCCAAAAATGGGTGTTCTTTACTCCTCTGTACTGGTTACTGCAAATACTACTACTGCTTGTAATGTGTATTCTGCAGCTTTAATGCTAGTACTAATACTAGTACATAAAAAAGTAGGTACAATTAAGTATACTGTACAAGTATTAAGGTAAGTATATACTGTACAACTAATTTAATATGGCATTCAACCCATCTAAGATCATTATTTGATGACAGCTGCTGCTACCATTACTACCATTATGATGATGACAACAACAACAACAACAACAATAATAATAATAATAATAATAATAATAATAATAATAATAATAATAATCATAATGGGTTAAAGCTAAAGAAATCTATGACAATTTAGCCAAAAACATTGAAGCTATCTGTAGGATAATAAAAATAAACATTTTATAGAACATGAACTGCATGACCTGCAAAGAAAGAATGCAGGAACTGCTAGATTAATAACAACAGTAAAGGCACAGAAGCTGTGTATACCAGTGGAAACTTTAGTCCAGGACAGGAAAGGCTTGGGCTCCCCCAGTGAGCTGCAGGGCAGGGCAGCATCCATCTCTGCATGCACTGACACAGTGAGCAGGTTTGCCGTGGAGATCCTGGGTCTGCCCCTTTGAACTGGCACTACTGGGGTCCTGTGAGAGTCTCTGGAAACATTCGGAGTGACTGCTGTGTTTGGGAAAAACGGCGTGTTCGGATGTCTCACTCTCGTCTCCTGACCGAGTCGAGGCTGAGCGGTGGTCTTTGACGGGAGTGTCGCTGATTTCGTGGTGCTCGTGGTTGTGCTGGAGGTCGTTGTTCGGGCAGCTGGGACAGATGTGGGTGGTCTTGTAGTGTCCGGGGTTTTAGTGGTGGTGGTTGTGTGGGTATTTATAACTGAACCAGGTTTGATAGCTATTGAAAACCTTGGCGGGTTAGTGACAGGTGCTCTTATCCTATCTGGTAATCCGAACACACTGGGCCTGCTGATGATGAGGGGATTTTGGTTGTTTGGGTAATAAGGGTACCTCTGATTGGTGCTGGGTGCTCTCCCTCCATGTTGGTCAGGGATATAATTTCCTCCAGGGTTTCTTGGATTGTGAGGTAACCCAGTTTGCTCCCTGGTGAATGGTGAAATTGGTCTCAGTCTGGGCAATGCTGCTGTTGTAGTAGGCGTTGTTGTTTTTATTGTTGTTGTGGTAACCTCTTTGGAGGTAATCACAACTGATGTGGTTTTGGTTGTGGCTTTACTCGTTGTAGTATCTGGGATGTTATATTTCCTGGGTGGAATGACCTTTTCCTCACCTGAGGCTGATTCTGGTTTGCCAGGCGTAACAAGTTTTGTATTTTGTTTATATTCCCTGGTTATGGCAGGTTTAGGTCTTGCAGTGGTAGCTGTTGTTTCAGTGAGAACAGGCCCTGGATAGGAGATCGTAGATGTTAATGGATTCTCTGTTGTTGGAATTTGAAGAGGATGTAATACTCTCGTCCTCTCCTGGGTTTCTTTGTGTAGGCCTAGTTTAGTGTGACCCCGGAGGATTTGTGAATCCTGAGTTTTGGTAACCCCATTTTGGGTGTTTGCCAGCCTTCCCGGGGCAGGAGAGGAAACAGGCTGCTGTGGATTTTTTGGTGTGGTCTGTCTCTCGGCTGGTGTTGGTTCAGAATCTGTGGATTTATGTTCATTATGTATTTTGAACTGATCTTTATCCGGTAGCTTTCTCGGTTGTATGGGGGAATTATCAGCAGGCCTGCCAGGGCTTGGCACGGAACTGACGTCTTCTGTGCTGTTTTCCCTCTCAGGCCCTTCAAAAGGTTTAACTGCTGGATGACTTATGCTTGTAAATTCCTCCTCAACCGCTGCTGGTGCAACAGTTTCATGGCCCAGTGGTGGAGGTGGGGGGGCTGATGTGGCTGTTTTGTGCTCCTCTGTCCCCTTGCGAGTCCCTTGCCCCACAGAGCTTTCTGAGAACTGTGTCGATGAGGAGGTACTCCTGAAAATGTGTGGTGGTTTCGTGGTCGATGTGACGGCCTCCCTCTGCTTTGAAAAAACATTGTGTTGTATCTCGGTTTTGGGGGCCGTGTCAGCCCTGCTGCTGTGGCTCAAAGAAACTTGGATTTCCGTCTGGCTCGTCCTGGCTGATGATGGCTGGTGCTTCGGTAAAGGATCTGTCATAGTGGGTTTAGTCAGAATGCTCTTGGCATTTGTTGATGTTTGTATTTCAGTAGACGGAGCCACAGTTGCAATGATCGTTGGCGGGGGGGCTTCTTTTTCAGTCGTGGGTGATGAAGATGATGGCAGCTGTGGTCTTGCGGTGGGCAGGCGTGAAGAGGGGTTGCCATTGTTTATCCTGTTTCTTATTCTGTTAGGCCTTCTCCTGCTGCCAAACCTCCTCCTGGAGTGCCACGGGTTTCTGGAACGCGAGGGGACAGAGCCTGACTGCGGCCCTGCTCCTGTGTCTCTGCTGCCAGCCGCAGTGGGTTGGGTGGTGGGAGTGGCGGTGGTAAGCTGTCTAAACTGCAATGTTTTGTGTTTATCAACAGAAGCATGATTCAGCTCGCTTCCCAGTACAGTTGTTGTTCTTGATGCTGATGCTATTGTTGTTGGTGGTGATGTTGAAGTTGCTGTTGAAGTTGAAGTTGTTGTTGAAGTTGTTTCTGTTATTCTTGAGAAATAATTAACTCCTGCACCTACGTCTGCATTAGACTCCAGGTCGAGATGCCGGACAGATGATGACGGACTTATTTGTTCAGTTCTCCCTTGATATAACTCATCTTGTGAGGATTTTGTGGTACTGGGCTTATTATCATTGGTCCTTTCAGTCTCTTGATTGCTCGCAGTACTGAGTGGGAAATTAAGAGCTGTAACAGCCAGGTTACTTTCCATTGTATCACTATGACTTTCCCAGAAGGCCACATTGTAGGGTGTACTGGTCCTTAAACTGTTTTCCTTCTGCAACCCCTCCATCTTTAGGTCTGTGACAATATAACTGGACTCCTGTGGGCCAGATGTGGGCTGTGAAATATGAGTGCTAGTTGTCACAGCCTCTGAGTCAATGTTAGTTTTGGGTGCAGATATTTGGTAAATGTTGTTAGTCTTGTCCCCTGTATATGAAGGCTTGGTGACTAGGTGGTCCTGAGCATGCTGGATGGGAATTTGTGGTGTGGTTATTGTATACAGTCTCTCCTCCTGCGGGCTCGTATCGTCTATGGAAGAGCCTTCTGTTTTCTCGTGAGATTCTGACTGCCTTTCAGCAGCTGTCGAGGACGGCTTTGTTTGTGTTGGCGTGCTGTATTGGACTGAGCCAGGAGTTGTGGTTTTTGGATCATTTTTATCGCGGACCTTTGCCAAAATATCAGCCCATCTCTGAGGATCTATTTTGTTGTTGGACATGCTGACTCTTCTTCTGGTGTCCACCGCGGTCCTCACATCCCCAACACGGGAACCCTTTCGGACTGGCTTCCTCTGTCCGCTAACCCGTCTCCAGGAGTTCCTGAATGGATGACCACGCGCGTTGGTCTGCTGGCCACGTCTTCGGTTGATTAGCCCCATGCGGCTTGAAAGACCCCTTTCCTGGACATCATCATCATCGCCAGATGACTCCTCATCTTCTTCCACTTTTACTTTAGTGGAGATGCCCGAGGCTGGCTGAGGTCTCATGGGAAATTTTCTAAGGGGCCGAGATGACCCCCCTTGTCGGCGTGTGACTGTTACTTTCATTGCCATGGAGTCCACACCATGCTGGTTAATAGCCACACATTTGTAATATCCGTTATCGGCCACCTGGCTCTGGGGAATGAACAGTGTCCCATTTGAATACACAAATGCCCTGGTGGAGTTTGCCTTGAAGTTAACCACGTTGCCATCTGGCAGGATCCAGTTGACCTCAGCGTCCGGGGTGCCAGTGGAGACACAGGGCAGGGAGATGGACTCGCCTGCCAGTCTGTCTAGGGGGGCACCTGCTTTGCCTCCGGGTGGTGGGCCAGAGGACTCCTCCACAGACAGGCGGAGGGGGAGCACATCCAGGTTGTCCCTCATGTGAGCGATACAGTAGTACACACCGGCGTCTGAGTGGTCCACCGCTTTAATCACCAGCCTCCCTGCACTGGAGACCGAGACCCGGTTGTTGGCGCTGTTGTACGGCGCAGGAACCTTGGAGCCGTCTGGCAGCATCCACTGGATGGACACGTCATCGGAGCTCTGGACACTACAGTCCATCTCGCTCATGCCACCTGCCACCACGCTCTGCACAGTCCTGGTCCGGTTGTTGTACTCAATCATGACCCACTTCCTCCTTTGTCTCCTCATCATCTCAGTCTCCACCGTCTGGAAGGTGTGGGTGCTGAGGATCAGCTTGACCATCTTCCCGGTTGACTGGGGCCGGTTAAGCTGCAGGTTGAGCGATGACTGCATCAGCCAGGTGGGCTGAGAACGCACGTTAGCCTTCACCCCTGTGTAATAGTAGGCATCCTTCTCTATGTCCTGCTTATACCTGTAGCTCAGCTTGGGCTCCTTGCTCAGCATGAGCTCCCTCTGCAGGTGAACGGGCACCTCGCTGTAGTAGGCAATGAGCTTCCACAGTTTCTCATAACTGGCCCGGTCTATGGGGCACTCCAGGTCCAGGAAGAGGCTGATGTTGGCTGCTATCTGCTGGGGGTTGAGGTGTTCCCAGCTGATCTTGGTGGACTCCCTGGGCTCCCTGATGATACAGTCCAGGTCCACACCATTCCCATGCTCGTCCATCAGGTTCAGCGTCACATTCCCAAAGGGCTCCGTGAACTCTTCTAGGGGCAAGACCTCGCTTTCGTTGTCCTCGGGCGTGGTCTCCTTCTGGAGGGAAGTGATGGTGGGACCACTACAGGTGAGGTCCTGCAAGTCTAAAATGTCCTTCCTTCTCAGGGGCTTGGGCGATGAGCACATTGGGCACAACTGACCACTCGCATAAGCCTTATCCTTCTTACACTTCAGCACACCTGTGAAGGGAGCAAGGTGCAAATGCATTAAAATACCGACTCACATTAAAACACTGAGATTATGTGCATGGTCCACTAAATATCTTTGCTATATTTGAAATTGTATTGTGAGACATTTTCAAATTCATTCATTGTTTTTGTAGTATAAGCCTTTAAATGATTTATCAGAAAACTAAATCTATTTCCAAATACATTTGAAAATAGTGTGCAACAACTTTTTAAATGCTACTCAAATGCCTTCATAAAATACTTTTTAAATACATATAAATTAAGCCTTTTAAACTTTACCAGCAAATACACAAGCCTAACATTTTTAAATATGCTGTCTACATATGAATGTATTCACCTCTTCTCATGCTGACAAAAATATCAATATTGGATTTATGTTTTTAAATATATAATATTTTATATTTAATATTTTTTTTATATATGTTTTATACTCTTCAACAGTGTAAGGCAGTGACCTGTAGCTCTGTAAGCCGGTGGTTTGTCAGTAATCAAGGACAATAACATCTCCCAAAACAATAACAACCAAATAACTAATTTTAAATACATGGCTACCTGGAGACTGTGTACTCCAGTCCAAGAACCACTTCATCCTGCAGTCGCAGGTCCAGGGGTTTCCATGCAGGTATAGGTTCTCCAGCTGGGGCATGCTCTTCAACATCTGACTGGGCAGCGTGGTCAGACTGTTGTCGGACAGGTGGAGGTGCTTGAGGGTGGACATGCGGAAGTGCTGCAGCAGGGAGAAAGTGCTGAAGGTGGAGGGGTGGAGCTGCTGCAGGTGGTTACCCTCCAGATGGACCAGGCGCAGGGCGGTCAGCCCCTGGAATGCGTCTGGGTGGATCAGCTCGATCCGGTTGTGGTCCAGGTGCAGGCGCATCAGGCCTGAGAGCCCCAGGAGAGTGTGTCCTGTGATGACCCTCAGCTTGTTGTAGCTCATCTTCAGCACCTGGGGGAGCACACAGAGGAATAGCAAGGAGAGAGAGACAAACCTGCAGTGTTAGGATGTCAGTTTCACACACAATGTGTAATACTGTGCATCTCACTCTGATATTCCTATTGTCTGTGGTTAATCAATGATGTTCAATTGTTAGAATGCCATCTTTTTGAGTAAATAACAACTGAACCTGGCATTCTTTTTTCGATGATAAATCAATAAATTACCCAATCAATCACTAAATCCATTTTTATTTAGCATTTTCACACGTGCTTCACAATACTTGAAATGTCCTGCAAGACAACATTCCCAGAGGCTACTACGAGGACTCAAGGTGTGGTTTCATTCCGTTATTACATTACATTATAGGCATTTAGCAGACGCTCTTATCCAGAGCGACTTACACAACTTCTTACATTTATCCATTCCTATACATCTGGATACATACTGAAGCAATTCAGGTTAAGTACCTTGCTCAAGGGTACAACGGCAGTGTCCTACCTGGGAATCGAACCTGCAACCTTTCGGTTACAAGTCCAGTTCCTTAACCGTTATACTACACTGCCGCCCTGCTATCTTCACAATGACTGATTCCCCCACCAGGCAATTGAATTAGATTTTTCTGGTTTGCTTTGGTTTGTCAAGGAGAAGCGTTTGATTTGAAAAATCACAAATACCATACCTGCAGTGACATCAGGTCTCTAAAGACGCCATTGGGGATGCTATGCAAGTCATTTCCATGAATCATCAGCAGTTCTAGCTTTCTTAATCCAGCAAGTGAGCTTTCTGTGATCCTATTTATGGTGTTAAACCTGCAACAAGGAAACCACAATATAAACCATGGCATACTACATACAAAAACAATGTTACAATTAACCCCATGTTACAATTGCCCCCATACTAAGCTGTCAAGAGTCTTTTGATGTTGTTGGGTCACAGACATCAGAAAGTCATAACATGCAAAGGACATGCAACCAAATATTAAATATAAAGTTTATGTTAATTTGTCCAATTACTTTTGGTCCCCAAAAAAAAGGGGGGGGGGCATGTATACAAATGGCTACAATTGCTACACCGTTCACCCGATAAAAATGTAAAAACCCTCAAATTAAACCTGAAAGCCTGTACTGTTCCATTTAAAATTCGATGTGCTGAACTACAGAGCCAAAACAACACAAATTGTATCACTGTCCAAATACTGATGGACCTGACTGTATGTTTAGCTTGTTGAACTGGGTTTGAATAAGAGGCAGAGGGTTTGATATAAAAAGGGGAGGGGTGGAGATGGTTGATAAATAAAAGTATCATCCTGCAGAAAAGATTAGCAGTGGAGGCAAATCATTTTGCCATCTGCCAGCGGATATTCCACATGCACATCCAGGACTCAACAAGACTGTACACGCTGTATCGATTCAACAGATATCAACTGACGCTCAGCTTGTTCACGCATCCCTGGAATCCAGTGCTCATGAAGTCTGGGTGGCGGTGTTTTCTGGGGGTGGAGCTTACCCCAGGTTCATGCGCTCCACATGTTTGGGGATCCCGGCTGGCACCGTGAGAAGGGAGCGGAAGGTGCAGTGGACCTCCGTGGGCAGGTAGCAGGCGCAGGGGTGCGGGCAGGAGAGTCCAGCATCCAGAAACATCGCCAGCATGATCAGCACCAAAGTCTGGGAGCCCAGGTGGCCCATCTTCAGCTATGCTGCAACAGGAGTTCTCTCACTACTGTTCAATAAAGACACACACACTATTCAATGCTGTACAATACAACATATTTAGCACCGTGCCGAGTTACAGTTGCACACATTGCACCCAGGTACCACTGACTGCTCTGCCACTGTCTATTTACGGACAACGGCACATATGTAAACATGGGGACTATAAGCCAAACTCCTTCGCAATACAATACAATGGCATTATGGCACGCAAAATAGCCCAGTGCGTCGCACTGCAGCACACACTTATTAATTACGATTTGTCCCAAAGAGAGAACAGAAAATTGATCAGAGGGGAGGAACGGGACTAATTTCACATGTGGCCTGATTTCTCAAAGGAAAAAAATGGATTAATGTTTATTGGAAATATGATGCGTGTGTACAGAAACTTAATAGAAGAGGAGGCTCGCATAGCCTAAACGCCAAAACAATGGGATGAAAAAAGAACACAAAGAAGTAGGCTACAGGTCTCTTGAAAAAAAACAAAAAAACATCTGTCTAAAACGATGCGTTCTCATACACAGCTCAGAGTCACTACTACCCTTAAGGCGACTGCATAAAAACGAGGCCAAGCGTCGATGAATAAAAATGTCGACTTTCTCAAGTTGTGCAGACAGCACTATTTCCTGAATGAAAATGCAACTGCACTAGCAAATAACGAGCATTTTAGTATTTAGCCTGCCTGCAATAAATTTTACAACCGCGGGTAGGCCTACCTTATGCATGGTTTACACATTTTCAGCGTCATTAAATTGTCAACATAATTTGACCAAATTATATGGACCCCTTTGATACATCTCCAGGAGACATTTAATTCTAAAAAGAGAGCGAGACCGACTCTGATGCTTATAGCAGAATACCAAGATCGAATATCTGTGCTGGAGAAATCTGAAACTTTTTACAAATATTGCGTTTTTGCTAGGAGCACACCACTTGCATATACTAAAACACCACATAGTGCTGCACTGTGGGCTTATTTACTTTCACAAATTTACTTTATGACAATTTCAAGCGTAGGCCTATATGGGCCGGATTATAGTGGTTCTGAAATCGCGATGATGAAATGACAAATTAATATAACAATAGTGCAAGTGTGCGACAGACAGTCAGACAACACACACGCACGCACGCACGCACGCACGCACGCACGCACGCACACACACTGAATAAGCTTACGTCTGTATATACGAGTATATATACAAGTTTATGTTAACCAATGATTATTTCTATATGATGTTCATATAAGATATATATTTTTGGTTAATTACACCAGGTTGGTAGGTAGCCTACTGTAATTGATCAAATAAATAAATAAATAATCCTACCTTAAAATCGCGTAGACGGCAAAGAGCGACAATGCCAAAGTTCATCATTGCTTAGGTTCATAATCCATAAGAGCTCATTTAAATCCAAATGGAAAGTTACATATAAACCAACGGAAGGATTCAACATTCATTCAGAGACTTTCAGCTTTATCATGAAATTAAATGAAGATCCAGACTGATAATCAGAGACGTTATTCTTCAAAAGCTGCTTTGCAAGTCATACGAATAACGGAATGAAGATTTTCAAAAAAAGTTGTACAAATCCAGAGTGAAATCTTCCATTAAAAACGTGTGACTTTTGTTAAGGCAAAAGGTTTCCCCTTCTCTGTAGTTCCTTCAAACTTTGGTGCTCAAAAGCTGTCGTAAGTTTGAAGTGCTAAACTTGTGTATGGGGATGGGATTTCCTGCTCTGAGAGCTTTTCTTCACGTCTTTTCTGTACCACCAAGAGCCGGACTCTCACAATGCTCCTGACGTTTAGACCGGAGAAGCGCTCAGGGAGGGGCGGGGTTAATCGAACGTAATGTAAGAGGTGCGAACCGAAAGACTAGCGTCCATCATTACCTCCACTCCACTAAGGATCACTATGACTTCACTGGCGATATTTCATGCCCAGTTTTTCAAATTCAAATTGTTATGTTTGCCTAAAGTTTATAACTGTACTTATTTAATTGCAAAATAAATAAATAGTTTAAACAATTGTCTAATTTGTCCAACAATGTCACACAGAATACATAATATAGTACCCCTAGAGGCCTGTGATGACATGCAAGGCAACTTTACACAAACACAATCAAAGCCAAAAAAACGTTCAGTGATACAACTTGCCTGACTACTTAGTGTGCGATAGAAACACCCCAGATGCCCCAATGCTGACATCATAGCGACTCAAGGGAACTGCTGACTGCCGCTTGATTGTGATATAAAAACAGAGTTCTCACTCTATCTAATACACACACCAACTTCCAAAATAAATGAGAAAATCATTGAAAGAGAAAGAATATGAAAATCAAGTGATTGAATGTGTGCACATAAAGGATCTAAAGAGTATTTTGTGTCAATGATAATAACTGATGGAGTGCACAGTGAATCAGGAGATTGCCTCATTTTCAGAACACTACAAAGGTTCAGGCAAAAAAAATCGTATTTACTTGTAAGAAGCTTGGGGGCAGGGGGAGGGGGCAGGGGGGGGGGGCATGTTTATACGCACCTCATATGTTGTGTGAGAGGTTTCTCAGATCTCAGATTTTTTTCTCGCAAACCCCAAACCAAATACTGACCCCTGAAAGCTCGCCCTACTTGCAACCTGAGACCATTCTTGTCTATTAATACAACTGGCTAAAAATAATTTTAGTAACTATTTGTCAGCTCCACTGACCCCGCCCCACACACACACACACACACACAAATTATATTTAAAAAAAAATATTTAAAAAAAACATAACAGGAAACGCTCACAAACTCAAGTGCCATTGAGCGATATGTGACATCAGAGTTGCATTGGGCATGCTCAGGCCGTTTGCTCCGGTCTAATACATCTTGTACAGCGGTTGTATTACAACGGCAGCTCAGCCTTTCAGCTGTCCCCGGGTGGTCTTTCAGGCAACCACCTCTACCGCAAGCCTTTTCTTTCCGTAACAAAACAGCTTAAAAATCAGGAATACCCCCAAAGATCCCGGCCGCTCATTAAAATGATTTGTGTCGTTCCATGAAGCTGACAACGTTCCAATGCACTTTGCCCATTTCCAGATACCGGGGAGAAGGTGTGCTCCACACGCGACTCCCTGGCCAGCTCTTTATAGCGGGGAGAAGGTGTGCCCCACGCGCGACTCCCTGGCCAGCTCTTTATGAGGCTGCAGCTGCTGATGAGAAGCTCTGACAGACAGCAATACTCCTCAGCTGTGAGGGAGCCCATTAAAGAGGAATGCTTAAGTAAAGGGTGTACTGTTTCAAAGACCCTGAAATTTCAGCATGCGTCCTGTCAAGATTGGTGGGTATTTGAGGGACGGAGATGTGTGTAAAAACAGTGGGAGTCTGAGCTGTCCTCTCCTTTCAAGACCTGCGATTGTAAATTTTAACAAAAATAACCAATAAAAAATGTGCGTTGTTTACAACATGGGCCAAACTCATGACAAAAAGAACAATCTCTGCTTTTGATTCGACAACAAACCTTTGCAATAGAAATGCTAGAAATGTCTGAAGTAAAGAAACGATCCGCATCTCTTTTTACAGAGTTAATCATCTGCGTTGAGAAAAAATACTTTATTATTGAGAATGAGAGATTTTGAGAAGGCTTATGACACAGTGGTATAAATCCTACACCCTGCTCACACATATAGAGGCTTGCTGGACGTGTTGTTGCAGTCTCAGTGGGAATGATTATCTTATCTCTCGGAGAACGATCCAGATCACAAAATTGCAAATATTGTGGATTCGACACAGAGTCCTGGCTGAACCTTGGGGGAAATAAAGCTCTTCAGCTGCATCAAATGTTCACACCTCTGTTGACACTTTCTGCAGACACCAAACTAGCTCACACAATATTCCTTTCTGCCCAGGGGCAGCCATGTAGAGTAGTGGTGAAGAACTGTTGTTTCTTGTTGTAACAGTAAATGTGTGTGTGTGAGTGTGTCTGTCTGTGTATGTGTGTGTGTGTGTGTGTGTGTGTGTGTGTGTGTGTGTGTGTGTGTGTGTGTGTGTGTGTTGCGGGTGGGGGTGTGTGTGTGTGTGTGTGTTGTGGGTGGGGGTGTGTGTGTGTGAGTGTGTCTGTCTGTGTGTGTGTGTGTGTGTGTGTGTGTGTGTGTGTGCGTGTGTGTGTGTGTGTGTGTGTTGCGGGTGGGTGTGTGTGTGTGTATATGTGTGTGTATGTGTGTGTGTGTGTCTGCCTGTGTGTGTGTTTGTTGCGGGTGGGGTGTGTGTGTGTGTTTGTTGCGGGTGGGGGTGTGTGTGTGTGTGTTGCTGGTGGGGGTGTGTGTGTGTGTGTGTGTGTTGCGGGTGGGTGTGTGTGTATGTTGCGGGTGGGGGTGTGTGTGTGTGTGTGTGTGTTGCGGGTGGGGGTGTGTGTGTGTGTGTGTGTGTTGCGGGTGGGGGTGTGTGTGTGTGTGTGTGTGTGTGTGTGTGTGTGTGTGTGTGTGTGTGTGTGTTGCGGGTGTGTGTGCGTGTGCGCGCGTGCGCGCGTGCGTGTGTGTGTTGCGGGTGTGTGTGTGTGTGTGTGTGTGTGTGTTGCGGGTGTGTGTGCGTGTGTGCGCGTGTGCGTGTGCGTGTGTGTGTTGCGGGTGGGTGTGTGTGTGTGTGTGTGTGTGTGTGTGTGTGTGTGTGTGTTGCGGGTGGGGGTGTGTGTGTGTGTGTGTGTGTTGCGGGTGGGTGTGTGTGTGTGTGTGTGTGTGTGTGTGTGTGTGTTGCGGGTGTGTGTGTGTGTGTGTGTGTGTGTGTGTTGACCATGCTCTGTTTCGCTGAAGGTGGGGGATGCAGCTTGGGATGCTGGTCCAGTCATGTACATGTGAGATGGACACCATATCCTGAGCGGCTTGACAAAACTGTTATTGGGACACTCATTCATACCTGTGCATCACACCAAAGAGCAAGCAGGGATACCACTCATACATTCTGCACAAAAACACTGCATAAAGGGATTGTGGAGTAATGATCCGTCAAAGGAGGAGCAGTCAAAATTTACAAAAACATATATTTTTCCCCCCAAACGTGCCGAGGCGGAAAAGACCGCAGACGTCGACAGACGTTAAAACACCTATGAAAAAGAGGAACTGATAAAGAACACATTTGCACACGATAGGCCCTCTGATCAAAAAAACACTACAAGCTGAAGGCTCCCATTTTCCAGCCGATGCGAGGCATGTGGCGAGCTGTCACACTGGTGAAGTGCCATTTTTCTCATGGATTTTGATGCGCCTGAGCCCGTTTGGTGAGTCGCTGTGTGCGCAGTGGGAGGAGAGGCGCTGTTGGGGGGTAGAGGGAGGAGGCGCTGTTGGGGGGTAGAGGGAGGAGAGGCGCTGTTGGGGGGTAGATGAAGATCAAGCGGTGCACTGCCATTTCGGTGCAGCGAATTGCCATTTTCACTGCATGAAAGGAGAAGATATCCGACCTGTTAAATTTCGGTAAAATCTGGGGTAGTTTCCTGTGTCGACATGTATATTTCCAAAAACTTCTGAGCACTCCCTGTGAACCGAGATTTCTGGACTTGAATATTTCTGGATATTCCGGATTAAGAGAGGTGTACGGCCATGTCTGGTAATTTATGATAAGTGTCTGGACAAGAACACCTCTGTGTACAAGATTATGTCCGTTTCCGACGGTGCACACGCATCCACAAATGGCCAGATAGTAAATTTTCACATTTGATATAAATCCTCCGAGCTGAAAAAATGCTTACTTTGCATTTATGGCTCATTGTATTTTTTTATTTTTATAAAGTTAATTCCTGCATTTTTTCCAGTTTTTAATTATTTATGGCTGTTCTTACACACTGCACTGTGGTCCCAGGGGTACCGTATCTTCTTCTTACGCCCGTCTGTAATGAGAAGAACGATAATAAACGTAACTTGAACTTGAACAATCTTTTCAATAAAATATATATTTTTTTTAATTATATGACTGCAGTTAAAATGAATGTGCGTGTCACCTTGTGTTTGGCTCTTTGCTTATAATGTTATTGAACCGTTTCCTACACTGAGCAACGATTCTCATAGGACCAGAGCTACATCATGCATTAACTGCATTAGTTATCTCCTCTCAAGCTAATTTTACATCATCGGGTCTTGGCGGTCGGCTTGAGCTGCCATAGATTATTCTAGTACAACTCTGCACCTCCCACACAAGAATGTGATTCTTAGATTCGTATTTGCCTTTTTAGGGTTGTTTTTAAACGTTCTTGTTCCTAGTTTGAAAATGCACTATGTACGTCGCTCTGGATAAGAGCGTCTGCTAAATGTCTATAATGTAACGTAATGTAATGTAATGTGAGTTTCCGCTTGAAAGATGATGAGTATATCCTTGTCTTACATTGCAGTGGTAGACCATGGAAACCGGCAGTAACCAGGGCACTAGGATGGGAATGAAAAGAGGCCATTTCATTAGCTATGATTAAATCTAGCTGCAACACTCCCACTGATAATATATTCAGCCTAATCCAGCCCATTTTCCACCAGCGCCGCACGCTGTGAGCTGTGCGCCCCTCGCCTCCGGACAGGAAAATACCTAAATTCAGCAGCCACGCCCAGTGTCCCATACGCTGCACCATTGATACTGGAAAATAGAGCCGGAAGAGTCCACCCATTCTCATACCCATATCCATGAGCTGCCCTGAAAGCTCTTCCAAGCTGAATTAACCAGCTTGCTTAAATAAGGTTGATCCTAATAGAAATTAACCAACTCTTCCTAACACAGGGGAACGCAGTACATTTCATTAGCACAGCTATATACTCGACCGACATACTTTCGCACAGTATTTTAATTATTTAACATAGCTTAAACCTCAATTACATAAAAGCATATACAAACAAACAAACACTTTATTGTCTCAAGCCAAGCTCACCCGCTGCATTATATTGCCAACTGCTTGTGCAAATTTTAAATAAACATGCAGGAGAATGTCACAAAACCTCTGCAATCCAACATAGCAAGCTCCATTTTATACGTCTTACATTAAGTTAATCATTTCCTGCAAAACAATGCAGTAATGCAAACAGCCATAACTTTTCCATCGTTTACCATAATGTTGCCGCTTCATTGAAAATATCAGCCAAACAAGCCAGTAAGGCGTTATTGTCCAACAGCTCAGTGTTTCTGCATTTTCAAACCAGTCATGTAACATTTACGTTACATGATACATTGCACAAGCAGCACATGGCCATTCCTCAAGTCCATGTAATGGAATAGAATGGTGAAAGGGCGCTATAAAGCACGTGACGAAAGAGGTTTACTCAGCTTCATCCCAAACACTACTTCTAAGTGGCAGTATACAAGGGAGGGAAATTATATAAATTTGTGGCAGTATATAAAAAGAGGAAAGTTAAGTTTGAGCACCATGGCACTCTTCCTTGACCTAGAATGCCATGAGGGTGCGTTCCAACATCGCTTTTGAAACATTATACTACACCTTGAGTGACTTTATTTCAGAAAAACATGTGTTCTCCGCCGGGCAGATCAGAGGGGTGTGCTGCTGAGGATCCTTACATGCCAGCGCTACCAGGTGCTCATGATATATAGCACCATACTATAGACACGCCCATGCGTGTTACAATAGGTTTGACCCTGAGAAGACCTGGACTACAGGGCCTCAACAGAATGACTAAGGTACAGCACTTAAACATTCCACTGCACAAAATATGGACCACTTCTTAGTAAAAGGCGACATAGTAGTCCTCCTTATATACAATGCATACAATACAATAAGCTCTTATGCGGTGTTCTTCATCAACTTTTCCAAAATATGAGCATCTGCAAGGAAACATGATCAAATCAAAGTCATGTGCCCCTATGTACCGGCAGATACATTCTCATTTAAATATAAAATAGTTCTTAATTTAAACCCCACTGTGCAAACATGCACTTTACAATCAGCTGCTTGGAGTTCATATTCTACTGTCTGCTGAAAAGCAAATGTCAGGTTACAGAAAGCTATGTGAATACTGTTTTTGAAGTGAATGTGCTCGGAATGATGAAAGGTTATTGCTGAGTAAAGCTAAATATGGCCTTCTGAAACCATCGCCTCTAGGCTGTGAAACTGGATGCACATAGAGTTGTGAGATGCTTGTAAAAACAGAAAGAAATAAAGCTTAGTTTCCCATTGGATTCTGTGTTTTCAGTGTCTATCTAGCTTAAGATATTCACTTTTTTGGCTTAAATAAAATGTGTGTGTGTGTGTGTGTGTGTGTGTGTGTGTCTGTGTGTTTTGTGTGTGCATACACTGCCTGGTCAAACAAAAAAGAAGTCGCACACTCTAATATTTCGTTTTGTGTCTTTTAGATTCATTTACGGCGGCAATTTGTCATTGCATTTTTTGAACCTTATGCAACATCAGCTGTGTCATCAGCCTGCTTGCTTTTATTTTTGCTTGCTGCATTTGCTGAGCCTGCTGACTGAGAGATTGAAAACAAACCCAGATCATAACACAGCCTCCAGAACCTCCAGTTTTTATGCATATGGCAGACAGATGCATTTTTTTTTTTTTTTTTTTTTTGTGTGTGTGTTTGTGTGTGTGTGTGTGTGTGTGTGTGTGTGTGTGTGTGTGTGTGTGTGTGTGTGTGTGTGTGTGTGTGTGTGTGTGTGTGTGTGTGTGTGTGTGTATGTCTTGTGCTGTGCACATGTATGTATGTATGTGTGTGTGTGTGTATGTGTGTGTGTAATGTGTGTTGTGTGTGTGTGTGTAGTTTTAAAGATGCAAAACAAAGAAAAAAAGTTCCTGTTTCTGTTGTTCATTCATGACATGAGAGAGCAGAGAGAGAGAAAAGAAGTAAGAGATGTGGGGCTGTTGGGCGACACAGCCAGGCTTTATGTTGAGATTACAGGGCACTACAACTGTCCAGCACAAAACAACTCAACAAGTAAAGCACAAGTTCAATAGAACTGTTCTCCATCCGAGAGAACATGCATTAGGGCTGCATTAGTATGCAGATGAAAGAGAATTTTATCTCTCGAAAGAGAGCCGTCACTAAAGCATTTAATTATTACTCAGGTCAGCATCATCGATAACGGACAAATGGAAGGGGCGTCGACTCCTCTCGACTGTTGATTTTGAACGGCAGACAAATAAACTCGCTGATTAGCTCTGATATTCTTTAAGCGTGCATTCCTTTCCCAAATGGCTTTTGTTCTGCTCTGATAATTGGAAACTAAAACAACAACAAAAACTCTACCCTGTCATTCTATATCACCGGTTCCTGATATGAAAAAATGATATGGAAAATTTAATTTTTCTCATTTATATTCAACTTGTTAAAGAAGTAGAACAAAATAAAAAAGCAAACAAGTGTAAATAGTGTGTAGAAATGAAGCATTCTTTTTACCATGGCAGCCAAAAAGAAACTCTTTATGATTTGCATTTGATGCGATTAAAAATAAAATGCTACGGTCTTGTTCAAATTTTTTGAACTGCCTTTTTTTTGGCTTTGGTATCCGATATCTCCCAGAGAGCTCATAAGTACAAATAGACTACATTTCCATCATTCAACCTGTTTCTAGTACGAGGAATAAATGCCTTTGACATAAATTTTCCTTTGCGGTGGCTTCACATGTATCTAGACATACCTGCGTGTAACTGGTGTGGTTTTTACGGCCAGAATCATAAGGACACTAGGGAGGTGCGTATGAAGCCCTGTATGACCACTGTGAACCCTATTTTTAGAAAAAAAGGAATATAAAGAAAATGTCCACGTGGAGCATCTGCAGAATCTTTGTGGATTTGAACCTTGAAACAAGTCCAACAGAAGTGTGTGTACACAGCTTGTGTGTTCCAAGAGTTGTGAGGTGATCTTTTATGTAGGCTCTTAGGAGCGGGCCTTAGAATCGGGCTGCCTAACGAAGAGACTTGTTTGAGAACAATCTGAACATGGAGTCACATGGAGACTCAGTCTGCAGGCTATTCGGGCCAGAGACAGTGCATCGGGGGTTGGGGGTGTGGGTGTCGTGAGAGTGTGCAAAGCACAAAGCACTGATCATTCGCGATATCACGCATCATTAAAGCTTAAAGCTGGTTGGCTGGGGCCGAGGCACACCTGCCGAATCCCGTCGAACACGCAGCGCATAAACCCTCAGGAGTCATTGGAAGTCTAAAGAAGGCTCAAACAGAATGCTAATGCCGTTGTTACACGGAACAGAAACCCCAAGGGTCGACACCAGGGGCCTACAAAGAGTGACGTCTTTGGAAGGGAGGCTGTATATTATCTCTGAACTGTTCGTCAGTCTGAAATGTGTACAGTTCTTATCACTTCACAAATGCGGTGTGTTTTTTATGAGTGCCTACGAGTTTATTTATGAGTTTCTACGAACTGCGCACACATAAATTAAATTGAGACACTGACTGATTTGTTGAAATTCATTTGACGGATTTACAAATTCAGCAATGATCAATGTTGACCGAGGTAATTTAAAACGGATACTAATACCCTCTCACTTTTATTTTAGTGGTGGAAAGTTATGATCATATTATGTCCAGCCTGATATTATGCCATTATGTGTAGTTTTAATACAGAAATTGACCATGTCCAATATACACTTCCAATGGTCTCAGTTTCTTGGCAAGGAGCAAAAATAACTTCCTGAAAGGATGTCCTATTCAGAGCTGTGCTACACTGACAGGATCCTCCCGACCACTTCCAATATAACCTCCGGCAGTACCATTACTGTTTTCATTCATTCAGACTACATACATCTCCCTGTGAATACCTGAGCTGCTGTCTGGTTCAGACTACATACATCTCCCTGTGAATACCTGAGCTGCTGTCTGGTTCAGACTACATAAATCAGATAACGGTGCTGAAGGTTAGTCAGTGATGGGGTCACACCGATGAATTCCCTGCCCTCCAAAAGCTCAAAACTCGTGCACATGGTCGATAAATCAAAAGCACTGAAAAAAGGCGTTTTGTCCGCTGGTTGACCGATCTGCAGTTTCCCTTCAACGCAATTGTTCCAGGCAGTCCTGTCTGCTCACACTGTGCCACCTGTTATGCCAGCAAACGATACACTATAGGGTGTTCACACACATAATTTTGCTTTCACTCTAGATGAAAGTAAATATGCACATCACATAGAGAATGGCATGAGAAAAACAATGGTCCAAACCCCATGGTTCTATCATGCATGGTTCAAAAGTTATCAAGGTTTACCTCTTTACATATACATGCGAATTACTAGAATTTATATCAATAGAACCTAGAACACTGGTCACTGCTATGCAGAGATGGAACACAAAAATGATGAAATTCAAGTTTATCTTTTAAACTATTCATTTTTATGACATAAACCTATATATCATTCTTTTCAGAATTTCAAGACCAATATTAATAACAAATGGAAAAATGTATGACAGAATTCATATCCAAGATGGCGGATTAAATTCAATATGGCCACCATGCAGAGATGGAACACAAAAATGATGAAATTCAAGTTTATCTTTTAAACTATTCATTTTTATGACATAAACCTATATATCATTCTTTTCAGAATTTCAAGACCAATATTAATAACAAATGGAAAAATTGATCACACAATTCATATCCAAGATGGCGGATTAAATCCAATATGGCCGCCATAAAAAAATGTTTGTCTTTGGTAAATGCTGCGTTAGGTTTTTGTGTATTAATGCTAAGCATAAAACCTATACATAATACAGGTATAATTAATTAATGGTACAGCTAAAAATTTAAGATTCATATACTTTAAAGGTATTACATCTCATTTTAGGCATCTCGTAGTCTGAAAAATGAATGGCTGCTAATGGGATATAGGGCTGTTATCCAATTATGGCTCCCTCTTTGGCTATTCATTAAAAAAATGAATTATGTCAATAGCCTACATTACTGTATAAAGTGTATCAAGTTAAATTTCTAATAAATATATACAGTATTACAGTATAGTATTAGTAATGCATAGGTAAAATTATAGCTTCTAGGATGTGCACCCACTGGTCATAGAACGTGAGAAAACGGTATCAGTCAAGGTATTCAAAAATAATTTATTAGTGCTAAAACCTCAATGTATACAAAAATAATTGACTAGTGCTAAAACCTCAAGGTATACAGTAAAGAACTAATTAATGCTAAAACCTCAGGGTATACAGTAAAGAACTGATTAGCGATAAAAACCTCAAGGTATAAAATAAAGAACTCATTAATGCCAAAACCTCAAAGTATTAAAAAATAACTGATCATTGCAATGGTAGAGGTGTGTGTGTGTGTGTGTGTGTGTGTGTGTGTGTCCGAACCGGGGTGTCGGGGGGTGAGGGGGAGATCAGACAAGATACAGGTCGTTGTTCTTGATATCTTTCAAGAGAGGAAAGCACCACAGTTCCTCGCAAACATCATACTTGATGTTGAACAGTGTGTTTGCGTCTTCCTCCTCTTGGGGCTCTATAAGTCCACTGACTGTGGCTGGAAACCATTCCACATTCCCATTCTCCCTGCACTGGTGCATTACCCTCTTGCCAACCAACAACTCAGGCCTCCTGCTGAACTCCTCCAGCCTTGACTTTGCCTGCTCGATTTTCCCCTTCCGCTCTGCCTCTTTTAATCTAAAGAGCATCTTGGCTCGGCAGTCGCTGACTACGACTTGCCGCTCTTCCCTGGACCTATACGCCAGACTGCCCAGTTGAGGGATCTGAGGGACATTGAAATTAGCCTCCAGGATGGACATGAGGTTTCTTTTCAATTCCTCCACCGTGTACTTCCTCTTCTCCCTCGACTCCTGGAAGAGATGCCGCTCCCCTGCAGAGTTGAGAACGGTTTTCTGAAACCGAATCTGGGACAGTAGTGCCTCCCTCCACTGGCCAGAGCCAATCTTATCGAGCCGCGACTGCACCTCCTCCTTTGACCATGGCCCCCCCACTTGGTGACATCTTGGGTTAATCTAATTTTTGTGGCCCGAAGTGCGGCATCCTTAGCTTCCTTTGATTGGACCTTCATCGCCATCTTCTCCTCCAGAGCTAATTGAAGAGAAGCCTTCTTTTCCTTCATTGACGCGATGAAGGAAGGAACTTGACACCTCGCCTCGTCAAGAACCTTTGTCCTCTCAGCAGGGCTCAGGCTGTCCAGATAACTACTTGGTTTGTTCTGCCACCACATAACCAGCGTCTCCAAGTTGTGACTGGAGATGGAGGGCTTGGAACGGAGGAGATTGTCGAGGACAGCCATGTCACACTCACCCAGCATGTTGGTTTTGGGGACTGTGCTTGCCATCTGCTGTACTGGAGTGCTGGGCTCCCAGTGTTTCCCCCCTGGCAGCTGGATGGAAGCCTGCCTTTGTAGCACAATCAGCATCTCCGCACTAATTAGCTCGATAGCGAGCTGGGTGAAGGCATTCTCCTCCGCATTCTCCACCTCTCCGAAGATCTTCTCCGTCAGCTCGTTGTCAAGGGGCTGCACCGCGAACACTGACCCCCTCTTCATTGCTATGCATCCATCGCTGGACCACACCTGGAGGGAGGAGAGCATCCTTTCTAGATCGATGTTAAGATCCAAGATGTTGCCAGGCATCTTCAGGATCCGTTCAAAAGGCTCCATGAGGAGAGCATAGATGAAGCCCATGGCCCTGCACCCGGCCCTGTACAGAGGCTCCTTGATGTCATACCTCACTGACTTTACCAGGTCGTTGTCAGCAGGCCAGTCAGCGAGGAACGAAGTGGCATCTTCCCAGTGGAAGTACAGGGCGAGGGCATTCCGGAATGAAATGTTCATTCGGTGGCCATGATAGGTCACAAGATGGTTTTTTTTCTGACCTTTGCCTCTCAAAAAAACCTCCCACATGTCGGGTGCCCCTGCTACTGCAGACCCACGCCGTGTGAAAAGTGCTGCAGCAGTTCGGATCACTCTCCGTGTCCCTGCCTCCTCACTGTGCAGACTGTGGGGATTGGTGCCCTCAGAGAGTGTGATGTCCAGAACACGGAGAGCACGGGCTGCTGCAGAGTCCATATTGACCAGCAGGTGCATACGGCACGCAAAAGTCCCCATCTCCACTAGCTGCTGTTGCTGGTCTGTTGAAAGACTAAAAAAAGATCTCATTAGATTAAAGTGTGGAAAATGTGTTTATGTTTGCACAAAATAGAACACTAGTCAAAAAAATAGAAATACAGTTAACTAGCTATTCAAGATTTGTCCTGTTTTAATTCTTTATCAATACTCATTTATTGTTTCAAACAGACAAAACAAATTGAAGCCTCCTTGTCTTATTGAAATAACTAGCCTAATACTGCACTATACCTATCAAACTCTGGGATTATGGTTGGCAGTAGCTCTTCCCGAAACTGGGCCAGAAGTCGATTGAAGACCCCGTTGACCGCTGCCTGGTCTGACATTAAGCACTTGATGCTTGACACAAGTGATGCCATGATGACAGACTTCTCCTCCTCAGCTGATGTGATTGCTGCTGCCAGACTGTCTATGCTCTCCTTAAAAGCGGTCAGATAGGTTTCAGCATCTCCTCCTGCTACCTGCCTCAGCCCTAATGTCAGGTGTTTTCCTGACTTCAGTGACACCTAAAACATACATAGTAACCTGTTCTTAAACCTCAATCATGTTTGCCTTAAAGCAAATTCACAACAACAGTAAATGCATTTTATATGTTGTATACTTTATTATATATTATATCTTTTATGCAAATCATGAATTGCAATCAATGAATGTCTTTAGTCTCCTAATTTACCGTCTGATGTAATTGGAAACAATTACATGTTGTTTATCACGCACGCACTCTCACACACACACACACACAGTTTAGAGGGGTATGGTTATTGTTAAAGAGCACAATGGCAGTACATACCTGCATGCCTTGGTAATGGCTGTGATTAAACATGGTTGCATCCTGGTGTAATGTTGTGCCTGCACCACTCTCCGGATCGAAATCCTTCAGCATTTCTTCAGCAACCTTACCGAATAAGTGCAATAATTTTATTGTGAATTTGCTATAAACATAATTGCGTTTAAATGGACAACGTTTCATCAAGAAGTAGAGCAATAGTGCAATATCATGCCAAGATCTGTTTTTACCTGCTTACTCGCCACTATTCTGGCCTCCATCATAATTCGACTGCTGAGTAGGGTCTTGCTAGGAAGCCTTTGCGGTACCTTGCCAGTCAAGTTTTTAATGACCGTCGTGAGAACCTTCGGCAGCTTTCGGATGCTCACATTCCCCTCCGTCAGCAGTGTCATGCAGACCTCCCGGATTTCATTCGTATACCGGCCATTTTCAAATGTGGTAACCTCATCCCTCTCAGTACAGTCTACCACAGACTGAAGCTCTCGCTCTCTCCTTTCCATCTGCCTCAATTCAGCTTCCAGTTGTTGAATGGAAGCCTCTGCCTGTTCTTTAGCGTCATCCCTCTCTTGCCTTGCCCTCGCCACATTACCTCTCACCACACTGAGCCTTTTCTGGAGGGCCACCTTCTCCTGCTTCCACTTGTCCTGGAGGCTCAACTTCTCAGTCAGCATCTCAACGAGTTCCTCTTTCTCCTCAAGAGCAAGCTCAGATTGCTTGATTGTCGTTTTTAGCCGTTTAATTGTTTTTTCTTTCACGTCCAATGTTCTTTTTCTAGGTAGTTTTGCTTTTAGTCTAATTATTTGTTGTATGCAGAGGTCGTACTGTTTGGTCAGATTAGAGTTCTCAAATTCAAATTGTTCCAATTTTAATTTAAATGATTCTCTGTCCAATGTGGCATCTGTGCTGGCCTGCTGATACTGCAATATAATTTGGGTGAATTTGGTATGATTATCAGCTATGCTTTCCTCCATAGCTGTGAGATGTGTTTGCAGCTGAGAGACCTGATCTTCTGATGACTGAAGCTTTCTGATTAGGGCTAGGTTTTGTTTTTTGAGTTGGGTTTCGGTTGAATTTTGGGTTTGGGCCTTTGGTGGGAGAAATTGAGATTGCCAAAATAATTGTTGGTCTTTACATTTGTTTTTCTTCATTTTTTTAATTTTAGAGAGGGTATCGGCACATTTTCTTCGGAGGGTGTTTGGGCATGTATATATATTGGGAGCCAATTTAATTATTTCTGCTGTTAATTGTGTTGCAGTCATGCCCTTCAAACTCTGCTCATAGAGCCAACCATTTGTAATGATAGGTGTGCTGGAGGCCATAGTAGACTCTGTAAAAATCTAATAAACAACATATCAAAACAAAGAACAGTAATTAGGATTGTACTGTGTGGACATAACACAACATGTATTATTATAGTATTATAATCAAGGGGGGAAAGCAGCACATTATCTTTTAACAGACAGTAGATTAAAATAGATTGAATGCAATGCGCACACACACACACACACACACTGCATTAACACGTTTCAAGCATATACAATATTAATCTAAATACTGTTTGTGTTTTCTTTATGTTTATGTTTTTTTTCTATCATGAAATAATCCTGTTTCATAGCTGTATCACAAGTAATTAGTTTGATTTCACAAGTTTGCAGTTAATACTCGTCTTTTTTTTTTTTTTTACTAAACTTAAAAAAAATAAATAAAGTTGTGTTGCCCATAATCATAATAAAAACAAAACTAAACCTAGTCGCCACTGTTAGCTGAGTTACAGTAACGTTAACGGTATCTGTTTAATCCCCTCACGGCCAGCAGATGTCTATTAACGTTACAAGTTACAGAGCCAGATCATTCGCAAACAGCTGATCACCACTGAACACCGTTCAGAATGTCACAGACTTCGCTAGGTTTCGAACCGGAGCGGACTACCTTTTCTAATCGAAATCCGCGGAATACAAGACAAACATGTAGCTATATATATATATTTCTACATAGAAAACAAGTTGAATTTAACTGAAAACTTACCCCACTGATGATCCGATTCCAATTCCGTACCGTATCTTCCAAATGTCTTCTTAAAATCGCCACAGGAAAAAAATCTCCGAAGTGACGAGTAGTGGGGATAGACTAATAGGAAGCCAGAATACTTAAGATACAGGTGATGTGTCCATTAAATGGATTACTATTGGTCCAAACCGCGGAAATGGCAAGAAAGAGAGGTTGGAAATTGTTGAAAATGATGGGAGATAGGGTTTAGAACGGCGCTGTTGAAAGCGGTAGTGAGTAGCAACGGTAACGTTAAAATAACATTTTTACAACAATAAGTATGTCGAAAACAAGTACACAGAGCTAATAATATAATACAAATGGACATGTATGTTGAATTATTTAAGACAAAATCTTCCAAAAATGTATTTATTAATGGTGATTAAGTACCGCAACCCTGGCGAAACTCGGTTTTCTCACGTTCCTTGACCAGTGTGTGGACGCCCTATACACTACAGGGTTGTACATTCATCTCAATATGTCTTCATGTCTAGACTCCCATCTCCCCGTTCTGTACCACTGACAAATGTATGGAGATTTTGAATGCTGTGCACATGTTGCTCTTTGGGGACCACGGAGATCTGCTGTACTGAACCGCTCTGGGAGCGGTTACGGCGCGGCCTGAATTAGGGAGGCGCCCCCGTGACTGCCCCTCAGGGTCTGTTTCAGGGTCTGGGAGAGAAGCTCGCGGCCGTGAACTTCATGCGTGATTCCAACCAGACACGGATCCCGCAGAGCGACGAGTCGGCTAGAACAGAGGTTCTGCGGTGGCGCTGACCACTGACCACTGACCAGTGAGCCATGAGCCATGAGCCACTCTACCTCTCCTTTCATGCATGTGTGTTTCTCACTGATGAGTGATGAGTGATGAGTGATGAGCGGTGAGCGGTGAGCGGTGAGCGGTGAGCGGTGAGCGATGAGCGATGAGCGATGAGCGATGAGCGATGAGCAGTGAGTGGTGAGTGAGTGCAGAGGAGTCATAAGAAGGAGATAATGAAATGGGAAACAGAGGAGCTCTGGTGGCTTCATGACATCAAGACATAGACAGCGCATTCCACTGCCAAGGCCAAATCTTATACCTGCAACTACAAGGCCCAGCCTGCACTTGTGGTGAACATTCTTACCAACTCAGCCACTCAGGAGTCCTTATACAGTCAAGCCGGAAAGTCTGAATACCCCTTTCACCTTCTCCACGTTTTATTACATTACAGACATATTCTACAATAGATTGAGTTAATATTTTGTCTCAAAATTCTACACGAAATAGCCCATAATGACAAAGTGAAAACATGTTTTTAGAAAGTTCTGCAAATGTATTAAAAATCGAAAACTGAAATCTTTAATTTACATAAGAATTCATACCCTTTGCTTTAACATATTTTTAAAGTATCATATTTAATATTTGGTCACATATCCTTTGCATGCTGTTACTTCCTGAAGTCTGTGACCCATCAACATCAAAAGACTCTCGATATCTTATTTCCAGGTACCGTTACAAGCGATACTATAACCTCTCTGCATTTGAATGGATCTCTATGGGAATTGTGGGGTGAGACTAGATTCAGCTGTAAATTACACTGGTACAGTATGGAACACATGGCTGGCTAAATGATGCATTAAAATACTATTTTAATGCATCACACCACTGGGACTGTAATATGACCATAACTGTTTTTCTGCCTGTGTCAGAAGGTATATAAAAGCTGTATGTTTCTATAAACAGAGTCTGTGGGAAACACGCCATTGACATCTGTGTTTGGTACAGTAATTAAGAAAGGACGCATACGTAATCAAACTACGGATGTTTTACTGCCCTGGGACCGTACATGTGTGACTTAACAAAGCAGCTTTTCGTGAAAAGGTCTTTTGAATTGCTACACCTCATTACAGGTCAAATTGGAAAGGGGGCTGTGGGTGCCGGGGGAGTATGTTAGTGCAGAGAGCTGACTGAAAACATATTAGTCCTTGAAACAAAGGGGTTAGTGAGAATATCCAATTATCGGCAAAATCACCAGTGTTCTGCAAAATCACTGTGTTCACTCCAGCTTTGATAGGCTCATATTTGGCTAACTAAAAAGTTGGAGAAGTAAAATACAGCAAAAGGCCCTTGATGCGGAAATTCATGAGCCAGTGCGCAATTAAAAAGAGCCCATTCGTCGAAGACTCGTGATCCGGTCTCGGAAAACTCAATGACACACCACCGTGTTTTTACGAAGTCATTTACTTCTCCCCACTAGCTCACCACTAATTACCTCATTTAATAAGGCACGTTGATGGATTTCTGACAACATTTTCTCTATGAAACAAAACGTTAAATACTCATGGTTAAAACATCCTGAACAAGCACACTTTGTCGAAACATGGCAATAACTGAGTGAGAACAGAAAAAAGCACTTTACTTTCATTTAAAGTGTTTCCAAGCCCATAAAAGGCACATGAGCCCGGCCACCTCAATGTATTTATGTGCGTATAATCTGAAAGGATCCTTTTTCGTCTTACATCCACATTTTCAGAATAATGAGGAAGTACAGTAGTTCACACTGCATTTACAGATTATCCGTGGCAGCTGGCAAAACACTTAAGAGTTTGGACTGGGCCCTGGGGGGGGTCTGGATGGGGGGGTTCAGGGGGACCCGAGGACCCGCCCTGCAGCCTCACCGTCACCGTCTGTGCCGCTGTCACCAGACCCCGGGGACAATAAAAGCACAGGTTCCCTTTTACTTTACTTTAAAACGATGTTAACACCACCACCCCCCGACCACCACCACCACCACCAAACTCCACCCATCCTTAGTGCCATCCTGTATCCTCACTTAACCAGTTCATGTTCATTGCATTCTGACAGCCATGACTATATATTACTGTAGGCTCCATTGCTCTTTTCTCATCCTGCTTAGTCATCTTTTTAACATACAGTAAATGGTGGAACGGGCAATTAGGAGAGCTATTTTACATGTGAAATACAGCAATAATTTGTCAGATTCGTGTCAGGGTTTCCGCTCGCTTCCAGATGTAACAGACGACTGCAGATGGTCAGCATTTGCACAGAAGAACAACAGGAAATTCACCGCGAGATCTGCCGTTGGAAACACGAACCGGCAAAAGATAGTGAGCACACGGGGAATGAGAACCATCTGTTGCTTTTCAGAAGGATCACAGGGGGAGACGTTCCCAAGCTTAACCTTGACCATGTAGCTCACACTTCAAACAATGTAGCTCCCTCAAAACACAGGCTACCTGCCAGGTACTCACATGGTTCCCGAACATACCCCATGGAATCATTGGTTTATCAAAGATGAACAAATCTGAATCAAGCCGATTCAAGCTCCTTGTATATGCCGATCAGCCTCTATCAAGAATGTTGTCAACGTCATTGTTTTTACTTATGCATTGAGACAAATAAAAATTTTCTGAAATACTTAGTGAAAGTGCAGCACAATAGAACAGCATCTATGTTCAATTCCGAATGTATAGCGTCTTTTTTTATTGACCGTTAAAAAGTACAAAAGTACAAGTTTCCCCATGCAAATTACAGGTTAAGTAATGCCATTAGTATCCATCATAATACAGTTTGTACACTGCCAGGCCAAAAAAAAGGTTGCACGCATTCGTCGTGGCATTGATTTGACAACCTTATGCAACGTCACAACATTTATTTCCATCCAGAGTTGCATTAAGTTTTGGCCGAGATCTTGTATTGACGACGGGAGAGTTGAACCACTTCGTAAAGTCATTTCCAGCACATCCCAAAGACTTTCAATGGGGTTAAGGTCAGAACTCTGGTGGCTAATTAATGTGAAAATTATTCCTCATGCTCCCTGAACCACTCTTTCACAATTTGAGCCTGATTAATCTTGGCATTGTCGTCCTGGAATAGGCCAATTGATGGGATAATCTGGTCATTCAGTACATTCAGGTACTCAGCTGACTTCATTTTATTTCTACATAATGTTGCTGAGCCTAGACCTGACCAATTGAAGCAACCCCAGATCATAACACTGCCTCCAGTGGCTTGTACAGTGGGCACTAACACTGCCTCCAGTGGCTTGTACAGTGGGCACTATGCATGACAGGTGCAACAGCGACTCTCTTTTTGGCCAGGAAGTGTATTACGGTTTTGCAGTATGTTCTCACCACAAAGGGACTGATGATATGTAACATGGATCATTACATCACAGTACACCACCAGAAAAAAGACCAGAAAGGTTTTAAAAACACTCTGTCTGACCTCACAAATCAAGCATAAAAGGGCCGGAGTCTTACCATCAGTAAATACATGAAAAGACAAATCATATATGAACTGTGTATTTTCTTGAGATATTTCACATAGTAGCCTTGTACACCAGGGGACCACATGTATACAACTCTGAGCAAAAGAATGAGTAAAAATTGCTCAGGGAGAAAGTCGGAAATCTGCTTACGCAAAGTTTTTAATTCTTTCCCTCTGCCTTTCTATTACAGTGCTGCCATATCACACCACCTCCAAATATTGCGTAGGTATGCTGTCCAGCGTGTGCAGAGGTACGCACATTATCTTATTTTATACATCTGCATTTCTGTGTGGGAACTCGCGTTCTGAGGGCATGTTTATACACGTGGCCCCAGAAATACTAACAATGTTGTGTTTGAGATATTTTCGGAATTATGTGCGATATTGGGTATGTCTCTTTTTTGATCCTAATATTGTTGAATAAAAATATAGGTAGTGTTCCGGTAGGTGGCTGAAAGGAATCTAATTTCTTGCAATCGAAAGAGAAGATAGAACGACATATACAATTAGAATCAGAAATCTTGAATGTTAAGTTAATATGTTTGCACATCTTAACAAAATGTGTTTCAGAAAGCCATCATAATTTTGTTTAAAGAGAAACTTAACACCACTTAAATAACCTTGTGGTTTGTAATATAAGTGTTTAGCAGTGTTTATTTACCCCTCTGTCAAACGCTTTAATTCTCCACCCCTCTAACTATAAAAAAAGAAAAAACCAACAAGAAAACAGAAAGATTTTTCTAAAGCGACAGCTTATTTCCCTCTGAAGAACACTTCCTCTATAACGGAGTAAATAAGCACCTTTTTATGGGGTGAGGTGAAGAGGAAAGGGGGACCGCTAGGAAGGTAATTTGACATCTGTCACTTTGGGGAGTCTGACAGAAACACCATGAGCGCGGGACAGACGCTATAAAACGCACATCATAAACGTGCTAACGAGCTAATTAGGGAGAGCTGGCCTGACAGCTCGAGGACCCAGCATTCAGGCCTGCCACTATTATAGACTATAAAGCTGCTGGACAACAGAGAAGAAAATAAGTTGGAGAATGCCAACATCTTCCTGGCAATGGAGAATAGACACCAAAAATATTACACATATTCCAGCATTTGAGTATATGGCAAAAATAAACAGGAGACAATAGATCTCTTGAACCAATAGAGATTACTTATTGCTTACATAATTAACTAATTCTAAATGAAAAATAAGCCTTGACGATTCAATAATACATGCTGTTATTTAGGTCAGATCATAGAAAAATAGTCAAGTGCTGCTGTTTAATTGTGTTTTTATTTTATTTCAATATTATGAATTGCGTCAACCTGTCGAACCCTCGTCCAATTGTTTTTCCATTCTTGCTGTGCATGGGCACGGATATTGCCCTCAATGAAAAGGGTAAATATTGCCCTGTGTAAACTAAAGGGTCTGTAAACACCCTGTCCCCAGTCGGGAATGTCACAGAGGCGTCACATCCCAAAAGTGAGAAAGGATACTCAGCTCAGTTAAACCAGTGAGTGAACCCAGAAGATACTCAACTGTAAAATGTCTAAGATTAGCACTTACAAATAAGTAGGCTTTTATGTGTAGGGTCTACTGGTGACTTGTTTTGTGGTTAATGGTGGTTTTACTAGCAATGTGTCACTTATCCGTTGGAAAGGGCACCTACAGTATGTCCATTATTGAAAACAACTTATTTGGAGGAGGATCTGACAAAGGTTTATGGGATTTACTTTTACATATTTTATGTTTACGGCAATAAGGAAGGTACAAAAAACTAAATTGAACCCATTATACAGAAAAGCATTTTGTGTTTTCACAGCATTTGTCTGCCAAGCCCGTAATTGCGGAGCATACTTTTAATCTGCATTATATTCCAGTAGGGCCTTCAATGGAGTATATAAATGTCAGTTGTACATGCTTTTTATGAATTTCAAACCAGACTGAATGAGACGGAACCTATTTACAGGCCAGAGCTGCCTCTAAGAACCCAGAGAATTGCCAAACAACCCACACTATTTTTACTACTTAATTGAATGATTATACTAAAAAACACTAAACTCATTGTAATGTAATATAATATGATTCATGTCAACTACAGTTCTTTATTAAAACTTTCTTTTAAAGCAAAGCCTTTTATTACACTGTGTTTTACAGATGCCTGGTGATATGCACTGGTGATATCAATTTTTTTTGGTGCTGTCCCTTTAAACAAGGCCATATACTTGTCCGCTATCCTTTGAATAAAACATACAGACGCATTAATTGAAATCTATTTAAAATAAACAGCAAAATATAGTCGTCAAAGATGGATTACATCTAGTATAGGACAGAGTGGGAGGTTTAAACAGTGCAACTCAAAAGTTAGGTTGGAGTCTTTCAAAACAGACTGATGAGAAACGACACCCATGAGTGTTGTTTTTATCACAAATGATCCATCCAGTAGCAGTGTGTGGTCTACCTGTCAGTCTGCACATGCTCAGTAGCAGTGTGTGGTCTACCTGTCAGTCTGCACATGCTCAGTAGAAGCCTGTGGTCCACACGGTAGTCTGAACACACTTAGGAGCAGTGAATGGTTCCAACAGCAGTCTGTACATGCACTGTGCAGATAAAACAGGCTATACATGTCTTCACTGAACCTCACCAATGTAATGCTCTGTGAATACTGGACCACAGATATCGTAACTTAACTTTCCTTTAGCGTTCACTGCGCTGCTTTCAGCATGTGACCGTCACTGTATATGCCCTGCTGTCTAGCCCTATACATTCCCATCTTAGACCTTCACTGTATATGCCCTGCTGTCTAGCCCTATACATTCCCATCTTAGACAAAAATATTATTGCTATTGTTCATTTCTTTCTCTGCCTCATGATTTCGTTTTGTGAAAATTATAGCAATTCATCCATCTCACACATTTGTATTTCACAAACTGGAGATCTATACCTGTATACCTGATCTCACAGGGCTTTTTGATTAGGCATCATGCGGACCATTACACATGAGCCAGGGGTCCTTATAGGTTAGACATATAAACACCTCAACACATCTCACTGAACCAAACCAAATTTTCCAAGTTTTACTATCTCGCTGAGTCAATAAATGCTGCCATTTGAGACGTGTAATTGTCCCATTGTGTGCTGCTACAGGTCGGTCTATTCTGTCCCTGCAGAGCTGGCGCTCGTATGTCTCAATGTTTCTAACTGAATCCCCACACAAGTGGAGAGGAATGGGGAAGCCTATAAGCATCCTCAAGGAATGTATTAGTCGGCACAACGGTCCAGTGCTATGGGAAGCTGTGCTTGCCGATTTGCCATGCGATGGTCAGACAACAGTGTGTTCTCTCCGTGGCATATTTAATAGGCTCTCCTCTCATACTCTGCATTCAGTGGATCTCAATGGTGCATGTGGGCCGGCCATACTCCTCGCCACCATGGCTGCGAGCCTCTTCGGATGAAGTGAGCTCACTGTGTCTGAGCAGCCACCATGACCCTCTGGAAAATAAACCTGGGGATCTCTTCAGTAGCCCAGATGGTGCTCGTATGTGAATCCAGCTTGTACAATACTGAATGGACTACTCGCATTCCACATCTTTCCTTTTTTTTGACAGAGGGCTACACACACACACACACACACACACACACACACACACCCTTTACACTAATTGTTTCTCACAAAGGCAGTGACAAGGCTTCAAAGGGTTAAAGTGCAGCTTGAAATTTACATGAAGGGAGCAGGAAACGAGAGTTTGAAAAATCAGGCAATGTTGAGACCGTGCGCGGATGCACTTGTCTGAATGGGGAGATTCTGAGGAGAAGACCGAAGACCAGCCTTGAGGCCTCTATTTCAGCATCCTGCTCAAAAACAGGCAAACAGCAGCGGCATAATGCACTGACATAAGATTAAACTGTAGCTGTGCACCTATAAAAGTGGAAACGTAGGGAGGACCTTCATCTGCCACTGTTGTTTCAACTCATCAGCTTTCAGATGTTCTCAAAACGTATTGAAGTTCAGAATGAAATTTTCCTGTGTAGCAAATGTCTTCTTACTGAACTTTTATGCACCGATGAAATACTTTCAGACAATCTTGTGCTGCCAATTCTGAAAAGATGGTTCCTTCTGAATAAAACAGCTTCAGTACTTAGGGCCATAGGCAGCTACGAAAGACTGGAGTTGGCAAAAGGCTTAACGTTGCCTACAAAATAATGGCATCATACACAAGTGTAGTAGATACATTCATATGCACAGTGGATAAATTCACATGTAGTAGATAAGATGCTTTATTGCGCTAACTTGTCTGCATTGCTAGCTGATCGAGACCTTAAGCACTAGGGGTACTTTATGAACTGATCTGAACTGATTATGAAGATGCGTGATCAGAGAACATTCTGCTGAACTCCATTACATCAAAGCACGAAGAACATGAGACCAGGGATTCTGTAAATTGAGGTGTTAACAACATCGGACCTTCAGGCATTGGACGGTGCACATCGGCGCCGGCTAGTCCATCTCAACATCTGAACCAGACATCCATATTTTTTTTTGTTTCCTCTGGATACATTTATTAAAATATTAAATCCCTAATGCTTTGGATCATCGTGAATAGAGAGTCATAACCTCCCTCTCCGCTACATACCCGATTATTCTTAATGACGGTACTTTCATTTTCCCACGACCAGTAGCCCAAAAAATGATACCCGAGACTGGGAAAATTACAGGATGAGAGTGGATTAAATTAAAGCCTTGGGCTCCATATTACACTCTGGGCTAAGCGGCGGTAACCAAAATGCAAGTGTCTTTGCTAGTTTCAGACCAACGCAGTTGTCATTTTACCATACAGTGCGTTGTTTAAATTGCAAGTGAACTTTTGCTGAACTGGACGTGTTGGTCTTAAGATGATGTGTGGCCAGTCAAATTTTTGGCATATTGCTATTTTGAGGCAGCAGAAAATGATAAAACTACCACAAACCTGGGGCCTCATTTATAAAAAGTACTTTAGATCAAATTTGATCTTATGTGTGGCATACGTAGAATGCAAAAGTAGTGATTTGTAAAATTTACTTGACGTACGCACATTACCTGCCGGTTATGCTGAAGTATTGCAGGCTTGAGAGCCGTGTGTGAACGCTTATTGGTGTTGAGAATTATCGGCCTACGAAATGAGTTTCATTCAAAATAAAAATAAAAACTGATAGGCGTATTATTGAATTTTAAGTCTTCTTTTTTACTTTGTTGCCCAAGAAAATGAGCCAATTTTATAAATAATGCTTACGTCCATTTAAAGAAACATGCTTACATCAGATAAAGATGACGTCCAAATACTTTTTCTTAAATTGAGGCCACTGGTCTTAAGTACGGAAGCCCTGAAGCGCAAGGTGAAAAAATTTTTTTTTAAGAGCTAACTCGTTTAAATGGGATAGTAAGTCGTTAATACGAGATAGTAAGTCGTTATTTCGAGATAGTAAGTCGTTATTTCGAGATAGTAAGTCGTTAATACGAGTTATTATCTCATTAATACGAGATAGTAAGTCATTATTTCGAGATAATAAGTCGTTAATACGAGTTATTATCTCGTTAATTCGAGATAGTAAGTCGTTATTTCGAGATAGTAAGTCGTTTATATGAGTTATTACGTCGTTTGTTCGAGATATTATCGTGTTTATACGGCTCGTTTATACGAGTTATTAACTTGTCTGTAAGGCACGTTTTTACGTGATATGAACTCTGATTTCAATGTGTATTTTGAGTGCAATTAAAGCTGTTTTTGAGTCCTTGTGTGCTTTATTTTAACATGGGGGGACGAGGGGCTGTATATTATTTTTATATTTGTAACACTTAAAATATAGGCTAATGTTACTGAAAACACATGTGTTAACTCTAGCTACATTGTGTATTGAACAAATGATGCATCTATCAGGTTTAGAGATAATTAGCTGCCAACCGGTGGTGTTTATTAGGCTATGTTTTATTAGAGATTAAATGCATAAACTGATATTTTACAGTGCAATTGTAATAGAAGAGATGTTCTCATTCTCGTCAGGAGAGGGCAGTATGGTCACGCGAATCATTGATTAGTTTCTTTCTGGGTGCGGGGATTTTGAAGACAAAATGTGAGACAATAAAATAAATAAATAAGAAATGAAATAGATAATTAAATAAATTTGCATAAAATTGCATACTAGGCTACGAGTTGTTAAGAAAAGCGAAGGTATCTAAATGTGTGAAGGTATCTAAGTGGAATACTCATTTTGTAATTATAGCTGGGCTATTTCTGCAGAATGCGATGTCCTGGAATATGGGTTTGGGTTCATTATTACCCCGTCAATTACGCTTACCCTATACCACGGTGGCTCACTACTCGTTGACGTCGCAATTATAGTAGCCTATTCATATTTCTCTGAAATTGTTCATTAATTCGTGCCTACTGGACGCCTACAAGCAATTACTACATGTTGACAACTCCTGTAGGCTAGGAAATATGTATTTCTATTTCATTTCTTATTTATTTATTGTGTCACATTTGGTCTTCCAAAATCCCCGCTCCCAGAAAGAAACTAATCAATGATTTGCGTGACCATACTGCCCTCTCCTGCCGAGAATGAGAACATCTCTCCTATTATCGATACAATTGCACTGTAAAATATCAGTTTATGCATTTAATCTCTAATAAAACATAGCCTAATAAACACCACCGGTTGGCAGCTAATTATCTCTAAACCTGATAGATGCATCATTTGTTCAATACACAATGTAGCTAGAGTTAACACGTGTTTTCAGTAACATTAGCCGATATTTTAAGTGTTAAAATATAAAAATAATATACAGCCCCTCGTCCCCCCATGTTAAAATGAAGCACGCAAGGACTCAAAAACAGCTTTAATTGCACTCAAAATACACATCAGAGTTCATATCTCATAAAAACGTGCCTTACAGACGAGTTAATAACTTGTATAAACGAGCCGTATAAACGCAATCATATCTCGAACAAACGACGTAATAACTCATATAAACGTCTTACTATCTCGAATGACTTACGATGCTACGTATAAGGTTACACATGTATTCGATTATCCTCGATCAAGCTATGACTCTATATTGGCCAATGGTTCCCTATTTTGGCCAATGGTTCCTGTATATTGGCCAATGGTTCCTCTATATTTGCCAATGGTTCCTGTAATTTCCTGGGGTGGGACAATCTTCAAGTTTCATTACCTCCTGATTTCACTGTTGAACATGGATGAGAGGAAGTTGGATGAGCAATAAGCAAGAGAGGACCCAAAAGAGGTGCCACTCTAGCGAGTCCTGGTGCCGGGCTATGGCTAGGACTCTGGGTGAGGTGTCACAGAACTGGTCATTGTGTTTCCCCGGGAGTTGGGTAGGCGGGAGCCACTCTGGCTCACTCTACACAGCTTCCTCCGCTCGGCTGTAAATCTCGCCTGTTTACAGGCATCTGGGTTGCCGTTGCACCCCTCCTCATTCTCTCTGGGGAGATGGGGGCACTCCACAGGACCCGGCCCCGCTGTTGGAGGAGATGAGGTATTACGCAGGGGGCCCTCCTACGTCTCTGAGACTTTGAATTCTGTGAGCGGGCCAGATGGGAGGCTTGACTCCGTCCCTCTGTGAGCTTTTAGCGGGATTTCGTAGAGAAATGACCTCCAGCTGGGAACTTGCGCTGGCTAATCCTTACCTCCCAGAAATTCAGCCACTAATCCATATTCCCAGCATCCGTGTCTCTCTCACTGGGGGGTCGTGACACCGCTGCCCCGATTAGAGCCCCTGAATCAGTTCTCAGTGCACGGAGTCCACCGGGTGTCAATCGAGGGAGATCGGCACACCTCTTTAACAAGGGACCTTTGTGCGCCTTGTTTGCCTGGGTGAACGCGCACCTCTTCGGTTTTATTGCTCCTCGCTCTCCATGTCTCCGAGGAAGTGATACTCGCCATGCACACGATACCGCAAACACACCCATTTCCTTTGCTGTTTCAACCGCTGGGAAAACACACAGTTCAAATCTAATTTTGTGTTACCTGCTACAGTGGTTCACCATATGGAGGCTCAGATTGCTCACCTAACGCTCAAAAGTTAAGTCATCTATGAAGGTGCGCTGTTACGACCCCAAATGTCTTGGGATATTTAGGGTGGGGGTGTAACCTTTAGTAATAATTGTGAGTTGGTGTTGGAGTTGGTGTGACCAGGTGTTAATGGTAATGTGTAAGGGACCAAGTTGAGAAAATGGAATAAAATGGATGCCAAAAAGAGTAGAGTAAACAGTGTTTACTTTGTGACAAAGTGAAAAGTGCATTCATCTACCCATCTAATAGATACTAAACAAAAGCCTACCTACCTTCCTACTCTCACTAACCAAAACTAAAAGTACACTTGCTGGTGTATACGTATATACAGAATACTAATCCTACGTGCAGCTAGAGTTTAGAGGCCTCCATCTTACCTGTCTCAAGGCCTCAGCCTGCTGACAAAATGGACGCAGGAAACAGACACACATATGAGACCAACGACACAACGAACAAAAGGTTATGAACAAGAATGACTAAAGTCATTACAGGAAAGGAAATGCCGCAAACGACGTCAGAATCGCAACCAGTCAACAAACAGGGAAAAAGCAGAGGGAGATCAGTCTACAAACTGAAATTTAAAAATGAGCCATCTGATTTGAGGAGAGGTCAGAGTGGTTCACAGGAAAATGATGATTGACAGCTGGGTGGACAAATGGTAGTGGGCTTTTGAGGGGAGGATGATGCTGAGACAGAAAAGGGAGAGAGACGAGCACAAACACATGTGGGACGTAACATAGGCCAATAAAATTGACCTTATTCTAATAGTCATTTTTATAAAGCAGTTTGCATTGCACATTGAAACTATGATGTGCAATAACAATAAACACTACAAATATACAACATAAAAGTACATTTTCTTTAAAATATCACGGCTTGCTATTTGTAAAGCTCATTTTTAGAAATATTTATATAAAATCTTAAATCTGTTGTTCTGGAATAAACATTTAGTGAAACAATAAATATTTAATTTATATCTTATATCTGTACTGCACCATAAATATTTACATTTTAATGAGACAAAATTAATATTTAGCTCAAAGAGTAGTAAGTAAATTAAACCTTCATTCTGGGACTTTTAAATTACGTTTAACCCCTCAACTCGAAGTGGTTTAGTTTATTTGCATTCATTGTATTTTACATGATTCTATGAAACTATCTCTATAAGCTATTTTATGATCCCAGCATTATAGCGACAGTGGTTTCTTATTTTGTAACATGACACAAAGCAGGCCCAATCAAAGCGACGCGAATAACGGTAATGTCGGAATGTCGGAATGTCGGAATCCTTATCCCAGAAAAATAATGAATACATCTTTTAGGCGAGAAAAATGACTTCCACTCTGTTTGAGCTTCTTTGTTTCAGTAATATTTAGAGTAATTTTGACTCTTGGAAACTCCCAAGGGTTACAAAAAGAGGGTTACCTTACAAAAAGAGGGTTACCTTACAAAAGAGGACAGAAGAGGTCTGCAGTGAAAGGGGTTCAAGAACAGTAACCATTTTATTTTCAGGATTGTGTTCAAAAAAGGAGGTGCTAGAGAAGGGGTTAACTAAAGCAAACCCCAAGAAGATTCTAGAACATGGAAAAACCCTTGTTTGCACAGTTCAGTGCCCCGGTTCAGGCCTAACCTGATATGTGCAAGTTCAAAAGAAGAAAGGAAGTCCTTCAGTGGAGTTGAGTTTAAGTGTGACCACCCAAAACAAGCACCCCATCCCTCTCTTATTCTTGCCCCTCAAACCACTCCCAGCTGTTCCCTCCCACCTTATCAGCGCTGGCAGAGTTCAAGTGCTCAAGTATTAGCACGTTAGCACCATGCTGTCCCATCTCTAGGCTCACACAGGGGCAATCTGCATGGGGTATTCCGAGGGCCAGCTAAAATTATCATCACAGAGGAGAACCATGTCACTAAATTCAAACCATCACTAACCAATTTAAAACAGGCTGACAGTTTTATTCAGATTACATTGATGTGTATTTGAAAGTGTCACCTTTCTGTGAAACATGTCAGCAAAGGATTAAATGGATATATGACTAACCAATTTGGGCGGAGTGTAAACATTTTATCAGTGTCTGGAAATAAAAATAACTTCTTGGAGCTTTACGTTCTTGGAATACAGTACACATTAATGGAAAAACTGCAGATGAAACAGTGATTTAGTAGCCCATCCTGCTGATCCACTCGATAATAAGTACGTGCCGTGACCCGGATTTAATTCAGACTGTGCTGGTGTCAGCTGGGCCCGAGTGTTTCCACAACGGGGAATAATGTCGCCCGCTTTCGGGCGTCTCCAGTCCCGCTTCATTGCTTCATGAATCCTGTGATCTACGCTTTGATGTTTTTTTTCTTCTTTTATTATAGGCACAAAAAAATGGGCAGCGTGTTTTGCTGGGACACTTTTTAGGGGACGTTACTGTTCAAACCCCAGTGGCACACTCGACACCATCACTGTCCAGGTGCGTTAATACAATGATTATCGTGCGTCCCAGCGTGGCGCGCTGATTTCTCCCAGGGGCCATGGCACACAGCTGCCTAGATCACTGAGCAATCCATCTAAATGCACCTCAACTACTGACACATGATACTGTTGACTGCGCACCGGTCCAGGGTGACTTCGGGTTTTGAAATGTGTGCCCTCAGTATCCCAAAGGCCTCTTAACTCCCAATGTATGACAGGCATCATAATTGATTTAGCCATACTACCAAGATTTACACCACTTTGCTTTGTAACCATGCTTTAGTTCTAACGATTATACCATGCTGTATTTTGCATGTTACAGATGTTTGGTTATGTCTAATTCATAGATTATGAATTCAATAATTTCACAGAATATTCCAGTCCAATTATGTTTGTCTGTTTTTAATGTTAAAATATGTTCATGTGATGTTGCTATGTTTTAAAATTTCAAATGTCAGCTAACAAATCCAGCTGCATCTTTGTAAAGGTGGAATATGACGAATTTGGAGCTACTTGTTAAGGGCACATTAGAGACACAAAAATACATGGACACGCACACACACATCGTTACCCTACGTATAAGAGCATGTCTACTACATGCTAATATTCACATACAGAAAAATTATAATCTTTGAGGTCAACATTCTGTTATACATTGAGGTCCAAATTTTGCCAAACAATAAATCATTGAATAAATTAATACATATTGAAATAGAATGCATATTCACTAAGCAAATTATTTTAAGAACAACAGCTAAATTTGAATTCAGTAACAACATATGGTTAATTGTCTGATAATGAAGTGTTTGCTTAGAAATGGACAGGCCAATGGTGTGAGTCTCTTTACGAGGGCATTAATTAGACAGAATTAGTGATGTTGCAGCTGTACCACCTGCACCCAGAAGCCATGCCACTAAAGCGATTACACCCTACAGTCCAAACTGGAAGAGAAGAGGCCTATCGCTCACTGAGAACAACTGGAAGAGGAGAAGAGGCCTATCGCTCACTGAGAACAACTGGAAGAGGAGAAGAGGCCTATCGCTCACTGAGAACAACTGGAAGAGGAGAAGAGGCCTATCGCTCACTGAGAACAACTGGAAGAGGAGAAGAGGCCTATCGCTCACTGAGAACAACTGGAAGAGGAGAAGAGGCCTATCGCTCACTGAGAACAACTGGAAGAGGAGAAGAGGCCTATCGCTCACTGAGAACAACTGGAAGAGGAGAAGAGGCCTATCGCTCACTGAGAACAACTGGAAGAGGAGAAGAGGCCTATCGCTCACTGAGAACAACTGGAAGAGGAGAAGGAAGCTTATGCAGCCATAATTGGGCTCATTTAAACCCACCTGCCCTCAGCGAGACAGCGGAGTCCTGCCACTGCATACCTTCCAGTAATGACATATAGGGCCAAGCCTGCACTTTTCTTCTTTTTTCAAAATTTGTCTCAGATTTTTTCCATTTTCTCCCAATTTGGTAGCAAATTGCACCTCTATGTACAGTAATTGAATTCCCCGTAGCTTGAGAATTAGCCAGCAGTAGGAAGGAGGGTGCCGCGTACTCTTCAGGGCGACGTTTTCTAACGGCTGAGCCTCTGAGGGACTCTATGCATTAGCATCCACCCCGGCACTGCTATACATTAGTGTGTATTTTATGCATTATGCAGCATTTGGTATTAGAGAATGCATTTTTGAGGCTAGTTTCAGGGTAATGTATTACACACTGCTGGGCATAATGGGTTGTTTGGTGAACTGGGACATATTACTGCTGAAAATGAGATCAGGGGTGCGGCAGCTTCAAGGCTGCAGATGGATATTTCAGCATTTTCCTCTTTTTTTTGGTCAACCCCATTTTCATGTCACGGGACCGTTGGCTGAGATGAAAATGCCAAAACCCTAATTCTTTGAAAGATCAGAGTCATTTTTAATAATAAAAAAAAGCCTTGTGTTTCCCAGAAAGAAAAGCTATATGCATCCTGATTCTTCTCAGTTTATTTTGATGACACATAAACTGAAACATTATAATTCATAACCCATTCGCCCCTTTAATCATGGACAAAATTTTCCATGGATTATGTTTTATTATCGTCTTCAGTCGGATTCCTCCCCGAAGCAAGTGAAAGTCCTGGCTGTGCTTGGGGAGAAAATCTGGCACTAAAACGAAAAATAAAAACCATCCCAGTGTGAAATCAATACATATTTTTGTGTTTGCAATGGTTACATTTTGTTTAACATCTCATAAAATAGGTCTGTTCTTCCTGCCTAACTTTTTGCATAACTGACAGGATGATGAGCCAATCGGATTACATATTTTCACAAATAGAAAAAAAGAGAAAACAATATAGAATATCGTATTTATATTGTTTATTTATCTTATCATGTCATAATAACAGAGAACCCCAGGGGTTAGGAATGACCTGTAAAATGTTTAAACAAGCAATAATTCATAATTTATAACACCCTGGTATTTGTAAGTGCAAAGAGTTAAGGCTTAAATAAATAATGACTTCCCTGGAAATGCACATTTCATACATGGTATCACAGTGTTTATTTACTGTCTGTCTTTTGGTGCCAATATTATTATATCTGCACAGCATATGTTATGAATCTGCCAGAAAAATTATCTTCTTTTTCTTCTTCTTTTTAAAAAAATTATTATTGTTCATAAATGATCCACATTATCCATTTTGGTACTCTGCTAACAAAACTGACATTGTATCAGTACAGAATAAAAAAAAAAATTGGGAAAAATTCAATAGAATTCATACAATGCCGTTTCATTGTTGAGATGTACACTGAACTAAAAAGTAAATAAATATGCCAAACAGCAGTACAAATGGTACTTATGAATTTGACAGATATTTAAAACAGAGTGGGGGGGGGGGGGGACAAATGTTTAAGCTGGAAAACATCACTCCACTTAAATCTTTCATGAAAATGAATTCTTTTTTAAATTGTTTACAGTGTGTATTTGGGCAAAGAAATGACAGATGTTAAATGTGTCAGGGATAAAATATGACTTTTTTTGCTTTGAGTTTAAACCCCCAAGGGGTTATCTAGAGGGAAAAAAAAACATAATTTTTTTTTAATCACTTCTGTGTCGTTTGACTGTACTGCTCACTGTATGCTGTCCTCCAGCGTTTTCTAGGTCAGTTCAGTCACTCTGCAGGTCCTTTGTCTTGCTGTGGCTAGCAGCTGTGATTACTTCATACTGGCTCAGGCTGTGCAGAAACCCTCAATGCTATTGCTGTGAAACAGCTGTGCGCTCTCTGGGCCGAGATGGGTGGGGAGGGGGAAAAATTGCAATCCCGGTTTTGGTGTCCCCTCAAAACAACCCCACCCGGGACTGCTAGCCACCTCGGGTTCGAGCAACGGCCGGTGACTATTTTTGCTTCTTTATTAATGCTGAGCACGGTTCCAGCATTACCCGCCCACATGAGAAATAGTGCTATTAATCATGTTGGAGAAAAATCAAGGAATCTGGGTGTGATCTGGTTTTTACAGCCGTAGGCCTTCTCTGTCTGAAGAAAGAAAAGAAATCTGAAGGTACGAAAGGAATGTTTCTGACTCTGGGCCTGCACTGAGAGAACCGGAGACGTCTTGTGTGTGTATCCCCTCACCTATCCCACAGAGCCTCCACTGGGCCTGCACTGAGAGGACCGGAGACGTCTTGTGTGTGTATCCCCTCACCTATCCCACAGAGCCTCCACTGGGCCTGCACTGAGAGGACCGGAGACGTCTTGTGTGTGTATCCCCTCACCTATCCCACAGAGCCTCCACTGGGCCTGCACTGAGAGGACCGGAGACGTCTTGTGTGTGTATCCCCTCACCTATCCCACAGAGCCTCCACTGGGAAGCATAGCATCCCGCGGCCTCCATTTGAAATAGGTTCAAATGATGGTTCATATCTCTCTCCATTCTGCTCCATGTTGCTATGAACGTCATAGATGTGTTTTTGCCCGATAGGTCTTTCCTCATGGACACCAGGGAAATTAAACATGGTAGAGTAAAAAGTTTCCTCAAAACATCTCTATTTCTAAGTGCTCATTTCACATACACAGTTAACCATTTGTCTCTGAAAGCGTCAAAACATTTCCTAAATTGTGTTTGCAGAATGTTTTTGCAGCTGCTGTCTGGCTTAATTAATTAATTAATGTGAGTCATAGCTTACAATTTCAAACGATTCAATTCAATTCTATTTTGTGTAGCACTTTTTACAGAGAACTGTCACAAAAATGCTGTACAGGGAAACAGAAGGAGAATTGGGCAAAAACCAGGCCTGAACCCCCAAAAAGGAAACGAGGTAAACAGAAACAAGATTTGTGATTAAAGGTCTATTGATTATCGTCTATTAGTTTATTCCCCATCCCATAATGATAAATACTTTGATCATATCAATGTAGTTGATGTTGCAAAACACAAATCATAATACTCAAGCAAGTTATACACAATTTGGGCAGAGTCTTGCTTAAAAATATTTTGGGATACCATGCACATATTCACCCAGTTCGAGTAAAGCTTTGATTCTATGCTCTAACATATCTAGAGAATAAATGCTGTCCAAAATGCACCAAACCTATTATAAACCGTGTAAAAGGATCAGGATCTTGTTTTTAAGCTGATATCGAAGGATGTATTGCCATACGTACATCACCATGACAGAGACAGTGCAGTAACAACCTCCACTTCCATACACAAGCAGTTTAACAGAACTTTAAAGGCATTAGCCTTCTCTTCAAGCTCATCGGCCGTTTCTTTTCCTGACCCGTTGATGTCAAGGCAACAAAAGTTTCAGCAGAAGTTACATAATATCTCTCAATGGACCATTTTATCAATACAAAATGTTTCGTGAAGCATGCGTTTGCCACCTATGTAGAGTCAAGCTCATAACTCCTTCATCATGGCTAACTCTGACCTCCCCAAAGCCTCGGAGAGGGACCATAACCTGTACGGATGGCTGCTAGGAGACAATCGCTAAATGCTATACACATACGCTAAGACAGCGAACCTTCAATCGCTGGCTGTAGGTGTTGCTTTGTATTATTGAGCAGAGGCTTGAAATATATACTTCAGATGTTTGGATAGGTTAGGCGGTGCGATAAAATACAGACTTCTTGCGGTGAGAAAATAACGTATAATAAGAACACCTTAATACATCAATAATACTTAATGATTCACCTTTATTTGCAATAGGGGATTCTTAAAAAGGCCAGATAATATTGGTCAGATAACTTGATAGACTTGATAGACAGTCATATTTGAGATTAGTGACAGAGAGTACACATAGATTATTTAAAAATGAGAAGGTCACATTCACACTCATTTAATGGGACCATGGAAATTGTCATGTCAGTCTGTTCGACTGTAGTGCTCATATTTTCAACGTAAAGCGCTAGTGCTATTACAGCAGTATAATAACAAACGGCAATAATAAAATTGGGATCAATCTCACCCTAAAACTACCTCCCCAAACCTTTACATCATAACCACTATTAAAACTACAAAATGCACCTTTTTATATCCGTTACCGTGTGACTAATTAAGCTCACCACTGCTTTGGACATGGACTGGCACTTCCAATATTTTTCCCATAGCCAAGTCCAGATACCTTCCAGTAAGTTGCACCTATACCTGTGTAGTTAAATCGTAACTAATTTGGTAACACGAGGTTATTACTGAGTAACTCCAACATAGATAACATGAACCAAAACAGTTAGCGGTATTCATAATATTCAGAATATTTAACCTGGAGTAATATGCTTCTTAGGAGGTGCTCACTTTCTCTGATGTACATGATTTCACCATATTTTAACCCAAAACTAGTTTTGAGAACACCTACAGTACCTCTCACTTTACTTCTGGTCACATTAGTCACTTTTGTTTTCAGATAAATAATTATTCTCTAATTCAAATGATCAACTGAACTTTTCTTACTTTTTAATAGCTATTTATCAAAAAAAGAAAAAGAAACCTGGCAGTTGTTTTGAAAAGTCATGGTGCTGATTATTTAATTGCCCTTGAGTTTTGCTGGCTGGCTTTCCTCATTAAAATGGCAGGGGTTGTTGCAGCTTGTGCAGACTGGCTATGGCAAGAACAGAATCTTGTGCAATTAAAAGAATGATGCAATTAAAAATAGATTAATTATTAAAGGGCATACTTATTGTGCAGAAGAAGACTTTTTTTTTTAGGACAGAGTTACATTATCAGAAGACAGAGATTATTTTTTTTTTTATTTTTTTTTTCAATGAATTTGATATTATTTTTTGGTTTCCTACTTTATAGATATAGATAAGCTTTCTATATAAATATGAAATCCAATGGTGAATATAAATGAAAACAAACAATTAAATATAAACTGCTTTGAGATTCAACTTAGGGAATAAAGTGAGATTGTCAGCTTGAAATTGAGTGAGCATTATTAGCAATTAGCAATTATAACGAATAACCCGGTATAATTATATTATCACCATATTTATTAGTGTTGATCACTAAGTACGGGTGAACGGGTATTATCAATAATATTATGCAGATGATAGATATGTGTGTGTAGATCAAGGATCAAAAAAAGTTGACAAAAGTGAATTGTCAATAAAAAAAATAATGAAGCTGTAGCTGGTGCAAAGTTTAAAATGGAAGTAAAAACGAGTAATTCTGGCTCTTGGGTCTGAAAACCAAATCTTTAAAAATTAAAGAAAGTAGATGATGAACAAAAAAAAAATTGTAATGAAAACGGAAAAAATTGGAAAAAAAAAAAAAAAAAAAAAAAAGAAAAAAAAGAAAAGAAGGTAAAAAAAAAAAAATAAAATAAAAAAAAATTTAAAAAAAAAAAAAATAATTAAAAAATTAAACAAAAACAAATAACAATTTATTTTTTTTCTTCTTTTTATCTTTTCCGCAACTGATAAATGTATCAATGAATGCGTAAATTATGCGTTCGTCAAATTTGTAAAGCAAAGAAGAGAAGACCAATAGAGAAAAGAGAAATAAGGCTAAGCTATATAAGTGGGTGGACTGGGAGGGTTGGGACTTTTGTTTTCTGAAAAAAAAAAAAATTTGTAAAAATATTGCAAAAAGTTTTGGGTGGGGAGAGTTTGTACTTGGGATGTTAAAAGTATGGTATTTTAGAAAAAAGAGTACGAGTTGCAGTAGAGAATTTTAATTTTAAATTTTAGATTTCAAGATTTCCTTTTTTTTATAAATATTTTGATAGATATAATTGGTCATTAAAAAAAAAAAAAAAATAAAAAAATTAAATGACCATCACACCATGTTGGAATAGTATTAAAAAAAAAGCCTGACCATCACAAGAAAGAAAAAAAAATTTTAAATTAAAATTATATCAAATTATTATCAGAAAACTTAAGGGATACAGCTTGGCTGATATCGGTTGGCAGAACTATAGGAGCTGTCATAGTTAAATGAGCTGTATTTGTTACAACTAAAATATGCCCAATTTTAAAGGTGTGAAGGAATTAACAATTTGAACAGTTTGTGCCATAGAACCATAGAACAAAATAAAAATAAAAAAAAATGGTAATGAATGTATATGTAAATTAATTATATGTATCTTAATGAAAATTTGATGAAAACTTAAAAAAAACAAAACAAATTTTTTCTTTGGATTCTGTATAATAATAAAATATAAAAAAAAGGAAAAAAACAAGGTGCAAGGTATAAGGTAATAATCACATATGAAACAGTGAAAAAAAAAACAAAACAATTGAACTAAAAAGAAGAAAGAGAAGAACTCTGGACTTAAGAAAAAAACAAAAAAAACCGACGATTTTTTTGAATTTTTAAATTTCCATGTGTAATGATGATGTAAATTGTACAGAATGTTTTATATCATTATATATTGTATATATGTGATTTATTGTATATGTGATTTATTGTATATGTGATGCATTGTAATCTGTATTGTGCCTGATAATTTAAATAAAGCACTTTAAAAAGGCAAGACCCATGGCAGGATATTGAAACAAGCCTCCGCACACATACTTACATCACTGTTCCGTGCGTGGTTGTGGGCCCATTTTTCATGCCTAATGAATTGATGAGGGTGTAGTGGAAGGAACTGAACCCTGGAAAATGATTAAAAAGCTAATGAAGACCATCTGTGGGGAGGCCTTTTAATAAATACCTTTCATTCCTGTTTTATGGTTTTGAATAGGTAGAAGCGATTCCTCATTAATTACAGCAAGGTAAAAAAAAGTACGGATCAACTTTGTTTTCAAGAAAACAGTGTCAGGTTCAGTGGCCTTTCTGAGAAATTCAATACAAACAAACGGCAAGAATGGATCCATTTTAGAGTTGGTTTGCACTTTTGAAGCCGCTGGCTGACCTGAGGTGGTGATTGTGTATGTGTGAGAGAGAGAGAGAGAGAGAGAGAGAGAGAGAGAGCAAGAGAGAGAGAGAAGAGCGAGCGAGCAAGAGAGAGAAAGAGAGAAGAGCGAGAGAGAGAGAGAAAAGAGAGAGAGAGAGAGAGAGAGAGAGAGAGAGAGAGAGAGAGAGAGACCATCTCTGCCTCCATCTGAAAATGAGAAATTTTATTTTTCTACTTGCGCTATAATATGAATATAACTTCCAGACGTACAAAAGTAAATCATTGAGATATGGAACAATCCTGATAATGTTATCTAATTTTTATTTGTAATTTGTTGAGTTTACACAGTATTTTTCCCCATCCAGAAACCCCTGCTGCAGAACACTGTGATTGCCGCGCTCTAACATGTCCTCATAAATAGTCAAGCCACTTATTATAGGCCAACAACCTGTCACACAGACCAATTTAACTTTAAGATGTTCATTATATTTTTGAAATATAGATTGTATTATCAAAGTTAATTGCATTTTAGTGAGGTTTGTAATGGGGGCATTGCTCAAAATGCCATTATGTATTCAGGCGGAAACATGAAGGGCTGAAACATATCAGCTATTATGTTTTTTTCTGGCAATAACTTCTCATTCTTAGCATAAACAGAACATCAAAACTAAACAGCTCACTGAACTATTGCACACTTAGGACCCCTGAGAACTTTTCTACACAAAGCGCTCAAGTAAAACTTGAAATTCGGCAGAGTGTAGACAGAAAATATTAAGAAAAAAGTTGAACTGATGGCACACATGACAACATGCATACACACACACGCACGCACGCACGCACGCACGCACGCACGCACGCACGCACACACACACACACACAGCCATTTCAGCACATGACGTGCAGTAATGTGCATTTGTACACAGGTGACATAGACAAAGGCCTAAACCTGGCAGTGTAGAGCTCTCAGGTAGAGGTGTAGCCCACACCTGAAGGATGTGTTTGGCCCAAATAAGTCACACAGAATAAGACACTCCAGCCCCACACATTAGAAAAGCATGCAGTTAAGTTGTGTACTGACAATCATGCAGTTGAGTTGTGTACTGACAATCATGCAGTTGAGTTGTGTACTGACAATCATGCAGTTGAGTTGTGTACTGAAAAGCATGCAGTTGAGTTGTGTACTGAAAAGCATGCAGTTGAGTTGTGTACTGAAAAGCATGCAGTTGAGTTGTGTACTGAAAAGCATGCAGTTGAGTTGTGTACTGACAATCATGCAGTTGAGTTGTGTACTGAAAAGCATGCAGTTGAGTTGTGTACTGAAAAGCATGCAGTTGAGTTGTGTACTGAAAAGCATGCAGTTGAGTTGTGTACTGACAATCATGCAGTTGAGTTGTGTACTGAAAAGCATGCAGTTGAGTTGTGTACTGAAAAGCATGCAGTTGAGTTGTGTACTGAAAAGCATGCAGTTGAGTTGTGTACTGAAAAGCATGCAGTTGAGTTGTGTACTGACAATCATGCAGTTGAGTTGTGTACTGACAATCATGCAGTTGAGTTGTGTACTGAAAAGCATGCAGTTGAGTTGTGTACTGAAAAGCATGCAGTTGAGTTGTGTACTGAAAAGCATGCAGTTGAGTTGTGTACTGAAAAGCATGCAGTTGAGTTGTGTACTGAAAAGCATGCAGTGTGCTGAGGTAAAACATGCCATAAATGTGAAATTAGCAGTGACAGTATGCTCTAGAACCATGTGCTCTATTGTACTGTACTAGTTATGTAACGTTTAATCATGTTTTATGATTGTTTTATGGATTTGGAATTTTTCCGCTATCGAGCTGCCAACATAGTCATTGTGCCAGTAATGAACTGGTACAGTTATAAACTTTTTCAAATACAATTCACTCCCTCTGTATGGTAACCCCAACACTCACTCACTCACTCACTCACTCACTCACTCACTCACTCACTCACTCACTCACTCACTCTCTCTCTCATCACGATTATAATGGATATATTAACGTTTGGCATAATTGACTGTGAGTTTTAAAGTCAGTCTCTCTCTCCATCTCTCCCCCTCCTCCCTCTTTCTCTCTCAATCATGCAATGACTCTCCTTGAGTCCTCCGTGAGAGCTCACTGCTCCACTACAACGGTACAGATGTTGCATTAAAGCTTGGTTCTGAACTGACTCATTTATCAATTTTTTCCAGATTCCCATTTCAGTGGCTTTCATGTGACTGACAGCTATTATCCCTGGAGTCAACAGCATCAAAGGTGAACAGAAAAACAATGCTCTTTGTGGTAATAATTAAAAAAGAAAAAAAAAGCAATTAAAAATAATTGGTGAAACGTAGCAGGATTACAAGCAATGAACACAAACAATTATCATGATATAGACAAGAAACACTTGCCTGTGCTTGTATCTGAGGAGACAAGACATATTTTATAAAGTAAACTATGTGTTCGTTGCCAATTAATAAAGCCAGAAGAGGTGCCTTTTAAATAAGGCGTATTACAATGCATCTGAGCTTCAGACTGCAGGCACCTGGTCTATGGTACTTTATATTTCACCGTGCATTTAAATATATATATTATATATATATATATATATATATATATATATATATATTAGGATCAGGCAGTGTAATTATGACCCTCTCACTAGCTTGTCTATTTGCAGAAGCCATTTATTTATGTGTCAGTTTTACAAATAATTACCAGTGTTTGGGAAGCATAGCTTTGCAAGCTACCGATTACTTCACACTGGAAGAAGTTGAACTACAGCAAAGGTACCCTAGGGAGAAATCTAGTTTGGTTAACTAAAGCTACTTAGAGAAAGTAGTTCAAACAACTGATCAAATTGACAATGTACAGGTGCAGCTCAAAAAATTAGAATATCGTGAAAAAGTTCAATATTTTTTGTCACTCATTTCAGAAAGTGAAACTCATATATTATATAGATTAATTACACATAGAGTGAAATATTTCAAGCCTTTATTTCTTGTAATTTTGATGATTATGGCTTACAGCTAATGAAACCCAAAATTCAGTGTCTCAGAAAATTAGAATATTTTGCTTTAACATATTTTTAAAGTATCATATTTAATATTTGGTCGCATATCCTTTGCATGCTGTTACTTCCTGAAGTCTGTGACCAATCAACATCAAAAGACTCTCGATATCTTATTTTCAGGTACTGTTCCAAGCGATACTATAACCTGTCTGCATTTGAACTGATCTCTATGGGAATTTGGGGGTGAGACTAGATTCAGCTGTAAATTACACTGGTACAGTATGGAACACATGGCTGGCTAAAAGGCTGTAAGTCATCAAGGGTCTGAGCTATCGAACGAGCCCCAAACCATCACGCTGTTGCCAGATATGGAGTAGATGTGGATGGATCACTGCAAGGGTTATTTCTCCTGACTCATTTTCCGATAGAACTCTATGGGGAAAAAAGTCAGGAGAAGCAACCCTTAAAGGGATCCATCCACATCTACTCCATATCTGGCCGCAGAGTGATGGTTTGGGGCTCGTTTGATACCTTTGGGCTTAGGGCTTAGACCCTTGATGACGTACAGCCATTTCGCCAGTCATGTGTTCCATACTGTACCAGCGTAATTTACAGCTGAATCTAGTCTTACCCCCAAATTCTCATAGAGATCAGTTCAAATGCAGAGAGGTTATAGTATCGCTTGTAACAGTACCTGAAAATAAGATATTGAGAGTCTTTTGATGTTGATTGGTCACAGACTTCAGGAAGTAACAGCATGCAAAGGATATGCGACCAAATATTAAATATGATACTTTAAAAATATGTTAAAGCAAAATATTCAAATTTTCTGAGACACTGAATTTTGGGTTTCATTAGCTGTAAGCCATAATCATCAAAATTACAAGAAATAAAAGCTTGAAATATTTCACTCTATGTGTAATTAATCTATATAATATATGAGTTTCACTTTCTGAAATGAGTGACAAAAAATATTGAACTTTTTCCACGATATTCTAATTTTTTGAGCTGCACCTGTATATGTGATACGAAATTATAACAAAATATAATACATAAAAGTTGCATGCCAGCAAAAATGCCACTCAATTGAGTTTATTGCAAAAAGTGCCCACTTGTTCACAGGTCATACATAAACCAAAAAAATAAAATACCCGACTATTCATGGGAAAGTGCAAGGAATGTCAGCTTTGGTTTTGTATACAATGTCCATCAGTCAGACACCTACCTTCCAGAAACTAGAGTCCAGATGGGGGTATTGCACCAAGCAGGATTCTCTGAACATTTGTTAATAAATAACAATAATCAATACTAATACTAATAATCAATGACTAATTGACACCTAATATATTCAAGTTTAGTTTTACAAATTCAGATCCAAAACATTAAAAACTATAGCCAAATATTTTTCACAGGTGAGCTGACAATCCAGCTTCCTGGAATACCCCTGAGACCTAAACCTGTCCTAAACAAAACAATCCCATCTGGGCTTTTCACAAGAACAAAATTGCAAGTTGTAGTTTCAGCAGTTAACTACACAAAAAATGGCAAACAAGTAATTTAACTACTTGAATCACAATGCAAATATGAATGTAGTTGAACTACGAGCAAGCTACTGCAAAATGTAGTTAAACTACTAGTTTAATTACATGTAGTTACTATTCCCCAACACTGATAATTACAGCTGGTTAGTAATGTAAATATTCCAAACACAGACATGGTACAGTGGAGCAGCTTTTATTATGTATGTATTTACTCTAATGTATGTATTTACTCTAATGTATGTATCAGTATTTGCTCTAATGTATGTATCAGTATTTGACTTTAGCTTGTCTTTGACTCACAATTAAATGCAAGCGCTAGGCTTTGTCTTCACAGTTGACCTGCACAGGTGGCCACTGAGTTAATGACAAAAAAGTAACACTTACATTTAATTGTCAAAGACAAGTTAAAGGCAAATACTGATTGAATCCAGGTCTAAGTCACAAAATATGTATATGTATTTATCTCATGTTTGTTCCCTTAGTTCTGTTAAAAGCTAGATGGGTAGCCATTTGTACCAAATTAAGTCAAGCTCACACACTATGATTAAATACCGAAAGTGGTCAAGCTCAAATAGAAATTCTACTAATAGGAGATTAGATAATATACACAGACAGAGGCATGTTTTAACAGCTACAATGAACATGTGCAGCAGACTCCTCTAAGAATATAAATGCACTGAGTGATTATTTTTGTGGGGCAAACACCGTTCTCACAGGCTCATTATTGTGGTCAAACATGAATGAATATTCTACTAATAGCAAATTAACTATTATTATACATACACAGACATGTGTTGAACATCTTTATAAACTTAGCTGTACTGTGAGCTTATTTAGTTTGGCTAAAAGATAAAACACCGCTTCCTGGGAAACAGTTTGTATATAAAGTGAGGGCTTTAGGCAGATCTGCCGGAGTGGTGGTCATCTGGCGTAACGTTTAACCCCGGCGTCTAACAGGCGAGACCATGGTGAATTATTCATCTGGCAAAAACGGTTTATTTAGTCAAACTTTAAGATATGTAACATGTAGTTTCTTTGACAAATTGGGTGACTGATTTGAGCCCTTTCGGCACAGGGATGCGGTTTAGTTTTATGCATGTCTGTACTGGTCCGTATGAGCTGTGTGGCTCATCTTACAGCACTGGTCCGTATGAGCTGTGTGGCTCATCTTACAGCACTGGTCCGTATGAGCTGTGTGGCTCATCTTACAGCACTGGTCTGTATGAGCTGTGTGGCTCATCTTACAGCACTGGTCCGTATGAGCTGTGTGGCTCATCTTACAGCACCGGTCCGTATGAGCTGTGTGGCTCATCTTACAGCACTGGTCCGTATGAGCTGTGTGGCTCATCTTACAGCATTTGTATGCATTGGACTTTTTGTTGAGTTTGCTGGTCGTGTTTTAACACGATTCTTACCTGATGGTTACTGCCAAGTGTTTAATTATATTTCATTATTTCAGGTAATTCATCTTAGTTTTATCTGATTATAGCCCACCCTGAGCTGTGTGATGCATTGTGTGTGCAGATTCACTGGCGGTTTCAGTCTGGATGCTTGGGTCCGTGCTGTCTCTGGCTAAAGAGGAGTTCATTCAAGTTGTACTGTTAGGGAGGGGACACTGGAATGCATTCTTTGTGAATGTCATTGCTTTATGCTTTGTGCTTGACCGGTCTGTGTGCATGCTTTGTGCTTGACTGGTCTGTGTGGGTCTGTGTTTTTTTTTGCTTATTCTTGCATTGCTAACAGCACGGTTACCATTCAGTCATTAGCATCCTGGTTTGTTCAGTGCAGGATACCTGAGAGATGGCCCAACACAGTCTTTTCCCATCCACCTGACTGTGGTGGAATAAATCCAACCAATCTGATTGTGAGGGAGAAAACCCGCCCAGTCTCCGCCCTTCTTGTCATCACTCCACACAGAACCCTTGATCAGCCCCTTGACCTATTAATTTCAAAACATTTATTGGAATGAGATTTTGAAATAAATAAAGTGAATGGGCTAATATTAGCTTACATACCCCAACAGGTTCTGTTCAGGCATCAAACCAAGCAGCTGACTGATTGCATAAGCTGTACACTGTAAAATAAGACAATTTTGGTAGGTTTTTATTTCACAAAATAAATGGATAGGACTGCTAGGCAGAAAACCGCTGAATTACATAGCAGTCATTTCAATTGCATTTTAAGTAGGAAGAGATCACGATTTGTATTCATTTGCAAGCCTTTTTTTTCTTGTCCTGTTTTTCTGGAGGGCCACGGCAGTGCTAACATTGTGAGCATAATTCTGATCATTATCAGCGTTCCTCCATCCCGGAAAGGAACAGACACCGTTCTGTTCAGCTTCCGATCATGCGGAAACAGAGCTCGCTCCCCTGGTACAAAGTGCCCTTACAAAATAAAAGCACAAAGCAATGCAAATATTTGAATATCCGTGATGAGGCTTCGATCCCAGTCGCACAGAGAGGTGGCAGCAGGTGGACCGTCTGAGACTCAGAGCAGTGAGCGTGAAGAGCAATTGGAGAAAAGAACAGCAAGAGCTAGATTGTGGTGAAGAGGAACTGTGTGAATAATAGTTAAGTAAAGTGGAGCACTTGCTTTAGTAAAAAAAACTAAAATAATACAAAAAAGCAAACCAAACAACAGTATAGCTTCTTCAGCGCACTCCTGCTTGCATACAGTCATTCAGGCTGATATCAGTATAGCTTCTTCAGCGCACTCCTGCTTGCATACAGTCATTCAGGCTGATATCTCATTTCTGTATACATGCGGTGGCATAAATAAGACAGATTTAATGCACTGGGATTCTCAGTGGGAAGGCTTATTGACGGATGCCTTCCCAGAAGCGCTTTGAAGAGCGTGCATGTGGAAATGCCACACAGCTGAAACAAATCTCTTCATCCCCGAACATCATCAAACCCCCATCCGCCCAATCTAGTTTTTAAGGAGGAACAGGGGGTGGATGGGGGGGTGGGTGTGTGCTGCCAGAGGGGGTGTGTCCAGGCATCAGAAGTAGGATGGGACAGTGAAATAAGTAGAGGGGAATGCGTAGTCCCCACTGTCCAACAGACACACAATACTGCAACAATCATGAGCTCACCACCCCCCCCCACCAACTTCCCCTCGGCATCGATCCCCTCCAGGGACCTGCCGGGATCGTCCGCCAATCGCCTCCCAAAAATACAACCTAGCAGACGAGCAGGGTCGCCGCTGGGAGGACTAGATTACAACGACAGACACCGGCCACATTGTTTAACAGTAAGGTCAGGTTTAATTCCAGCATCCTCCGTCTGTCCGCGCACGTGTCCACAAAGCAGATTATCGCTTAGAACAAACAAACAGTTTGGTGGTGCTTCGACATTTTGACACGTGGTGGGAGTATACTCTGCCGTGAAGCTGGCACTCCACGGTCTCTTTGAAATAAATACAAATTATAAATATGCTCCCTCCTGCACGTCGAGATCTGGCTGAAAATTAAGTGCGGAGGAACAGCACCGTTTACGTTACCGTCTCGCCTCAGTTTATTTCCCGGAGGATCCTGAACCTCCAGGGTTGGTGAGTCACCTGGCCCCTCACCAACAGAGCGACGGGTACGGCGGGATTAATGATGATCCGTCAGGTGTCCCCCAAGGGGGAGTATGTGGGATCGGCACCGGACGGAGAGGGAAAACGGGAATGAATCCCTCATCATGAGGCAACGTCTGCTTTCCGAGTATGATTCAGCACTGCTTTACAAACGAAAGAACTTACAGACCCTGCCCTCCTTCTGAGAAAGACTTCCATGTAAACCAGGGCCGGGCGAGGCGGCACGGCTCCAGATTGTTAAGTCAGAGGATACAGTATTCCTTTTAAGTGGGATTTCTGAATGTGCTGAATGTGGGGAAACATGTTTCATCAGAGGACAAAAAGAACCCTGATTTTCCGTTTTTTTCCAAGGGCTCTATTTATGTTGACTAACTTTTAGTAATAAATGTAAGCAAGTCTATTTTTTCTTGCTAAACTATTGATAATTATGTATAAGTGAGTGAAAAAAAAATGAAGGCCAAATTTTAACAGAAAATGTCAAATGACATCACAATATTAAATGTAACAATTTTTTATTCTTTGGATAATTTTCTTGATGTATATTGCTTTACCATTCAAATTATTTGCTATTGTTTCTATATGTTAGACTGCACATTTGAAAGAAACTTCAGAAAAAGACAAAAGAAGAATAAATCTCATACCAAAAAATGAAGTGGGATGCAGCTGTTATGAGAAGCAAAAATATTCTCTCCGTGGAATAACACGGTACCTCAAACTCTACAATATCAGATGCAAATTCTTATTCTCTTCCCTGGAAACCACTTTCAAAGCATTGGAAATAATTACCTCACTACTCTAAAACTTTAACACTGATACATTAGAGGGTACTTGCATAACGTTTCCACTCTAATAAGGTCTTAGAAATGTATAAAATACCATAAAAACAACGTAATATCAACAATGATTTACAACTGAGGGACAAACTGAAATCCAATTTTCAGAGGCAAACTGAATTTCTCGCCAATTGCTTTAGGATGTAATTTTCTGGTGTGTAGAAAGCCTTGATTACAGCCCTGTTTACACACCACTGCAGTGCAGATGTGAGTAGTGTTCTCTAAATGCATAGATCTTTGTTTAAAATTGCTATTCAGCATTAATAATTTCACAATAGAGTATATTCTTGTTTTGACAGAAACAAAGACATCCTTGCTGCTAGAGGAAAAGACAGATGGTGTTTGTTCAGGGGGGTGATATATTTTATCTTGTGTTAAAACCTAGATTTTCTAATGCTTTTATATATATTTTTTTATTTTCTTACTAAGGCAATATGTCTTTTGAAACCATATCCAAAGGCTATTCAGCATTTCCAAAAACTATCCAGCTAATGTCTGTGCTTGGTTTATTGTATGTGTCAATATCAGCATTGTGATGCAGTAGGATAGCAGGTCCAAGATGGATGCTATGCTATATGGCTCTACAGCAGGGGTTTTCAACCTTTTCTGATCCAGGGACCCCCACCCAGGGTGAAAGGCATCCAGGCATCATAAGTCAAAAAGGGTTATTTAAAAAAAGAAAAAAAGGGTTTTGTATTTTGAAATATATTTCCAAATCTATAAATAGACATTACATATAAAGTCTGACAAGGACCCCCAGGGGTCCATGGACACCCTGTTGAAAACTCACGCTATACAGTATAGATTGGCCTGTTAGAGAACCACTGCAAGGTAACACATCAGTCCCAGATGTAAAGCCAGAACACTTGTACAAACATTATGGCAGTGTTGCATTATGGTTAATGAGTTGGCTTTGTAACCCAGGGGTTGCATGCTCAAATCCCAGGTGAGGCAATGCCATTGTACCCTTGCGCAAGGTACTTAGGCTGAATTTTTTTTGAAAACATTTCCGCTGAATATATATCATGTAAAAGGTGTATAAGCTGCTCTGGAAAAGGGTGTCTAAGTAAATAAATTATGTTGTAATGTAAGACTACGAAATGTTCCTGGCAAATTTTTCATCCTGAATTTTTCTTTGAAAACTTTTACAAAACCTGTGTGTTCAGCAATTTTAAGAAATGAAGTGTCCCGAGAGCGATACGAAAATATAAAAAGAAAGTAATAACTACAAATCAGATCAGCTTGTTTTTTTATCTCCCTTTTCTTGTGCATGCCATGTACAAGATGTTCTTCGTTGCATCAGTTTTCTAAGGAAACACAGAAATTTCCAAACATCCCTTAGCTCTGATAAGCATCAGAAGAGTCAAGCTGTTTGGGAATTATTTCATCAACTTCGGATTTCAAATAAATGGTGCACTTAACAATAACGACAAATGTTAACGTTCAGTATGAAGACATTTAAACAGTTTCAGTTTTGCAGGACTGTAAAACAAATCGGCGTATATACTAGTACATCACACTCATACACATATGCTGGTTTTTATTCTTGTGAATATTGTGTGTTGAGGCTAAGCCTTACGAATCTTCAGTGCAATGAATAATATTGGCTTGTCTGTAACCCAGGAACCAACACATCATAATAGTTATGGAAACGCTGTTTGAACAACTCCTCGAGAATAATCAGGCACAACAAGCACAGCCTTTGGGTGAGCACCGATGGAATAACAACTCTAAAAACACACTGAAGACAGGGCCATTCCTCAAGGCAAACACCGCTCCATTAGTCAGCTACCGTAATTATATAATGAACGACACCTTTGAAAACTTTATCCTTTGATAGTCTTCAGATTAGGTGTCTAAATGCACTATGGGTAAACAGTCCACCCTTTAATCCAAACAAAGCAATTTAAAGTAAACGCATGGATTTTAGAACATGACCGTATGGAACGGAACAGGTTATAGAATGTCACAGGCATGATTACTTTCTTTTTCCCTCTTTCCTTAAAACATGAACCAAAGATGTGGTGAGCAAGCAGTGCAGTGAGTGTATTGTAGTACCTGCCCTGTCTGTGGTTTGAGAGACCTGCATTGAGAGAGAGCTGGTATCGGGAGAATCAGGATGGACTGTGAGGTCATTTCCTAGTGGGACTGTTCTGAAGAGCCACTTCATGAGGGGTGGCCATTGTTTCACTGATGAGGTGAAGGAGCTGCTGACCAGATGCTGATGGACTCTGAGGAACCAGGCCCAACGATACTATAACTCGACCTGCAGGAAGGAGCAAACGTACGCTAGGGTGCAGGGGTCATCAAAGAGTTCCAGCACTAATGGTGTGAGGTTGCATAAATGGGATGGGACTGGCGGAAATGCACCAGGTTTCCTTGCAGCAGCACAGTCAAATTCTGTGTTGAATCAAAGCTAGCATACGAGTCACAACGGGATTGGCATCCTCCACCACTGCAAAATGTACTCTATCCGAGTTGATTGAACAGCTGACTCTGCTGTGAGCTGGCCGACGCTTCGCAGGACCAAACGGAGCCCTGCGAGAAGGAAATGGGTTGAGGGCGCGAGAAGGAAATGGGTTGAGGGCATGAGGAAGCCATGACCCCGAGATGACCTCTCTATCATCCAGAACGACCCCAGGCCTGGCAACGCCACGTGCCAAATTGGATCACATGGTGATGGAGACGTGCCTCTGAAAGGGGCCCGAGTTCCCCTGCACAGTCTCCTCAACTCCTGCTGGTGGCAAGAAGGAATTACACCACTGTTGTTCCCTAGACCACTGGTTTTCGATCTCTGTCCTAGGGAGCCCTTTGTATGCAACTTTTTGCGACCGCCAATCTCGTGCTTAATTAAGGTTGTTGAACATGTGTTTAAGTCCTTTCATAATTATAATTTTTTTTTTTTTAAGGATAGCTTTGGTATTTTTGAGCCCATTTTGGCATTTCCGGATAGTCTTGGATGATTGTGAACAGTAGAGATGACAATTTGCTGATTGTTTAAAAACTGAGTTTGATATCCCTTTGCTGCACCCACACACCTCCAACATGAATACATTTAGGGCACATTTGAGCTGTTCCATGTATCGGTACTGAGCTGTTCCCCGTATAGGTACTGAGCTGTTCCACGTGTCGGACGGGCTCACCAGACACCGAAGTTGGGGTATGTAATGTAGGCAGATTGCTAACTGCATGGAATGTAGCAAAAATAAGAGCTTATTTTTAAAACTTAAGAATAAGAGCCAGAAGCTACAATGCTCTGTTTGAGTAAAAAAAAAAATTTCAGTAGAACTGTGAGCTTCCCGTTTTATAAAAACACATTTATCATGGTTTTTGAACGCTGCAAAATTTGGCCCAATGTATTCATATTGAGGCCATGTCTGAGGATGCAGCTAAAGGGTATTTCTAAGCAGTCAGCAACATTTTAGTCTTTACTATTCACAATCAAGACCATCCAAGACTATCTGACAATAGGGTCTGGGTTCAAAAATACAGAATATATCCTTTAAAACTGCTGAACACAATGTATATTTGGCTAATTATTGTCTTAGAATTCTTAATTATCTGCCAAAAGCTTAGTTTTAGTGGCCAGCTGTCCACTTTCACCAATTAGGAGCCTATTGATTGACCTCAGTCCTTAATTTGATCAGTTACATTTTTTTATTTTATTTTATGTAATAATTTGCAACATAGCACAATAAGCACAATGTTAATACGGGACTCCTGTGTTTCATTGCATTCATGGTATTTCTGACATAATATCTGAGTATCTGGCTTAAGAAGGTGAGTAATCGCTCTAAACATGAAGTGTTTAAATAAGAAAAATTAACAGCTTCTTAAAATTCTGGGATTGCAATTGTGGTTGGAGCAAAAACTAGCATACACAGGGGTCCCCAGGACCGAGTTTGAGAACCACTGCCCCAGACAGTGGCCTGGATAGCATCAAAGAATTTGGGACAAATTGACTGACAATAAGGCTAAATGCTAGTTTTAGCTTTTTTATTCACAAACACAGCCTGGTGAGTTAATTTAGGTGATTTCTGAAGTTGCCAAACTGTAATTGACTGTGAAGAAAATAAGTAACACATGGATTTAATTGTAAAGATAAATTAAAGGCAAATGTTTATCGAATCCAGCTCAAGGGGAGAAATCCATGCCTTTGTCTCAGTATGATAATGAAAACCTGGTGACTAAGATAACATGTATGTGTTTTGCTTAACTTAAGCATATACAGGTGCAGCTCAAAAAATGTGAATATGAAAATTCTTAGAAATGCAGACTATTGTCCTGCCTTTGTCTCACAATAATATATACAAAATATTTAGTCATTATAATGTAACATATAAGCTTTTTGCTGTATTTGCACGTATTTCGACATTTGAAATGACAGACTCAAGTGCTTTCGGTCTCTTGCTGCACATAGTTTGCATTTCCAACTGATGTAGCGACATGCATACAGAACTTATAGATCTGTTCTGTTTGACTTAAACGTTTGACTTAAACATTCATCCTTTTTCCAGTGTTCATCCATGCTTTTAATTTCAATTTAAAAATGTATGAATGCCAGTTACCACTGGCCTTCTTTCCACATCTCGAGCCCCTTCAAGCCTGGCCTCTCCTGGCATTCCCACCGGAATACTGAATGCCTCCATTATGCGGCTCCATACCAATCTTGCATTTTTGCTTTCACTAATTGCTTACATGTTAATAATTGCTCACTAGACCTCGTCAAATGTTCTGCTGGCTGAGGAGGTGTCATGTTGACGTGAGAATTCAAATCAACTCAGAGAAAATGCAAGTCATTCACAGAGGAAATTCATGTCCCTCATATTGCCAGTCCACAGTTCATATGCAAGAAACCAGCAGAGTGAGACTATACACATAGCCACCGGGATCCGGCCTTCACCGGAGACATTACCTGAAGGTTATCCGGTGTGAGCCTGTGTTTCTTTTCCGCCCACGGCTCCACCTCAGCATACACTGAAGGCAGTGTCTGCACCCAAACATGTACGGACAAATTTTCTACAGTACAGCGGCGACCTGAAACACCAGCTGGATATGAATTCTTTCATGTCAGAAGCTTTATATATTCTTATATACATATATCTCACCCACCTGTTTGCAGTCAGTGCCAGAAAGCGATTAAACCCAAAATAAAACAGGCCAGATTTAACAATTCCTGAGGGTAGGGCTTTGATTGATTTCATTGAAAAAGCGGAATGCCCTGGAGACTGTGGTAGAAAGGGCTTTGAAATGCGTGCTGTGAGATGGAAGGAGTGCATATGGGGTACTAAGGCGCCACACAAAAGGGTCCATCAACGCTGGTACATGCTCAGTTTCTATATGGACATGGTTTTATTTGATGCACATGGCCTGTATTAGCCGATGTGATTCTGGGAGAGGGGGCACTCTAAAACATGATAAAGGACCAGTGCAGTTTGAGTTCTATACTGAACTGTAGCATGGCATGCATGGTGGAGCAAGCCGATGAGCTCATAGAGAGATCTCTAGAGAGGTGTGTTAACGTCTCCATGTTGTACATGACCATCTTAATGGTTAATCTAATTTCTCTTCCTCTCAGTTTAACTGTAACCCCCCACCCCCCTTCGCACGCACGCACGCATGCACGCACGCACGCACGCACGCACGCACTCTAGAGCTTACTGTGACATTCTACAATCTGTTCTGGTCTTTACTGTCATGTTCTAAAACCTATGCACTTAATTTAGTGATAAATTAGATTGCTTTGCATTGATGAATAGGACAAGCTGTGTATTCCAAGTGCCTTTGACACCATACGCAAAGCTTAATGAGAGCTCAAAGTAACATTCATTAACACAGCTATTCATTTCGGCGCTTATTACATGGATGAGCTGGTCGGTTCCTCCAGGAACAGAAAGGCCAAGAACTAATTATTTTTCCAAGAAGCTCAAATAAGATTCCACAGTCTACTAAAAAGTATTAAAAAAAAATAAAAAAAACATTTATATAAAAATCCAACTCATTTGCCATTGCTGTGTTCACTTACAAGTGTGATTGTGAATACACTGTTCATTCATTAATTCACAGCGGACTGCCATTTAGTAGAAAAGCAACAAGATGGCGGTATGAACTGAAAGTGCAATTGCAATTGTGACATGGTCAGGAGGATTCAATCAACTTTTCAGAATTCAATCAACTTTTCAGAATTCAATCAATTTGCCCAAAACGGACTCTACAAACACAAGTGTTAATTGTTTTTCTTCACAAACAGTTTGGTTTTAGCAAGGAACTCACTGAAATTAACGAGACACACTTCTGCATCGGTTTACGCTTTTATGACACAGCTGAAGTGGAGGAGGGAGATTCAATCACAATGGGGCTCCTCCTGACGCAAACATGCCACCCCCACGGATCTCTTGTGAGGGTCAGTTTGCTTTTGCTTTTCCCACTTACCAAAAATGTGACTCAACCTGCCTGCTTTTCAGTGGTGCAAAAGTGGCTCATGAACCTGTGGCACTAATGGCAGTCATGAATACTCCCAAACTCAATTTGCAATGACTTTCCAAAGGACCCCTCACTCACCATGCCCCCCGCCACCCCCAAACAAGCCAGATACAGTATATTTGCAAATACTCCCAGAAGTTCATCACGAGAATGTAAAACAGGAAGTTGTTTCATATACTGTATATATATGTGCACTCTGCTCCTGCTGAATGGCTGAAGCTAAGCAGGTGTGGGCTTGGTTAGTAATTGGATGGGAGACCTCCTGTGGAAAACCAAGTTGCTGCTGGAAGTGGTGTTGGTGGACCAGTAGGGGGCAATCTTCCCTCTGGTCAAATATAAAAAAAAAAAAATCCCAATGCCCCAGTGCAGTGATGGGGACACTGTGCTGTAGGAGATGCCGTCTTTCGGATGAGACGTTAAACCGAGGTCCTGACTCACTGTGGTCATTAAAGATCCCATGACACTTCTCGTAAAGAGTAGGGGTTTCCCCGGTGTCCTGGCCAAATTCCCAACCTGGCTCTTTCAATCTGCCACCTAATCATCCCCCAGTTTAAATTGGCAAAAATAAATCATTCTCTCCCTCTCCACCTCAGCTGATGTGTGGTGAGCATTCTGGCGCAATAATGGCTGCCGTTGCATCACCCAGGTGGGTGCTACACATTGGTGGTGGTAGAGACGAGTTTCCCCCTCATCAAAAATGTGAAGCGTCTTTGGGTACTTAGAAAAGCGCTATATAAAACCTATCAATTATTATTATTATTATTATATAGAACCATGGAGTTTAGCCACAGTAGTACCAGATGTGAAGTGGGCATCATAAGATGGCATATATTTGTTGACAGGTACTCGAATAGTGGTTGGAGTACCGGTCAGCAAATGTGTTCTAAATGTCCTTTAATTTTTACACATTACATTTAGTCAGTTATTTACTCATTATGAATTGTTGGAAACTAACATAAAGCATAATTCATTGCTCTCTTTTGACATGAAAAAATACATATATCAGTAAAACAAGCACAGTTCTGTTGAGGAAATCAAAATGTCACTTTCACCACCCTGCAGTAGCACCTCTGGCTACTAAAGTTCCCAATCCCAAATTCCCAACCCCTGGCTAATGGTCACATTATGCTTCCCACCCTTAATAGCCAGAAGGCAATTATTCCCTTAACTAAGACATTACTTTCTTTCTGCCTTGGCAGGTTTGTGCTTCACCCCAATAAACCATTTTCAACTGAAATCAGTCTGACTGACATTCATTTGGATGTTGGCCCCAATGGCAAATATAGTCAACTGCCAAAACTGCAGTGAAAGAACATTAAGTTGACTGTTCAATATACAATAATTGCCACTGACACCCGTGTCTTGTATTAAACCTAATTATGCCAACTTCAAGAATGTTATGTGTTTGACTGACATTCTGTGGAAGTACCAAGTAAGAATTCCGGGATTAAACACACCTATATCATTTGATAAACTTTACACACCAGCTTAGGTGTTTTGATAAGTCTTTACTGGATAGAATGGACGGGAAATACAGAAATATCCTATGGTTTCTAAATTCATGAGCTACTTACTAACAAACCGTTAATTCTGAGGGACATGAGTGTTGACCCATCTGAACAGAATCGGAAAACTGGTCATTACTTTGGACTTGACCTGCTGTGTTGCTATTCATCGGATTGATAAACTTGTTAAGACAGATAAATATTCAACATTCACTTTCATCAACTCCCATGGTTCTTAAATCAAAGCAAATTAAACTGATCTTGATATGCTGTATCAAGTTAAATGCTTTCCACTTCACTAAAAGTCAACTGCTATGAAAGTGGACATGACGTGATAGTTTTATTCGATTAAAGACAGTGGTGAGGGCAAAAACATAAAATAATAGGTGAGGAGTAGACATGGATGACCCGTTTGTGCACTGATCCGATACCGTACAAAATGAGTTACATGTAACTGCATTGATGTCTATGCTGTGAGATGAATTGCAGATAGACCACACTACTGTAGCTCAGATAGACCACACTACTGTAGCTCAGATAGACCACACTGCTGTAGCTCAGATAGACCACACTACTGTAGCTCAGATAGACCACACTACTGTAGCTCATATAGACCACACTACTGTAGCTCAGATAGACCACACTACTGTAGCTCAGATAGACCACACTACTGTAGCTCAGATAGACCACACTACTGTAGCTCAGATAGACCACACTACTGTAGCTCAGATAGACCACACTGCTGTAGCTCAGATAGACCACACTACTGTAGCTCATAGACCACACTGCTGTAGCTCATATAGACCACACTACTGTAGCTCAGATAGACCACACTGCTGTAGCTCAGATAGACCACACTACTGTAGCTCAGATAGACCACACTGCTGTAGCTCAGATAGACCACACTACTGTAGCTCATAGACCACACTACTGTAGCTCATAGACCACACTACTGTAGCTCATATAGACCACACTACTGTAGCTCAGATAGACCACACTACTGTAGCTCAGATAGACCACACTACTGTAGCTCATAGACCACACTGCTGTAGCTCATATAGACCACACTACTGTAGCTCAGATAGACCACACTGCTGTAGCTCAGATAGACCACACTACTGTAGCTCATAGACCACACTACTGTAGCTCAGATAGACCACACTGCTGTAGCTCAGATAGACCACACTACTGTAGCTCATAGACCACACTACTGTAGCTCATAGACCACACTACTGTAGCTCATATAGACCACACTACTGTAGCTCAGATAGACCACACTACTGTAGCTCAGATAGACCACACTACTGTAGCTCAGATAGACCACACTGCTGTAGCTCATATAGACCACACTGCTGTAGCTCAGATAGACCACACTACTGTAGCTCATAGACCACACTACTGTAGCTCATAGACCACACTACTGTAGCTCATAGACCACACTACTGTAGCTCAGATAGACCACACTACTGTAGCTCAGATAGACCACACTACTGTAGCTCAGATAGACCACACTACTGTAGCTCATATAGACCACACTGCTGTAGCTCAGATAGACCACACTACTGTAGCTCAGATAGACCACACTACTGTAGCTCATAGACCACACTGCTGTAGCTCATATAGACCACACTGCTGTAACTCAGATAGACCACACTACTGTAGCTCAGATAGACCACACTACTGTAGCTCATAGACCACACTGCTGTAGCTCATATAGACCACACTACTGTAGCTCAGATAGACCACACTACTGTAGCTCAGATAGACCACACTGCTGTAGCTCAGATAGACCACACTACTGTAACTCAGATAGACCACACTGCTGTAGCTCATAGACCACACTGCTGTAGCTCATAGACCACACTGCTGTAGCTCAGATAGACCACACTACTGTAGCTCAGATAGACCACACTTCTGTAGCTCAGATAGACCACACTGCTGTAACTCAGATAGACCACACTGCTGTAGCTCATAGACCACACTGCTGTAGCTCAGATAGACCACACTACTGTAGCTCAGATAGACCACACTACTGTAGCTCAGATAGACCACACTACTGTAGCTCAGATAGACCACACTACTGTAGCTCAGATAGACCACACTACTGTAGCTCAGATAGACCACACTGCTGTAGCTCATATAGACCACACTGCTGTAGCTCAGATAGACCACACTACTGTAGCTCAGATAGACCACACTACTGTAGCTCAGATAGACCACACTACTGTAGCTCAGATAGACCACACTACTGTAGCTCAGATAGACCACACTACTGTAGCTCAGATAGACCACACTACTGTAGCTCAGATAGACCACACTGCTGTAGCTCAGATAGACCACACTGCTGTAGCTCAGATAGACCACACTGCTGTAGCTCAGATAGACCACACTGCTGTAGCTCAGATAGACCACACTGCTGTAGCTCAGATAGACCACACTGCTGTAGCTCAGATAGACCACACTGCTGTAGCTCAGATAGACCACACTGCTGTAGCTCAGATAGACCACACTGCTGTAGCTCAGATAGACCACACTGCTGTAGCTCAGATAGACCACACTGCTGTAGCTCAGATAGACCACACTACTGTAGCTCAGATAGACCACACTACTGTAGCTCAGATAGACCACACTGCTGTAGCTCATATAGACCACACTGCTGTAGCTCAGATAGACCACACTGCTGTAGCTCAGATAGACCACACTACTGTAGCTCAGATAGACCACACTGCTGTAGCTCAGATAGACCACACTGCTGTAGCTCAGATAGACCACACTGCTGTAGCTCAGATAGACCACACTGCTGTAGCTCAGATAGACCACACTGCTGTAGCTCATAGACCACACTGCTGTAGCTCATAGACCACACTACTGTAGCTCAGATAGACCACACTACTGTAGCTCAGATAGACCACACTGCTGTAGCTCAGATAGACCACACTGCTGTAGCTCAGATAGACCACACTGCTGTAGCTCAGATAGACCACACTACTGTAGCTCAGATAGACCACACTACTGTAGCTCAGATAGACCACACTGCTGTAGCTCAGATAGACCACACTACTGTAGCTCAGATAGACCACACTGCTGTAGCTCAGATAGACCACACTGCTGTAGCTCAGATAGACCACACTGCTGTAGCTCAGATAGACCACACTGCTGTAGCTCAGATAGACCACACTGCTGTAGCTCAGATAGACCACACTGCTGTAGCTCAGATAGACCACACTGCTGTAGCTCAGATAGACCACACTGCTGTAGCTCAGATAGACCACACTGCTGTAGCTCAGATAGACCACACTACTGTAGCTCAGATAGACCACACTACTGTAGCTCAGATAGACCACACTGCTGTAGCTCATATAGACCACACTGCTGTAGCTCAGATAGACCACACTGCTGTAGCTCAGATAGACCACACTGCTGTAGCTCAGATAGACCACACTATTGTAGCTCAGATAGACCACACTGCTGTAGCTCATATAGACCACACTACTGTAGCTCAGATAGACCACACTGCTGTAGCTCAGATAGACCACACTACTGTAGCTCATAGACCACACTACTGTAGCTCAGATAGACCACACTGCTGTAGCTCAGATAGACCACACTACTGTAGCTCATAGACCACACTACTGTAGCTCATAGACCACACTACTGTAGCTCATATAGACCACACTACTGTAGCTCAGATAGACCACACTACTGTAGCTCAGATAGACCACACTGCTGTAGCTCATATAGACCACACTGCTGTAGCTCAGATAGACCACACTACTGTAGCTCATAGACCACACTACTGTAGCTCATAGACCACACTACTGTAGCTCATAGACCACACTACTGTAGCTCAGATAGACCACACTACTGTAGCTCAGATAGACCACACTACTGTAGCTCAGATAGACCACACTACTGTAGCTCATATAGACCACACTACTGTAGCTCAGATAGACCACACTGCTGTAGCTCAGATAGACCACACTACTGTAGCTCAGATAGACCACACTACTGTAGCTCATAGACCACACTGCTGTAGCTCATATAGACCACACTGCTGTAACTCAGATAGACCACACTACTGTAGCTCAGATAGACCACACTACTGTAGCTCATAGACCACACTGCTGTAGCTCATATAGACCACACTACTGTAGCTCAGATAGACCACACTACTGTAGCTCAGATAGACCACACTGCTGTAGCTCAGATAGACCACACTACTGTAACTCATAGACCACACTGCTGTAGCTCATAGACCACACTGCTGTAGCTCATAGACCACACTGCTGTAGCTCAGATAGACCACACTACTGTAGCTCAGATAGACTACACTTCTGTAGCTCAGATAGACCACACTGCTGTAACTCAGATAGACCACACTGCTGTAGCTCATAGACCACACTGCTGTAGCTCAGATAGACCACACTACTGTAGCTCAGATAGACCACACTACTGTAGCTCAGATAGACCACACTACTGTAGCTCAGATAGACCACACTGCTGTAGCTCATATAGACCACACTGCTGTAGCTCAGATAGACCACACTACTGTAGCTCAGATAGACCACACTACTGTAGCTCAGATAGACCACACTACTGTAGCTCAGATAGACCACACTACTGTAGCTCAGATAGACCACACTACTGTAGCTCAGATAGACCACACTACTGTAGCTCAGATAGACCACACTGCTGTAGCTCAGATAGACCACACTACTGTAGCTCAGATAGACCACACTACTGTAGCTCAGATAGACCACACTGCTGTAGCTCATATAGACCACACTGCTGTAGCTCAGATAGACCACACTACTGTAGCTCAGATAGACCACACTGCTGTAGCTCAGATAGACCACACTACTGTAGCTCAGATAGACCACACTGCTGTAGCTCAGATAGACCACACTACTGTAGCTCAGATAGACCACACTACTGTAGCTCAGATAGACCACACTACTGTAGCTCAGATAGACCACACTGCTGTAGCTCATATAGACCACACTGCTGTAGCTCAGATAGACCACACTACTGTAGCTCAGATAGACCACACTGCTGTAGCTCAGATAGACCACACTGCTGTAGCTCAGATAGACCACACTGCTGTAGCTCAGATAGACCACACTGCTGTAGCTCAGATAGACCACACTGCTGTAGCTCAGATAGACCACACTGCTGTAGCTCATAGACCACACTGCTGTAGCTCAGATAGACCACACTACTGTAGCTCAGATAGACCACACTACTGTAGCTCAGATAGACCACACTGCTGTAGCTCAGATAGACCACACTGCTGTAGCTCAGATAGACCACACTGCTGTAGCTCAGATAGACCACACTACTGTAGCTCAGATAGACCACACTACTGTAGCTCAGATAGACCACACTGCTGTAGCTCAGATAGACCACACTGCTGTAGCTCAGATAGACCACACTACTGTAGCTCAGATAGACCACACTGCTGTAGCTCAGATAGACCACACTGCTGTAGCTCAGATAGACCACACTGCTGTAGCTCAGATAGACCACACTGCTGTAGCTCAGATAGACCACACTGCTGTAGCTCAGATAGACCACACTGCTGTAGCTCAGATAGACCACACTGCTGTAGCTCAGATAGACCACACTGCTGTAGCTCAGATAGACCACACTGCTGTAGCTCAGATAGACCACACTACTGTAGCTCAGATAGACCACACTACTGTAGCTCAGATAGACCACACTACTGTAGCTCAGATAGACCACACTGCTGTAGCTCAGATAGACCACACTGCTGTAGCTCAGATAGACCACACTGCTGTAGCTCAGATAGACCACACTATTGTAGCTCAGATAGACCACACTGCTGTAGCTCATATAGACCACACTACTGTAGCTCAGATAGACCACACTGCTGTAGCTCAGATAGACCACACTACTGTAGCTCAGATAGACCACACTACTGTAGCTCAGATAGACCACACTGCTGTAGCTCAGATAGACCACACTGCTGTAGCTCAGATAGACCACACTACTGTAGCTCAGATAGACCACACTGCTGTAGCTCAGATAGACCACACTACTGTAGCTCAGATAGACCACACTGCTGTAGCTCAGATAGACCGCACTGCTGTAGCTCAGATAGACCACACTACTGTAGCTCAGATAGACCACACTGCTGTAGCTCAGATAGACCACACTGCTGTAGCTCAGATAGACCACACTGCTGTAGCTCAGATAGACCACACTACTGTAGCTCAGATAGACCACACTGCTGTAGCTCAGATAGACCACACTACTGTAGCTCAGATAGACCACACTGCTGTAGCTCAGATAGACCACACTGCTGTAGCTCAGATAGACCACACTGCTGTAGCTCATATAGACCACACTGCTGTAGCTCAGATAGACCACACTGCTGTAGCTCATAGACCACACTGCTGTAGCTCAGATAGACCACACTGCTGTAGCTCAGATAGACCACACTGCTGTAGCTCAGATAGACCACACTGCTGTAGCTCAGATAGACCACACTGCTGTAGCTCAGATAGACCACACTGCTGTAGCTCAGATAGACCACACTGCTGTAGCTCAGATAGACCACACTGCTGTAGCTCAGATAGACCACACTACTGTAGCAGATAGACCACACTACTGTAGCTCATAGACCACACTGCTGTAGCTCAGATAGACCACACTACTGTAGCTCCTGCTTCAGCTGCTCTACCACACTACTGTAGCTCCTGCTTCAGCTGCTCTACCACACTACTGTAGCTCCTGCTTCAGCTGCTCTACCACACTACTGTAGCTTCTGCATCAGCTGCTCTACCACACTACTGTAGCTTCTGCTTCAGCTGCTCTACCACACTACTGTAGCTTCTGCTTCAGCTGCTCTACCACACTACTGTAGCTCCTGCATCAGCTGCTCTACCACACTACTGTAGCTTCTGCTTCAGCTGCTCTACCACACTACTGTAGCTTCTGCTTCAGCTGCTCTACCACACTACTGTAGCTTCTGCTTCAGCTGCTCTACCACACTACTGTAGCTCCTGCATCAGCTGCTCTACCACACTACTGTAGCTTCTGCATCATCTGCTCTACCACACTACTGTAGCTTCTGCTTCAGCTGCTAATACAGAAACCTCCCCGTGGTGCAGCCTGGGAAACGCTGACTGGTACAATCTGATATCATTATCTGATTATTATCACCAGTAGGCCAATATCTGTATACTTACCCGAGCAATCTATTGGATTACGACGCCAAAGATGCCGCAGAGACACTTACGCCCCTCGGTGCCTGCGCTGTCAATCGCCTCAATCAACATTGAAGGCTTCTCCAGATGCAAGGCAGACATACTAGCGACACTGGTGAAACACTTCGACATAGTGTGCATGCAGGAAACCCACATAGGCCCTGCTCAACACCGACCCGCCCTGCCTGGAATGAAGCTGGTGGCGGAGATCCGTCACAGACAGTACGGATCAGCCGTATTCAGCAGACCAAACCTCACCTCATATATATATATATATATTTTTTTTCTTTAATTATTATTTTATTTATTTTCTTTTTATTTTTTGTTTGTTTACCTTAGATTTATGCTTTTGAGATGGGTGGGATATTTTGATATAAGGAAAACTTTTGGATTTATGGAATATAGTAGGTAGTTATTAAATACGAAATAAGATTAAATGTATTTTTATTTTTATTATTATTATTATTATTATTGTTATTTTTTTATTTTATTTTAATTTTTTTTTTTTATACATATATTTTTTTTCTTCTATAAATTCAAAATTATGATAATACTGTAATAATTTAAGTATGTATAGTAAATATTGTTAATAACAATTATTCTCATATTGACTGAATGTTATTATGATGTACCACTGGGTGACACACCTATTCACATTATCTATGTATGTTTAAAAAAAAACATTTTGTTATCACCACATATACTGTATAACATGGGTAAGATGTATGAAATGATATGATAACAATAAAAAAAAAAAAGTTTAAAAAAAAAAAACCTCACGATTGAAGAGGTCTGCACCCACACCACCGAAGGGCAAATGGAAACCATCACAGTTGCCCTCCCAAATGTCTCTGTCACATCAGTGTACAAACCCCCCAAAAGTCCATTCTCCCATATCGAACTGCCAGACAGATACAAGAGGAAATTCCAGATCAGCATTGGGGACTTCAATGCCCATAGCACATCGTGGGGCTATAAAGAGAACAACCAAGATGGAGATGCAGTCGAAACCTGGCTTGAGTCGAAACATCTGACCCTGATCCATGACGCCAAACTGCCAAAATCCTTCCATAGCGCCAGATGGAAACAAGGATATAACCCAGACCTTGTCTGTGTGAGCAGCGAGCTAGCATCCAGAGCAGTGAAAGAGGTCCTGAACCCCATCCCCCACTCACAACACCGACCTATCACCATAACCATCCGATCCGTTCTCCAAGCAACAACCGTCCCCTTCCGTAGAAGGTTCAACCTGCGGAAAGCCGACTGGCTGTCGTACCAACAGGAGATCGAAGACTCAATCCCCAGCATCCCACCACACCCCAACAGCTATACCACGTTTACAGACCTGCTGAAAAGGTCAGCTAGACGACATATCCCAAGAGGATGCCAGACCGAGTACATCCCCGGGTTGTCAGAAATATCTAGTGACCTACTCCAAGCCTACCATACGGCATACCACGAGGACCCTTTCTCCTCCACCACCATGGAACTCGGAGAGATCCTACTAAACAACGTTGGGGAAGATCGCAGGCAAGTCTGGAAGGAGCTGATAGAAAACACCAACATGACCAACAACAGCAGGAAGGCGTGGGCCACGATTCGCCGCCTTGGTGCAGACCATACTACACCACCTACACTCACAACAGTCACAGCAAACTCGGTTGCAGCACAGCTGGTGCTGAATGGGCGCAGTCAAACTCGCCGCAGACCCACAGGAGAATACCGCCGGACAGCGGTACCAGACCACCCACAACCAGCAAGTGCCCTTACCAAGCCCTTCGACCCAGAAGAACTTGAAGCAGCACTGTGCTTGCTGAAACCCGGGAAAGCAGCAGGAATCGATGATGTATTGGCGGAAATGATACAGCACCTGGGACCTAAAGCAAAGACCTGGCTCCTAGAAATGCTGAACTCATGCATGGCAAAGAAAGCCATCCCACCCGTATGGAGAAAAGCCAAGACTGTCGCTATCCCCAAACCCGGAAAGGACCCATTATCACCAAAGAGCTACAGACCGATTTCCCTCCTCTGCACAATCTACAAGCTCTATGAGAGGCTATTACTCCAACGCCTAACACCACTTATCGACTCCAAGCTCACTAAAGATCAAGCCGGTTTCCGTCCTGGCCGCTCCTGTGCTGGACAGCTACTGAACCTCACCCAACACATTGAGGATGGTTTTGAGTGCAAACTCATCACTGGAGCAGCTTTCATAGACCTCACCGCTGCCTATGACACTGTCCAGCACCGCGCCATGATCAGGAAACTTTTGGACATGACTGGCGACCTCAACCTCTGCCAAGTCATAAAAAGTCTCCTCAACAACCGGCGCTTCTTCGTTCAACTAAACGACAAGAGCAAATGGAAAGCCCAAAAGAACGGCCTACCACAAGGCAGTGTACTGGCCCCTCTCCTCTTCAACATCTACACCAACGACCAACCACTCCCCCCACAATGCCGCCGCTTCATCTATGCTGATGACCTCTGCATCACCACCCAACAAGAGTGCTTCCATAAAATCGAACCCGTCCTGGAAAGTGCCCTCCAAGAGATGTCCACCTACTACAATAACAACCACTTGAAACCCAACCCATCAAAAACCCAGCTATGCAGTTTCCATCTGAAAAACCGAGACGCAGGAAAAGAACTGAACATCTTATGGGATGGCCACAAACTCTTGAACCATCCCCATCCTGTGTACCTTGGAGTTACACTCGACAGGACACTCTCCTTCAAAACCCACCTTCAGAACACCAAAGCCAAGGTCAACACCCGCAATAACATCCTGCGCAAACTGGTCAACTCAAAGTGGGGCGCCGATCCACCAACCATCCGTGCAACGGCCCTAGCCCTGTGCTTCTCCACAGCTGAGTATGCCTGCTCAAGCTGGAGCCGCTCCCACCACACCAAACTGGTAGACACGGCCCTCAACGACACCTGCCGCATCATCACGGGCTGCATAAAGACAACGCCAGTCCCGTGCCTCTATGCACTAGCCGGCATTGCCCCCCCTCACACCAGACGTTCCATCGTCGCCCAAGATGAGCGGAGAGCACAGGAGTCTGACATGAGGCACCCCCTGTACGGACACACAGCACCCCCATCCAGACTGAAATCCAGAGCCAGTTTCCTGCACACAGTCCCCCCTCTCCAGTCCACCAAAGAAACGGCACGGACCAACATCTGGAGGGTTGAATGGTACCAACTAAACACCCGAGCCCAAGAATGGATGGAGAGAGGCATAACACCAACTGAATGCCTCGCCAGCGGACACGACCTCCCATGGCCGACCTGGAAGACCCTCAACAGACTGCGGGTGGAGCAGGGGAGGTGCAAAGCACTGTTGAAGACATGGAACTACCACACAGAGGACACGTGTGGCTGTGGAGCAGTACAGACAATGTCCCACCTGCTGGAATGTGACGACGCCCCCCAGTGCAGCCCCCAGGATCTGGCTGAACCAACTCCATCAGCTGTGTCCTGCGCCAGACACTGGCAGAATGACATCTAAGATTGCAAAGGACTCGAAGATGATGATGCTTCAGCTGCTCTACCACACTACTGTAGCTTCTGCTTCAGCTGCTCTACCACACTACTGTAGCTTCTGCTGCTCTACCACACTACTGTAGCTTCTGCTTCAGCTGCTCTACCACACTACTGTAGTTCCTGCATCAGCTGCTCTACCACACTACTGTAGCTTCTGCTTCAGCTGCTCTACCACACTACTGTAGCTCCTGCATCAGCTGCTCTACCACACTACTGTAGCTTCTGCTTCAGCTGCTCTACCATGCATTCTGAAAGTTGCAAAAAATTGCTCCACAAAATATTAATAACAGGCATTGTAGCCAGATAGATTTATTGCATGATCATACAAAAATATAAATATTCTAATCTCTCTGTGTCGCGCACACACACACAAGAACACACACACACACAAACACACACTTCTTAATACACCCTACATTATGAGCCCTGTAGTAAGAACGCTGGTACGGTAATCAGACACAGGTGTCTGTGAAAGGCTTGTGCTGCTCGTATTTTCTGTGTTGACAGAAAGCTCCTTTTAGTGACATGTGCATTCGTTTTAATTGAGGAAGTTTGTGAGAAATATTACAAACAAAAGAAGTGTAAATGAAAGATGGGGAAAACAGACTTGCCATATTGTAGATCAAAGAAACCCACCAGAGGCAAATGAAAAATAAACAATTCAAAATAATAGCTTGCCTTCAAGCTGCTCTAACTATTGCACACAAGCCTTTGTACTGCTGTCTGATTGCATCCATTTAAAAAGGCTTCCATTAAATGAGATGCCACTGAAAAAATGAATACATACATCTTCAACAAGCCCTGCATCACTTAATACATTTTAGCATGAAACGACTAAACATTTTGAAGCTTTGTTTAAAACAAAAGCAGCCAATAACTAAGGTATCCCAATTGACTTTCCTGACATTGTTTTTGAACTGTCTATTAATGGCAGCAAAAACATAAATCAGACAAGCTTGCCCCATCAGAGAAAACGGCGTGCTATACCGCTGACTTGCGTCATGTGTATAATAAGCAGCATTTCCCCTTATGTTAGCATAACCGTGTTCTAAACGAGGACCCTTTGGGTGTGTATATCGGAAGCTGTCATGGAAGTTTGGCTTTGCCTTTGGTTCAGTGGAACTAAATGGCCACCCACTCTGGCATCCTTATGCAAGTGACGAGCCATTCACCCCACCCAGATGGATGCTTCTCTTCTAATCCTAGCCTCCAGGCTGTGTGCACATGTCTCTAATTAAGACAGCAACACCCTTATAATGAGCGTCCCCAACGTATCCAATGCCAGTTTGTCCAGTCTTATATGAGAAGGGCCCAGTGTTACCTGATTGAATAAGGGTTGACCCTCCAGCTTCTAATAATCAAAGTGTTCACATTAAGGTCGTACAAAATGAACGTTTCATGGAGAGGTATCAGAGCACAGTAATCAGTTAAATTACCCTTTGCTATACTGCTTTATGAACCCAGGATCCTGGAAACAATTCGGATGTTGATTTTAAAATAAATGCAGGCATTGGCTAATTTTGGTAACTGCTGATGCTGATTGAATCCAGGCCTGTGTGCTGGGTCAGCAAACCACACACCCGTGACTGAGAAATGAACAATTCATCTTTATTCACCACTTATGCAAATAGATTATAAACCTGCAGAGTACAAAATGCAGGTGTGTGATACTGTCCAAGTCCAGTGTCTCTTATTCAAGAGTTTGGCATACATTCTATAGTGCTGATTTTTTTTTATTTGCAGCTAAATTTAAAAGGGAGAAACACTCAGAAACAGTGGCAGAATGAAATTAAAAACTGAGTCTCAACTTTTAGCAAATTAAAACGGTCTCATTTGTTAAAAAAAATAAATTGTATTAAACTGTCAAGTTTCAAATCTGACCTCAAACGAGTCACAGAACAATTTAATTACAGGCACTGATGACACATTTAGAACCACATCGCTAACCACTCCAGTCAACATCTTAGAATGACTATATTGGACATCCATCTGAGAGACCAGCTAACAATTAGCATATGATTTAATAGCCTGCAGTCACGGGTCTGAATAATAAGTAACCCCAAAAAATGTTTTATTTTGGAGTAGGCCAATGGTTTTTAATCGCTTTTTCCTCTCTGTATTTAATTCCCCTAATGTCCAGAGAGAGTACGGTGCCCTGTAATTAACATAGCACTGAGGTGGGTGCCAATTCTTATAGCTGGTTAAGTGAATAATCTGCACATTGGTTGATTCACTAGCATGGGCAGCCGTTTGCCAGATACAGACTCAGAATGGCCCCGCTGTCGTCAGCTGCCACTGAATTTTCTGGGGTAGTCTCATGCTGGGATGCATGGAAACATGTCTACAGCTCCATGGTCAAACATTCACCAGTGGTCACGTGAAATGGCAGCAGAGAAGCAGTGCTGGACTGATACACAGATAGGAGATCTGGGAAAACAAGCTCACTGATTGGCGAGCTTAGTGGAATTACAAGTGAGGTCATGATAGATGACAGTTCGCACTGATGTAGCTACGTCAGTATATTAAAAAAAAAGTTGTTAAAGGGATAGTTAACTTTTTGGGGGCTTTTAAAAATATTATTCCAGTTTTAGGGTATGTTTTTGATTAGCTCAGACAATTTGTGTGCGATTAAGAATATTTTATATACCTCCAGAAGTTTATGATGACCAGCCAACTTTACAATGGCTGGTATGGGGGCATTAATTTGTGTTCTACAGCAAGAAAATACACAAAGTAAAGCCACAGCATCCGATACAGAGACTTTACAAAAGCAAACTCACAAAACAGAACAGATTAAGTTTAGACCATTTATTCCCAATTATAGACATTCTGTAATCCGTATCATGCCGGTACATCTTTCTTCCAGCGCAGCGGTCTCAGGTTGCATGCGTCATAGGATTAAACACTATTTTTGATGAATAATTGGCTAATATACACGAGTACAATCTCTGGAGGCATAACGTCGCTGTGCAAACTACTTCTGAGTTACTTCAAGTGAAATTCCACTTCATGTGGAACCATGAGGCGATTTCAAATGAGCTTGTTTTATTGCTTAATAAAAGGAATGCCTTTCAGTGTGAATTCTTGACTACAGTCAAGGTCAAGAACAATGAAAAATATAAAACATGGAAGAATTGTGTGTTAATCATTAAATCCCCTTATCTTATGGGATGGAGTTTTATGCATTGAACAGTATGAGTCACACATCTGGCTGTATTTTGCATTTTCTTTGTGTCTTCAGACTGATTCTGTGTGAGAACTACATGACCTCCAAATTAAATCAAACTTGTACTTTTGTCAACACCATCTGCAGCTCCGAGAGCAGAATCAGTCCACATGGAACTCCTGCCTTCCACTATTTTATAAATATAATATAGGACAGTATACAAGTGGCTAACAATGCTAATTACTATACATGACAACTGTGACCCCCTTCCATATAACATGCTACTCTACACCCAAAATATAAAGAATTGCATTGATAATGTAACACTGAATGTTTTTCAATCTGCTGCCCCAGGTACCTCGAGCTGTTCCCTATATGCAGTAAAAAAGACTTCTGCATCATTTCCATTCTTGATCCAGTCAAAAGGGCATCATGGCTGCAGAGGAAAAGCTTGTTTTTATCAGCAGAAAGCCTGTATCTTCCATCTTTGCATCCTACCCAGTCTACACACACCTGGCACTGAGCCATGCATAAAGGCCTATCCATCCTGTGAGGAGCATATAGCAGGTTTAGCAGGTATAAAGGTTTCACTCTGCTGATGGCTTGTAACCCCTCCATGGGTTCAAACCCCTAAAATGAGAGGGGCACCTCTTGGTCATTTGACATGTTAAAAACGGACCTGTTCCCACCAAGCGGCGAGAAGGGCCGGACGAGCAGTCTCACAGCAGGAAGCGTGCCAACCCCGGAGCAGATGTGCGCAGGTGGATACATCACAAATGTATCAAAGCAAGGGAGCTATTCTAGGACCTTTTCCAAAAAAAACCCAGGCCCTGCTTTAAATGAATGTAGAAAATATAAATCAGATGTGTTTTTACGTTCTGCGCCGATGGCGGAGCCCGTCTAAAACAACATTCAAACCGCCATAAATCACAGGGAGGCACCATCAGCCTTAACAGCCTTTTACCCTGATGCATCTCTGCGCCAGTAACCGTGCTGCAAAGAATACTAGTTTACCTCGTGCCATTGATCAATGGGAAAGCAGCATTTTACCCCCAAAAAATATAATTGCGCTGTGGTACTACATCTGTCTCAAAAGAATAACAGACCTGTAAACTGCTTACAAACCTAGAGGGAATATGTCTCAGTGCTTGTGTAAGAAGCTCAGATCAATGTGTTGATGATACAGAAAGGGAGCACTGAGATGGTTTTTTTTTTAAATAGAAAAAAGAGGTGTAAAACCAAGTACTTTACAGGGTGGCCGAAGAGCTTTGTGGAGGTGCGGCAGAAGCCGGTGGTACAGGAGGAAGCTCTGATCACAGGAGACAGCTCTGCTCCTCCAATTCCCATTTCTTCCTCTCGTCCGGCACATGGTATCTTAGATGGCATTAAGAACCGAGGGGGAAATACATCACAGCCTTCCGGCCTCTCCATTAAGAGCTGCGACTCACCAGGGTTTAATATTCTGTCCAGGAGCTGTTGGCCACACGCTCTCCCCTTCATTGATACATTAGGAGAGGGGCGTGTGGTTACCAGGGTAGCATCTGCTAATTTCTTGGATGGTCAAAAGGTTTCAATGACAGACTGGACGTCACTGAAAAAGTACTTAGCAGGGGGGGGAATGTGAGTGTCATTCGATACCCCTGGAAGACTAATGCATCCTGTCCAAACAGAGAGGGCTGTATTTAGGAAATAAGCAGTGGTTTGGACCAGGCCACAAAGAGGGATGAACCTGCATCAGGAGCTCTTAATTCTACGGTGCGTAGAGACCCCGACCTCAGTGCGTAGAGACCCCGACCTCAGTGCGTAGAGACCCCAACCTCAGTTTAACCACAAAAAGGATGCACTCGAGTTCCAGGAATAATCTTTATGAGCGTTTTCTTCAATGTTTTCCTCCACAGTAAGGACAAAGCGCATGGTGATTAGACTGAAGAACCTCTTCCATGGTTGAGCTACAGTACAAAGGCGGCTGCAGACAGAATCTCATATAATTCCAACCAATCCTATAATTATACCGGGACAATCCTACAACAAAAAAATAAAAAAGAACTTAAAAGGGCACTTTCCCACAGAATCCTTCTAAAGAGCCTCCCAGAGAAGGCCCTTTCATCACCTGTCAGACCCCAAGGATGATGTCACAGAACTAGCCATACAGTCTCATGATACAATGGGCCCCATGACAATTCCCCTCCTCTTACAGGTGGGCTGTCTTTCATCAGTTGTAGACTCATAATTTAGAGTGACTTCACTCCACAGCGATCTGCCCTCTCGCACACATCGGGGTCCCTGGGCTGGGTTATACAGATGGAGAACATGGTTTTAAAAGTAAAGTAGATTTTACTTGAGCATAAAAAAATTATTTTCTAATTTTATTTCTAAAAATACACAAATATGGTTAATTAAATAATTGAAATGCACAAGGGCTATTATACTATATATTTACGCTATGCACACACACACAATTATATGTTAACAGAAATATTTCCTTACAAAAAAAATAAAATAAAAAATAAGTTGTCCTTCCCTGATGAAACTGCTGTTGACAGTGTTTGTTTTAAAGGGTAATTCCTCCCAAAAACAACATTAACCTTATTGAACAGATCAAGGCACAACTAATTAAGCATTTCTTTGTGGCTGGCCAAAGAAAATCTGTTATTTGAATATAAAGTTTGAGCAAGGTAGAGGGATACGCCATTTTTACATGTACAATACCTCTACCACTTCCTCGTTTTTGAAAGACTACAGTTGTTTTCAAGTGGGCGTGTAAATTACACAGCAAGTAGGCGGAGCCAGCGAGGGAAGAGAACATTTGGCAGAGAGCTCAGGAGGAAAGCTACTTTTCTACAAACAAAACATCATTTTTGGGTGGAATTACCCTTTAAGAGGTCTGGGAAATTGTGTTCTGACAAAGCACGCATGCACACACACAACAGACGAAATTGTTATTTCCAATGAAGAGGTACTAAAACTATAATGGGGTCATTACTTCTGTTAAAATAAAGAAAGTGAAAAAGAAATCGAGCTCTTTCCTGGTCTAAATCGAGTTTAGATCACGGTTTCCAGCTTTCTGAAGCCAGATGTGATGTCACAAGAAGCCGAGCAGAACTAAAAAAGGCCAGACGTTGGGATATTTCATTACATTATATAATCAACAATTACAGCCATTTAAAAAAATGTAAAACCATAATACAAGTTTCAATGTTTTTTAAGCTGAATTTTTCTATATAAATTATGGCAATTATAATTATTGACATGATTCTATGGATTACAATTGATTATTCTGTCAGTAATAATCCATTGCTTGTAATAGATTAATATTGATGAATTATCTGTGAGTGACAGTTAATTTACCACCCGGTAGACATTATGCAATTTTGGTGAACTGTCCCTTCATGTTCTATTCCGGACTTATTTTCTTTCTTTGAAAGCGGTATTATTAAATTATCCTATGAAGTACAAGAGAAGATTTACATTGAATTCCAAATATAATATGGCATATATGAACCAAGTAGGCCTGCAGGCTGTATTAGATATGGAATGCAGCAAAGGTACATTGCATGTCATTTTGAACCGCATGTGATCTCCAAAATTGAAAAGCTTGCCAACGAAGTGACTCTTTAGAAATGGAGCCCAGCGGTGGAATTTATTTTCATATCTTTTTCAAATACCAAAGTTTTTTTTTAAGGGAAATGAGACCAGGGTCTTGAAGGTAACATGAATCTCTGGCTAGGTTTACATGCATACAATAATGTCTGCAAAAATAGATACTACCTTTTACATGTAATGCATAATAAAATTAAGCTAGCTCCATTCAAAGGAGCTACCTCACTAGAATGGTTGTTATCATACAATGAAATGTATTAGAAATAAGCGCAAGTTGACTACATTAGCCACAGCGTGGCTTTGCTGCCTTTTGCTTTGTCACCTGAAACATAACTTCCGTAATCAGACTTAAATGTCATAATTGGCTACACACCAGAAGATGAAAAAATGGATAGAAGCACACTGCTTGTTTTGTTACAACATAATGTGGGTACATGGGTAAAAATATGCCAGTAAGAAGCCAAAAGGGCAAATAAAGCCAAGAGACCGAACAAAGGTTTGTGGCCCAGCCGTTAAGAGGCAAATATTGAAAAAGAGCAATCTGGTAGTCCTTTAGACCTCTTCTTTCCTTCCTCTTCTGTGGAACAATTTTATGGAACCAATCTTTATTCTTCCAATTTGAATAGCCCACCAATGTAAACTGGCAATCTCCTGGCTCTAGCATCCATCAATCCAGGTGTACACAAATGCACAATCCCCACTATAGCACACACACACACTCGGATTCACCCCGTATTCCACCTGTGAGGCTGCTGTATAGGACAAGCATCATGCAGGAAGCCTGCAGACACTAGATTACAGCCAGTATTGGTGTGCAATGGAATGATCTCACTCTCACACTCTCTCCTCTCTTCTCCTCCCCCCCTGGGAAAGATTGCTTCAATCCTCAAAGCCAGCAAGCCAGGTATTAAAACAAACAAAAAAATATCTTATACAACTACTAAGATGCCGTCAACACACTGCAAGAGATGAGGTCTAGCAAAAATAATGACCTACTGTTCAATGGATATATATAAATTTTTTTTAATGGCCATCTGTGAAGACACCCATTTCAGCACCCAACTTTCATCCAGTTTTCTTTTTTTAAACCAACTAACCAATGAATGTACTCACCTGATCCCGGTGTCATCAAGACTGTATAGAAGCTTGAGTCTCCGCTGTGGTTTCTTTGTGCACTAATTGTACGTCGCTCTGGATAAGAGCATCAGCTAAATACCTACAATGTAAATGTAGTCATGACAATGATTGCCTTTGAGATAAATTAAATAAAATGTATTTACCTGAGCACCGTAGTTGATTACTAACTGTAGCAAGACATCAGTCTCATATTTTGCCGTGTGCAGATGGCATTTGGCCCTTCAATATGCACCTGCAATAAAAACTTCATAATACCTTTTGACTGTGGGCAACACTTTACATGTCATCAAGAACAAAAATACTCAGTGGTGAGAAACTAACTCCCTGATAGGTAGGAACCCCACTATAGAGAAAGAGCCCATTACCCACTGGCCTGCCAGGTGCCAGTAATAAGGCAAAATAAGGTACTGGGGAATTTACCAGAGCAGGGGTCCTCAATCTTATCCAGAAAGGGCCGGTGTGGGTGCAGGCACTTGCTTCGACCAATCAGTAACACACCTGATTCTACTTATCAACCACTAGACTCTTTAATCAGGACCTGGATTAGTAGAATCAGGTGTGTTACTGTTTGGTCGAAGCAAGTGCCTGCACCCACACAGGCCATTTCTGGATAAGATTGAGGACCCCTGCATCCACACCGGCTATTTCTGGATAAGATTGAGGACCCCTGTACCAGAGTAATGGTGAATTGGGTAGATTAGTGCGAGGCATTAAGTAAGCCGGCAAAATAGACCAGGCAAAGAAGTGTACATCAATACGTCTAATTGCAACCATATTACCCTGTTCCATTCTTGTGTCAAAGTGCTGAAGCTAAGCAGGTGTGGGCTTGGCTACTATGTGGATGGGAGACCTCCTGGGAAAACAAAGTTGCTGCTGGAAAAGATGTTAGTGTGCCAGGAGTCTACAATCTTTTTTACGGATCAAATAGAAATCCAATTCCCCAGCGCAGAGGTCACTGTGCTGTTGTTCAGATGGGATGTTAAACCAAGGTCCTGACTCGATGTGATCGTTGTGGTCCCACAGCAATTTTCGAAACAGTAGGTCAACCCCAGTGTCCTGGTAAAATCCCCACAATAACTGACCTGTCCACTTCTGACCACCTAATCAACCCCTATATCCGATTGGCTACCTAATCCATTTAATTCCCTACCGATTCCACAGGTCACCACTGCAAAAAAGATCCAAATGTTCGGTTGACCTACCTGGTTAAATAAAGGAAAAATAATTGCCTACTGCTGGTCACAGTGAGCATTGGCATGGTGGAGACTGGACATCAGGGGGTAAACTCAAACACGGGAGCACTGGCATGGTGGAGACTGGACATCAGGGGGTAAACTCAAACACGGGAGCATTGGCATGGTGGAGACTGGACATCAGGGGGTAAACTCAAACACGGGAGCATTGGCATGGTGGAGACTGGACATCAGGGGGTAAACTCAAACACGGGAGCCCGGCGCTTTAGTAGCCCCACGTTGAATGCTTTGTGATATAAAGATTGCCAAATGTCCTTACCTCACATGACTCTGCATTTTCAAAAGGGAAAAGTCAAAGTCCCCCATTGACAGAGGGAAACGTTTTCAAACTGCAGATGTAACGACTAACAATAAGCAGAAGCAAGACTCAAGGACAGACTACAGGGGCCTTTCAACACGTACCGACTTTCAAATGCACACAGTGCTCATGAATTTCTTCCAACTAATTCTTTGCTGAAAATTAGCACTTGCACAAACACCAGGTTCACTGAAGCTTTTCCAAGAGAATAGTCCCTCAAAGCCAGCCAGGGAAATGCCTGCTGCTGTGCCTATAACTATAAAGTTTAGAATAATTGAATATCACAGAAAGTGCTTTCATTTCAGCCGACAGCTTTTGAGCAATGAAATAGATCACATATGTTGCCCCACAAGTCTGACTTAAATATCAGCATAACTGTCTTTGGGTTCAATACAACTACTTTGTGCTTTACTGTCATCTGAGTACTGCACTTGGGTTTTGTTGCATTTTATTTCTACATTTGTTTTATTTTCAAGTTAATTTCCGAATAGCCAAAGTTACGTAATTTTCATGAAGGCATGACAGGCACAGAAAACACAATTTGTCTTAATAAACCAGAACATGCCATTTTGGCCTTCTGTGAAATTCTGTGATTCGAATTTCAGGACAGCCATCTCTTAGCGGTTGGAGCAGAAATACAACCTGTCTGAAAACGACTGCAAAACCACTAACTTAAATCCACTCCTCAATGTCAAAGAAAAAGCCCATCGGCATTAAGATACAATCTAGGCTTTAGTCAACACTGAGAAACGGATTATAGATTAGAGATTAGCAATTTATCTGATGGATCTCTAGGGCATGAGAGAAATTCCGTGCTTAACATTCTATCAAAAATAGGATTGAAAAGAATGCTTGCCACTGTCAAAAGAACAACATATACAGATTTGTAAGATAACCCATGGAAAATGCCAAATAAACATCACATTGAGGTTTAACGACAAACACACGTGCATACAACAGCTTCATAAAACATTATTGGGGTCTTTAGCACAAAGAGACTGGGGTTAGACCTCCTCTGTGAAACTGTGGTTTGGAGCCAGCTCTTAAGGGGGGTCAATATAATTAAGTCACGTTGGTGCAGAGGAGTGGACACCGACTATCGAGACCCACCATGGATACAGCTTCTGCTTACCGTCCGGGATGGAAGCTGCACTTCATCATTCGCTTCACTGATCCATTTTTCCACACTTTCACAGCCGCATACATTTAGTATTTTTTACACTATCAATTTATACAAATGTAACGCGCGCGCACTGTTATTAAAGCATACCATGGTAGGAACCTTGCTCAAAGGTACTATAGTAGCTTCATACCATGGTAGGAACCTTGCTCAAAGGTACTATAGTAGCTTCATACCATGGTAGGAACCTTGCTCAAAGGTACTATAGTAGCTTCATACCATGGTAGGAACCTTGCTCAAAGGTACTATAGTAGCTTCATACCATGGTAGGAACCTTACTCAAAGGTACTATAGTAGCTTCATACCATGGTAGGAACCTTGCTCAAAGGTACTATAGTAGCTTCATACCATGGTAGGAACCTTGCTCAAAGGTACTATAGTAGCTTCATACCATGGTAGGAACCTTACTCAAAGGTACTATAGTAGCTTCATACCATGGTAGGAACCTTGCTCAAAGGTACTATAGTAGCTTCATACCATGGTAGGAACCTTACTCAAAGGTACTATAGTAGCTTCATACCATGGTAGGAACCTTGCTCAAAGGTACTATAGTAGCTTCATACCATGGTAGGAACCTTGCTCAAAGGTACTATAGTAGCTTCATACCATGGTAGGAACCTTGCTCAAAGGTACTATAGTAGCTTCATACCATGGTAGGAACCTTGCTCAAAGGTACTATAGTAGCTTCATACCATGGTAGGAACCTTGCTCAAAGGTACTATAGTAGCTTCATACCATGGTAGGAACCTTACTCAAAGGTACTATAGTAGCTTCATACCATGGTAGGAACCTTACTCAAAGGTACTATAGTAGCTTCATACCATGGTAGGAACCTTGCTCAAATGTACTATAGTAGCTTCATACCATGGTAGGAACCTTGCTCAAAGGTACTATAGTAGCTTCATACCATGGTAGGAACCTTGCTCAAAGGTACTATAGTAGCTTCATACCATGGTAGGAACCTTGCTCAAAGGTACTATAGTAGCTTCATACCATGGTAGGAACCTTGCTCAAAGGTACTATAGTAGCTTCATACCATGGTAGGAACCTTGCTCAAAGGTACTATAGTAGCTTCATACCATGGTAGGAACCTTGCTCAAAGGTACTATAGTAGCTTCATACCATGGTAGGAACCTTGCTCAAAGGTACTATAGTAGCTTCATACCATGGTAGGAACCTTGCTCAAAGGTACTATAGTAGCTTCTTTGCCACTGCATTGCCATCCTATAAGTGACCTGGAAGTGTATAAAAAGGGCATTGGGGAGAGAACTACAAAAGACTGCTCAGGGATATCCTCCCTATACTCGATGTACACACTTAATTTCCTTTGGCAAACAAAGAAAACCCAGCGCAAAAATGACCACAAACTCCAGTTAAGTATAAAGGAAAGGCCTTTTTTTGTGTGGAAATGATGGCTCCAGCTCAGGGCCTTAAAAAACGATGCACTGTGTTGTTAATTGATGGAGTAAATTGAGAAATGAAGTTGAGTGGCGGGGTCAATATGACACTGAGGGTTTAAAGACCCTGCAGGGGCCTCACATGTTTTATCAATTACTAAAGTTCTTACAACATACAGCACTGCACAGCACTAATTATGATGAAAACATGTACAAGAATATAGTTTACAACTCCTGGAACAAGAGAACATACAGCCTTAAGTAATACACATTAAAATGCACTATTGTGCCATTACAATTAACATCATTTAAAGGGATAAATATAAGCAGAAACTCCTTTTACCGAGATCCCCGCTTTTACAAAGCTGCTGTATTTTCAATTTTTTGGTTTCAAAAATAACAACTCAAAAACAGGAGACCAGGAATGGCAACACCCCTTTTGAGGATATGTTTTAATGCTATCGTCAGGCCATTTTCCTAACAGTCATAAGTGAACAATACTGAATGTGTCACACAACATAATTTAATAAGAAATGAAAACAATTAAAATAATAAAATAACTAAAAATAAGGCATTGGTAAAAGTGGATATAAAAATGTCCCCATGGTTCATATCAACAAATAATTCAGTACAAATAATGTTTTTTGTTCTTTTTTTAAATTAAATATAAATAAAACAACCTTGCGTTACAGAATAGTCAAGGTTGAGCAAAATAAAATGGGAGCACCTGAATAAATTTGCTTAATTTCATCAAAATATTTCACTCCGAAAAAAAAAGAAATAAATGTTTTAAGAAAAAAAGATGGTGTAGATCAGGGTTGTCAAACTCCAGTCCTGGAGGGCCGCAGTGTCTACAGGTATTTGTGGTTTCCTTTCAATCAGCACCCAGTTAAAGCATTGAGAACAAGGTGTGGACTTCTTAGCCAATCAGTGACTTAAATTAATCACTTGTGCTGAAACACACCAAAAACCAGCAGACACTGCGGCCCTCCAGGACCGGAGTTTGACACCCCTGGTGTAGATGATTCGACCGAAGGATAGAGCAAGCCTGCGCATGAGTGAAGCTGTGCTTGTCCTGGTATGGAGGTTTTAAAGCCTCTTTCATTGGTAATGAGATACGAGCAGCGGAAGCATCTTCACTGTGACCCTCCGAAGGGTTCTTTGATAGCCTCTGGTTTATAAATGAGTAACACCTGCTTAGCTGTTTATTGAACCTCATTATTCATAATTAGTCATTGATAGCCTTATTAAAACCTAAAGAACCGAAAGCTTAAAGAGACAATTCAGCTAAACGGTTACAGATACAGTAACACAGCACTGAACCGGAGATACTGCAGATAAGTGCAAGTCAAATTATAACAATAAATAAAAAAGGAAGAACTGGATATCACATATTCCCAGAAAAATTTTTTTTTTTCCTTTTACATCACTGTCCACATGTCAATCGATAGCCTTTATTACTTGTGTATTGTCAAGTGTACCTTTCGGTTGCTTTATTCTTGCTTGCTTGTAGCCACTTTAACACGCACTCTTGCATGACGTAAGGCCACCTTTCATAGCAAATCTCTGAAACTGACCTCGACGCGAACACGCGCAGCCGTCGGGCACAGAATCTCCGACGGGACCGTCGTCACAATGATCCGACACCCTGTTTTCGCACGGGTCTGCCTTTGATTTAGCGCAAAGCACAAAGGCTCTTTGTGCTGGTAAACATTCCCTCTCCTACAAAAGTTCAAGTACCAACAATTAAGAGTGAGGCCAGCTTCTGCGTACTTACATACCACCCCACCGCCCCCAGTATATACATACCGTCGTAAAGTTCAAAGCGATCTCAGAGGTAACGTTAAATTTTTAAATCCAACAGTGAGTCAAATCATCCGCAAAAAAGTAACGTAAGCATTTTTTTTGTTCAACAAGGTACTAAAGAAAAGACCTGATGATTGTGCTTTCACACGCAGTAAAAGCAAAAAGGTCTTTAGTTTCCAGTGGGGTCATTCAGGAGGAAGCTTGCATAATGTAAATAGGCTCGGAAGCACAAGACGGGCAGAAAACTCCTCGCTCGTTCACCCGTAGGATGCTCTGCGACTGTGGAAATAAAAAGAGACAAAATCAAAAACAGAAGTCACAGCTCCTTTTAAAACCAACGTAAAATATTTATTGGATTAATTTTTTTCCCCCGGAACATGTCCTGCACAAATCCATATGTAAGCCAACAGGGGGTGACTAGTATTAAATCAAATCTGTCTAGCATTTTAAATCAAGCACACTCGAAATTTCAAGGACAAAAATTATTACTGGATCAGACCCAATTTTTAAGCCTCAAACAATCTTGCTATGGAGACAAAACCACATGCATGGGCTATGATTCTAACCAGAAGTCCATTTGAAATGCATTTTCATGGAAGGAAAAAAAAACCTTTTCAGATGACATGAATGAAAACGAACGCAGCATCAACACACCGTGGGGACGGAAAGTATTCGGGCAATGACACCATTTTTGTTGTTTTGGCTGTGTACTCCAGAACATTCAATTTTACATGGAACGGTGACTATGAGGTTAAAGTGCAGACTTTCAGCTTTAATTTCAGGGTTTATACACTAATGAACAAACTTAAATAAAGTAATCATATTTAATATTTGGTTGCATATCCTTTGCATGCCATGACCTCCTGATGTCTGTGACCTAACAACATCAAAAGACTCTTTTTGACAAAAATGTTTTAGGAGAAACTACCCTTAAATTGATCCATCCATATCTACTGCAAAGCTGGCATCAGAGTGATGGTTTTAGGCTCGTTTGATACGTCAGACCCTTGATGACTTACAATCATTTGGTCAACCATGTGATCCATACTATTCCAGCGTAATGTACAGCTTAATCCCCCCCAATTCCCATAGAGATCTATTCAAATGCAGAGGTTATAGTATCGCTTATAAGAGCACCAGAGAATAAGATATCAAGAGTCTTTTGATGTTGTTGGGTCACACACATCAGAAAGTCATGGCATGCAAAATAAACCAAATATTAAATATGATTACTTAATTTAAGTTTATGTTAATTTTACCTTTTCGTCCCCTAAAATGGGGGGGGGGGGTACAATTGCTACACGGTTCACCTGATATACTGTAGGTGTAAAAACCCTAAAATGAAAGCGGAAAGTTTGCACTTTAACCTCATAGTCACTGTTCCATTTCAAATCCAATGTTCTGGAGTACAGAGCCAAAACAACAAAGATTGTGTCACTGGTCGGATACTTTCCATCCCCAATGCAACTGCCATCTCAGTGCAAAGTCAAGAAGCACAAATTCTCTCACACAGTTTTCAGAAGGCAGAGTGAGTGGCCCTGTACCGGCGATGAGGTGAGCGATCATGGACGTGTGTGAGTGAGTGGTCCTGTACCGGCGATGAGGTGAGAGCGATCATGGACGTGTGTGAGTGAGTGGTCCTGTACCGGCGATGAGGTGAGAGCGATCATGGACGTGTGTGAGTGAGTGGTCCTGTACCGGCGATGAGGTGAGAGCCATCATGGACGTGTGTGAGTGAGTGGTCCTGTACCGGCGATGAGGTGAGAGCGATCATGGACGTGTGTGAGTGAGTGGTCCTGTACCGGCGATGAGGTGAGAGCCATCATGGACGTGTGTGAGTGAGTGGTCCTGTACCGGCGATGAGGTGAGAGCGATCATGGACGTGTGTGAGTGAGTGGTCCTGTACCGGCGATGAGGTGAGAGCCATCATGGACGTGTGTGAGTGAGTGGTCCTGTACCGGCGATGAGGTGAGAGCCATCATGGACGTGTGTGAGTGAGGCACAGAGTGAAAACAACATTTGAATTTACTTCCTGATGTCAGTGTTCTTCATTTGGCTTCTCCCTTTATTGACCAATCGGGAGACCCTCTTACTTACCAGAGGCTTGCTTCCCAAGCCTCCTCAGAAATTCTTGAATATCTCCAAGTCCTTAGCGGGCACGGGAGGCTCCTTCTTCCAGTCATCTTCGGGGTAAGCATCAAAGTTGGACGTGTCCCCCTCGTGAGACACTTTGGGAACTATAGGAGGCTGGTGGTAAGAGCCGGAACGGGACAGGTAAAGCATGCTGTACGAGAGAGCCTGTACTCACTCACCGCCCAGCGCGGGGATATTCAAATCTGGCCCACCATGGCAAATATATAATATTTTCTATAGAATTTACCAATTTTCCAAAACAACAACAAGGAATAACATGACAAAAAACTAAGAAGAAACAAATAATTTGTCCATGGGCTGCAATATTTTAAAAGAATGTCAAAAAATTTACTTTTTTATGACATGATCATATTTCAATATCATGGTATACTGTTATACCAGTATCCTGTCACACCCCTACTTCAGATAAAGTTAGAGTTTAGCAGAGTATTCATTACCTCTGCTAAACTATTCAACTTTTAGACAACGATCCATGTGATCGCTTTCCATTTCATCACCGGTGGCTGGTAAAACTGCTGCATTATACTAAATCCTCTCGTCTGATTGGATCCTCCACCAAGCACATTAAAGAAGCGACAAAATACCGAGGGGACAACTGTCCCAACAGAGATTTAAGCCCACAGCCCAGGAGTGTGTGCGTGTGTGGATATAAATGTGTTTAATGTTCGCCAGTAGCTTTAATTGGATGAGGTACTTATCCAAAGTGTAGCCATTTAAATCAGTGAATTTTGCATTAAGTTGATAGAGTTTAAGGGGGGTTCTGGGGACAATTAAAAGTAAAATTTGATTCCCTACTACAGCATAAAGTATTATAATGAGGATTACCATTAAGGGTGAAATAAAACCCACGAGCGCCTGCTTATCAAACAGTTCTACTGCGGTGCACAAATAAATGGACATGCTTAATGACTCAGCCCAGCCAAAAGAAACAAGGCTATGTTTCCAATACAAACCCATGTTGAGCAACGGTAGCACACATAAAATGAAAGGAAAGAGACACGGGGAGCGGCTTGGTTTTTAACGGCGGTGGTAACGCCAGGTGGCGTCCGGCAGTTAATGGCGAGAGCTTCTTTCTGTGCAGGGTAGCAGTAGGGCTCTGGGGGCAGAGACGGCGGGCGGCTCTCACCTTTAGCTTCCTGTGGGGCACGCCGTCCCAGTCGACGGATTTGAACCACCGGTGCTTCTTCACGTCGTCCGCTCCGTTCTGAAAGAGAATGGCGTCGCTGTTGGTGTCTTTGTTCGCGTCGTTTCCTGATGCTACCCTACTCGTCCCTAGTCGTCCACGGCGGTACGCCATACCCCCTCATCAAAGCGCCGACCTTCCCCGTCTGACACCTGTCTATTTGAGGACGGGTCTTACATTGCTCGTCCTCTCACATTTTAACTTGTGTGAGGTTTGTAACATCTTACATCTAACTTTTCTTGCAGTAACATTTACCTCAGAAAAATAGTTGCATTGGCTGGATTCCTCGTGCGAGGACATGACCGCAATATCAATACCAGACGGTCTTCTGAAGGTCAGTCCGGGGGCTTAACAAAAGGAGCGCTGCTCCTCTCTCGGACCAGAACGGGAGACGTTTTCACGGGTGGCTAGGTCACGAGCAACGCCTTTCCTTTGTTCCCCTTATGAGATTTCCACAGAGCCCTGAGGCTGCCTGCCTGTTTTCGGAAGAAAGCTCAGAGAAAAGGGCTTGACCGAAACCATGAGGAACTAGCCAGCCTCCCTCGATGGTTCTTGTTCCTTTGCTTTAGCGCTTGAAGGTCATAACCCCCCCCACCACTGGCACACGCACACCCCTCAGGTACAGGGACTGGTTTAACTCTCAATGAGTGAGGCCACTGAGTAAAGACTGAAGTACTAATCTCTGCTTACTAGTCACACGCCTACTCAACACTCAGCACTATAGGACAGAATAGGAGACTTCTATATAAAGGACAATCTCCAGGGAGCCTCAGAATAAACTGGAAGAGCTGATTGTGATTACTTAGGTTGTGTCTTATTGTGTAAACTTTCTTACACAGAGACACAGGTTAAACGATACCACATTATTCCACTCTAAAGCACAGGTTTCCATACGTCAACATACGGTTACAAATCAATGGTGTTTTGTTTAATTTCTGCTAGAAGAGGCATTACCCTGAGATGTACCCATCACAGCTGGAGGGGTAAGTAAGTGGATGCAGAACAAAACATCCAGCGCTCATAAGAATTACGCTACTAGAGCTTGACAATTTTCAACCTTTCCCAAATCCTTGTTCTGGCTGGAGAGCAAACCTGGTGCACCAGTCAAGCGCTCCGAATGGCCAGACCATGTGATCAGTGATCTGCAGAGCTTGGCGTAGCGCCCTCTCCCAGCACCCTTATGTGGCGGCCCGCGGTCTCCCCTGTCGGAATGAGGGATGCTGAATTAAAACAGCTTGGCCCCTGATTAGCCAGCTCTCCGCTAGCTGGGCTGGAGAGCCTTGGCATGCTGACACCAAGAAGAAACCTCGCCGCTGGGATTACAAATTACACTCATTATAAGAGCGGTAAAACACGGCGGGCTCGCTGCTCTTAACACACAGCACATTAGTGTGAAAACAAAGCAGCCAGTCAGACCAAGGGTACTTGGAAAACAATAAGCCTTCCTGATACCAGCAAATCCCCATCAAGTGGACATAGATTTTTGGCAGGCCGGGGCTCTGGCCAGCCCTTGACATTCTTGCGTCACTGTGGATGCTCGCAGTGGGCGGGGGGGGCATACGGGTGACCCGAAAGGCCTACGAGTTCCGGAACTCCTGGGGAGAGAACTGTCCAGGGAGCAGGCCCACCTTTGCGAAAGCCTCTTAATGCGCCCACTAATTCAAAACAAATGCTTACAATGGGCCTCTGCCCTCAAGCTTAGTGCTGTCAGGAGGATCCCAGCCAGGGACTGTATCCCAGAGCAACCCCTCGGTACACAACAGCCCCTCAGTACAGAACAGCCCCTCAGTACAGAACAGCCCCTCAGTACAGAACAGCCCCTCAGTACAGAACAGCCCCTCAGTACAGAACAGCCCCTCAGTACACAACAGCCCCTCAGTACAGAACAGCCCCTCAGTACAGAACAGCCCCTCAGTACAGAACAGCCCCTCAGTACAGAACAGCCCCTCAGTACAGAACAGACCCTCAGTACAGTACAGCCCCTCAGTACAGAACAGCCCCTCAGTACACAACAGCCCCTCAGTACACAACAGCCCCTCAGTACACAACAACCCCTCAGTACAGAACAGCCCCTCAGTACAGAACAGCCCCTCAGTACAGAACAGCCCCTCAGTACAGAACAGCCCCTCAGTACAGAACAGCCCCTCAGTACAGAACAGACACGCTCTCCTCGCTGCATTACTCTGTGACACGCATGTTAAATACGCAGCTCCGCTGTGCTCCGCTGACCCGGCCTCCGGAGTGGATCAGCATGAACAGCCTCCTCTGCGCTCCGCTAGCCTCAATCACCCAGCTCTCAGAAAATAATTTGCACAAGGCTGTTGAATGGAGGACTGCCGCGGTCCGGCTTGCGGGAAGAACCAGACTGGTGAACCGAAGAGGATCGGGGTGTTGCGCATGGTTTACGTCTGATGACTCACAACCCCACTCGTCTGTATCTGGATTCCGTCTCTGATAACCCTCTCTCCCCAGAGTGTTGCCATTGGGATTAATGGACGCTGCTTTAGATGCGAAACAGCACATCTCTGCTGCCTTTCCTGCCGCGTGCGAAGAGGCACATTATCATGGGAAAACCGTACCACATGATGCCAAACTCATCAGTCGATTAACATTTTTAGTTCTTCGAATGCTTTCAGTGGGAAGTACCAAGATTTAGAACATCTGCTGGGGTTAAGTGGAGTTAACAAAAGAAATGGATCTGCTCAACCACTTCATAATCAATGAGCACGTTTACATGCACTCAATAATCCGATAACTGGGAGTAATCCGAACATGGCAATAATTCGATAAATGCGTTTACATGCACTTAAGTAATTAGATAATGGGAAAAATCCAGGTTTACATGATTCAGTCAATATTCCGATTTCTTTCCCTGAACGCGATGCGCAACTCAAACGTAAATTAGAAACATATATTATAACTTACATATTTTAACGTTTATACATAACGTGACTATACTTCCTGTTGGGTTGCTAGAAACAGCACGCGGGTTGGTATGCGTAACCGTAAGTTAGTAAACACGTTACCTATAGCCTAACGTTAGTTACATAAGAAAGAACAGTAGCCTATAACGTATAAGAAAGTAACGTTAGACAGGAATGCTCTTATGGGTTTCGTCGTCATATGGCAGATGTTATGATTGCGGGTGGCAACTAACACTGTCCTTCAAGCGTTCTGTGTTATGAGCAGAAGATGACGAAGAGCTTTAACGTTACAACAAGCGCCGGTTATTGGACCCAGAATAGGCCTTCCTCCAGCACTGGTAAGGACCCGGTCGTGCTGGATGCGCGTTAAGAGTAAGGACTGGTGGGAGAGAGTGGTGCTTAATGAATTCACCGATTCAGACCGTAGACTTGTGGACACCAAACTGGTTCGCTATCAGCCTGTACTCCCCGCAGCTACCGAGTTTGTACAGCGCTATTGCGACTCGCATTTGAAGAGGTACAGCTGGACGCACTGTCACTTCGTCAGGGCTCATTATGTTCTGTACCAAACCACAAAGTTTCATAAATGATCTCCGAGCCATACTGAAGTTGCCTCTCCATTCTGAATCGGTGAATTAATTTACCATATGACTACGAAACCCATAAGAGCATTATTGAGTGCATGTAAACGTGCTCATTATTTCCGCGTTTCTAACTTTTTTCCCCATCTATGAGATGAAGTATATTCCTCTTTATTATCTCGGATAACATCAGGAGGGTTTCCTCCTCGCTCCAGAAATAACTTCTCCCGTTGGTTGACATCTCTCTCTGACCTCTCTCAACTGTTTTGACGTTAGCGTTACATTACTAACAATATCCGGAGTAGCTGTTGCCATGGCTGTTGCTGTCAAACACGCACATGCGCAGATTTAAAAAAACGAACTACATCGGAATAACCGTTTACATGCAACCAATAAAACGATAAACACGGCAGAAATCCAGGTGTAGTTATCGGATTTCTCATATTCCGATAACTGCTTTTTTCCGAAAAAGCTTTTCGGAATATTGCGTTTCCATGACATTTTGAATAATCCGATATTCCGCCATATTCCGAATATGATCGGATTATTGAGTGCATGTAAACGCACTCAATGTTTTTAGCTGTATTATTATGTGGACTGGTCTGTACTCACTCTCTCAACATTACATCTAATTAAATCTTCATTCGTCATGTCTCGTCTGACCTGAACTGGGCGTATGATTGGGATAGGAGAAATGACTGGATTCTGCATCCCCATCCAACCGCAGTCCTTATCAAGACTAAGGAAACTTCATTGCAATTGTACAAATCTTCCAGAAACTGCAGTGCGCAAGAAACGCTGCAACTGGATTGCACAGAAAAAAAAACAAAAAAAACACTGAATTGACTTAAAACTGAAGAAGGCAACTTTCTCAACAGTCGCTATATGTTGTGAAAACACTTTGAAAGTCTTAACACCCGTTGGCCCTGCCCACAGATAGAGATACCCCCCACCCCCCTGCCCACAGATAGAGATACCCCCCCACCCCCCTGCCCACAGATAGACACACCCCCAGCCCCCTGCCCACAGATAGACACACCCCCACCCCCCTGCCCACAGATAGACACACCCCCACCCCCCTGCCCACAGATACACACCCCCACCCCCCTGCCCACAGATACACACCCCCACCCCCCTGCCCACAGAGAGACACACCCCCACCCCCCTGCCCACAGAGAGACACACCCCCACCCCCCTGCCCACAGATACACACCCCCACCCCCCTGCCCACAGATAGACACACCCCCATCCCCCTGCCCACAGATACACACCCCGACCCCCCTGCCCACAGATAGACACACCCCCACCCCCCTGCCCACAGATAGACACACCCCCACCCCCCTGCCCACAGATACACACCCCGACCCCCCTGCCCACAGATAGATACCCCCCCACCCCCTGCCCACAGATAGACACACCCCCATCCCCCTGCCCACAGATACACACCCCCACCCCCCTGCCCACAGATAGACACACCCCCACCCCCCTGCCCACAGATACACACCCCTGCACACAGTTACACACCCCGACCCCCCTGCCCACATATATTCACCCCCCCACCCACCTGCCCACAGATACACCCCGCCACCCCCCGGCCCACAGATACACACCCCCACCCCCCTGCCCACAGATATATATCCCCCCCACCCCCCTGCCCACAGATAGATATATGATAGCATGTTAGCAAAATATATTTTAAAACACGTAGATTGTGGAACAAGACTACCCGCCATTCCAGACTTAACGTTACACCTACACCTACACCCCAATTCGGTACTCTGCTGGTCGTTTACAATAGGGCCGTTTTTCTGGCTTTCATAACTGACAAATAAGAAAATAAATAAAATAGTTAATCTTTCAGCGATCCAGTGTTACTCAAACACAACAATTGACAGTGATGGCTAGCTGAATTATATAGCTAGCCAATTTTATAAAGACCCCAGATATATAAACAGGTTTCTAGTCCCGGTCGGCGATGCAGACAGGAGCAGTTCAGTCTCTTAACACTGTACCATTATGTGAACGTGAAAATCTATTTCATTGTTGATTGGTTCTCTTTGGTTGTTTCACATCATGAGCCCCGTTGTTTTGAAAACAAAAAATTTGGGCCGTATCCCTGGTTTTAGAATGCAGAATTACAGGGTATAAACACAGTGTATGGTGCTGGTTTTAGAATGCAGAATTACAGGGTATAAACAGTGTATGGTGCTGGTTTTAGAATGCAGAATTACAGGGTATAAACACAGTGTATGGTGCTGGTTTTAGAATGCAGAATTACAGGGTATAAACAGTGTATGGTGCTGGTTTTAGAATGCAGAATTACAGGGTATAAACACAGTGTATGGTGCTGGTTTTAGAATGCAGAATTACAGGGTATAAACACAGTGTATGGTGCTGGTTTTAGAATGCAGAATTTGAGGGTATAAACACAGTGTATGGTGCTGGTTTTAGAATGCAGAATTACAGGGTATAAACACAGTGTATGGTGCTGGATTTCTCCCACAGCAGCTCTATCTATGATTGCTACCAAGCATGACCTCTCCCCGATAAAAAAATTAAAATAAAGTTGCCTACTCCATCTTCAAGGGGATTTTTTTACACAATACATTTATATACTGTATTATGAATTATTTCAGATTAATTTCAAAATGGGATCAAAAACTTGCAGCAAAAAATGTCCAATCTTTGTCTGCAGAATCACTTGGCCAATATTCTGCATTTCAAAAAATCCAATAAAACGGATAAAGAACATCGAATGCACACAAAATACAACTAGTTTATGATTACTGGCCCTGACCCATAAAATACCCAGGCTTTCATATTAAAAACATTCTCCAGGGGAAAAAAAACCCACAAAAAGAAAAAGAAAAAAAAAACTATGTAACAACACATTATTTACTGTTATCCAACATCAATGTAATCTGCAATACATTCATTAAAACTAGCAGTGAAACATGGTGCCTGGAGTCTGGCAATGACATATTTCCACTTTAATGACGTACAGTTTCTCTTTAATATCACCCAAGGGCTGTTTGGAATGGCTGTCACTCAATTTGTAAGACCTTCTAAACCAGGGGTCCTCAATCTTATCCAGAAAGGGCCGGTGAGGGTGCAGGCTTTTGTTCCAACCAAGCAGTTACACGCCTGATTCCACTAATCAATCACTAGAGTCTTTGCTAAGCACCTTGATTAGTAGAATCAGGTGTGTAGCTGCTCGGTTGGAACAAAAGCCTGTACCCACACCGGCCCTTACTGGATAAGATTGAAGACCCCTGTTCTAAACGATAGTTGGCAGGTTCTGTACAGGAGCCAAAATGATGGAGCTTAAGAGCCACAAACGCACAATAAGAAAATCAAATCAAAAAGATTTAAAGTGGAAACTGGCCGATAAAACATCTGCTTTACACTTTTATCCAATGTTTTTCACCACAGGTTTAAGAAAATAAATGCATTAGGCATGCATAATAAAACAGATACAACCAATGTAGTGCACATTCTTTATTTTTTTTGCAAGAATTGCACCATTGTGTGAATGGAAGACACATTTTTTAAATAGAACAGCGCAAATGTCAAATAAAGAAGTAGACTGGTGTATAACATACACAAGCACACACAGAACATTCCGAGACACTGGTCTCGTGTTTTTCCCTGAAGTCGCCTTTCAGACACTACCCTGTGACGGACGGGAATCTTGTGACCTCTGACCTGAGGTCCCTGAAACAGCTTTCTAATGAGACGCTCTGCCCATGGCCGCTTCTGGGAAGAGCTTACGGATGTAACACTCGACAGAAGAGAAAAAACAAAGAACATAAGGAGAAAAAAAAAGGCAGGATATTTTTGAAGCGGCTGCACTTTAAGTGCACACAGACGGGCACGAAACAGCTCCGGCGGTGGGGTTTGTGATCGCCACTCTGTGAAAACACAGAGAGGACGCATGCTCTTCTCTGAAAGGTTAACTGTACTCTGGAGCTCATTAACAGCGCGGAGAACACGAGACCTCTCTCCCGGGCCTGTGGAAGCAGGCCTCACCTCCTAAAGCCAATAAAAGCCTTCAGAAAACAACAGGTTTTTACTGACAACAGTCTAAGGGGGGGGTTCTTTCTACTAAACTACAGGGAACATGAACCTAGACATACCACCATGGTCAAATTAGCCTAATGTTTGGTGTTTTTTGCCTGTATTGCTTGTTTTGTTTGCTTGCTTTTTGAGTACTGACCCGTCCATATAGTGGGAAGGATTAAAATGGACTGAGCCTTATGCCTGCAGACCATGAGAGGAACAGCACAGACAAATGGGCCGTGGGCAGAAAGACTGAGCGGCCGTCCAGGACCCATATGGAAATGTGATAAAAGCCCGCTACCCGCTCACCTTCATGTTCCCCAGCCTCCTCGCCCTGTCGATGACCAGGAACTTCTTGATGAGGTCTCTGGGGAAACAGAGTGTGGAAAGTTTCACATCCTGTCAAACGGGTGTCTATGTACCCTTCACATCCTGCCAAACGGGTGTCTATGTACCCTCTAGTCTGTTGGTAAATGACAAACCTAGATGTTCTCATGTTCTCATTTCCCCCTACTGTCACATGATATGTATATATAATAATATTAATACAGTACAGGCTATTCAGGTTAAATACAGGCTGTGTTTGTTCTTAAACATAAGAACACCATCAGAAGAGCGGCATTTCATCAAACTACATTTAAAATAAATCTATTACTGTTTCACATACATCAGCAGGGCCATTGCAGTATTATTGTAAGGGTTTTATCTTAGAGTGCGCACCCAGCGGACGGCCTTTTCATATCAGACTACAGGCGCATCCACCCACAAGTGCTATTCAGAGTTCACCTAACACAGCTCAACAGTTCAGTAGAAGCATTAATATTTCCATCATCATCAGCTGTGGCAGGAGCGACGCGATGCTTTTCACTAACGTGTCTCGGATACCTTTCGCCACCCGTCCCGCGGGGCAGTTGAGCCCCGCTCACAAGTTCAGAGAGAGCTAGGCTCACCCTTTAGACGTGGGCTCCGTTTCATCTCCATGGTAACACGAAGAGAGGTGGCTGATCACACAGGCATTCAGACGGCACTGCCGAACCCGAGTGCCCACGCCAAACCGCTGTCCTCGTACGCGGCTATGAAAGCTGCCGTTATACATATTTATCACCGCGGTTATGACATCAGGCCGCTCCTTCAGCAATCTCCGAACACAGGGCGGTCCCTTCTGTGGGCTCCTTCTGCTCTCCAGATGGCTGAGTAATCCTATAGAGTCTGGCCTCAAAACATGGAGTCAGCATTCCGCTCGGGAGCCGCTGCGGCAATATGCTACTGCAGCACCTACAGGATTGTGCGTTTAGCAACTTCATTTGGAGGGGGGGGGGCGTTTTCAAAGCAACCGAGTAGAGTGAGTTTTGAGTGGTGATGTTGGCTTTGCACTTAATGAAGGAAACCTCAGTGTGCTCACTGAATGCACTTCTCAGAGCAGAGTGCATGGAAGATGCAGGCTAGGGCAGCTCCTGATCAACACGCCGCTGCCTCGGAGCCGGTCGACTCTGGCTGAATCACAGCACAGGGCAGGGCAGGGCAGCGCAGGGCAGGGCAGGGCTTTAAACCGCTCGACCTCGTACCCCCCCCAGGCCTGCTCGACGGCTATGGGCTGCTAATGACCTCCTCTTTTCTGCTCCCGCCCCCCCTACCCGCACCCCATTTGTGCCGCTCAACAAACTCTCTATTAACGCTCCATACGGGGCTATAACTGGGACCCGTTACTGGGATGAGCCATGTACACCAAGCCTGTTGCTCCATTGTACTGTATGAGAGATAGCCGTGGTAGTAGCACTGCTGTACTGCCTGTGAGAAAAACCCTCACCCTGACCCTACACTGCTTTAGTAAACATCCACAAAATATAATACAGTGTGTGTAAATCTCAGCGGGAAAAACCCTCACCCTGACCCTACACTGCTTTAGTAAACATCCACAAATATAATACAGTGTGTGTAAATCTCAGCGGGAAAAGGCATCTGCAAAGCCCACACCTACGAGATCCAGATAAACGAAGAGCGGACCCATAGGGCCAAAAATGAATTGGCTCGTCTCCATCTGACAACCTGGCATGGAATCTAAGAGTTCACCCGGCGGGACCGGCGCTGTAATGGCCGCCGTCGCTCAGCCTGTCAGAACTCTTCTCTGGGGTATTTACGGCAGGGATTCCCACAGAACGGGAGCCCTTTTAGCCGCCACGATCTCTCTCCGCCATAATATACGAGCGCACGTCTGGCTCGTAAACGCCGGGGCCGCCGGCGTCTTAACCTCTGGGGCGCTCGCGCCACTGTCCCCGATTCGCTGCCGAAGCCTGTAATCTGTGCGCATTCCACGTCTCCGGCGTGGGCGTAGCGCTTGGAAGGCGGGCGCGAAGAGGCCGAATGCGCCGTGAGCTCACGCATGCGCTTCTCCGTCCTGTAAGAGACGATCTCCAGCAGGCTTGCCTGTCCCGCGTGAGATCATAACAGAGGAGGTCTGTTTCAGTAGAATAACAAAAGCCCAATAACCGGCGTGCCTGTTAAGCGGGGTTATGGGTCAATCCCATTTTCAAGTCAGTCAGTTCACAAAAAATAATTGAAATTCAGTTTGTGGCATTTTTCAATTCATGAACCAAATTTCAATTCATTTTGCGTATCGACTGAATTGTGAATGAATTTGACCCCTAACCCCGCCGTAGATTGTTCGTTGGCACGCCGCCTTAAAATCAATGTGAAAAATCAATAGACGACGGGACGAATTCTCAAGGTTTCGTGAATATTAAAGGGTTGGTATGAAAATAGCAGGGAAAATAAGTCAATGGTGTCTTTCATGACAAAGTCAAAGTGATATAGTGTTGGGTCAGGAATGTAGCGTTAGGTTCTGAATGTCGGCCCCCGAGCGCTCGCATACAAACACTTTCTGTTTCTATGGGGTCATGTTAAGGCAACGGACCACGTGGGATTTGTGCATGGAAAAATCATCAAAACAGAGTCAGACGGGGGCAGCGGTGATGTTGCCGCTCTAAGTGGACCTATCTGAATGACGCAAACAATCGAGTCTCGGGATGGAATAATTAAATAATTACAGTAACAATAATCTGCAGCCTGATAGGCTGTGAGCTTTGGACAAAATGCTTCTCAAAACAAAGCAGTCTTAGTCTCGGGCGGTCCAGGTCTCCTTACTTAACGTAGAAATCCAGATGGCGAGGGAAGTCAAGTTTTCCAGCGAGGATCTTCTGATAGATGCCAAATGGATTGTCATCAAAAAACGGCGGATACCTAGAAGAAAAAAAAAAGAAAAAAAGATGAAAAAAAGAACAAGTGATCATCCCTTCAGAAGAACGATTAGAACGGCTTTAGCACATTTTGTGTCGGGTGCTGCGGAAAGACTCAAAACGGAAAACGGCTCCATCGCATGCAACACTTTTTGAGCGCAGGGGCCAGATCCTGGATCCCAGCTTTCACCAAACACCACTTGGAGTGCAGTCAGCTGCAAAAGACTTTGTTTTAGAGGAATCTGTGAAGAGGGCTTAAAAACAAGTCCCCTTTCAGATATCCCTGAAGGAGAGACAGCTTTATGGCAACGTGCTGTAAGGTAATTACGAGCACACAGGATGCCAAGAGGCACCGAGGTACCATTCTGGACACACACACACCCCCACACCCCCACACCCCCCCCCCCCCCCACACACACACACACACACATCTCTCCTACCTGTGACCTGTGCCCTCATTCCCACTTGCCCTTCAGACCTCTCCTCCTCTCACACACGCACTCTGACCTTTTCTTCCGCTAACTTGCACGGAAGCAGGGGTCCCCGTACCCGCAGGGACGCTAACGCCCGTTTCCGAGCGCCAGCCAGGACTGGACAAACTATCACTTGGGGTCGTGTAACGCACGGCACTGCGGGATTGCGCCAGTCTGTGGACAGCTCTGGTCTCACTATATAGCGTACCAAACCCTGTTATCAGGCGGAAAACAGATGTTTTTGTGATCAACATACGATATTGATATTATTCGGGCCCATACTATTGAACTTATATTTATTAGATTCACAAAATGATAAGCTAACTTTTAAGACAATAAACATGTAGACGTGACCAGTAGTTTTTTTTTGTTTTAACGTCTTTTAGATGAAAGGACTGCCAAAAAAGGGGAGCCGATTATCGGACGGCTCGTGCCGTGCACAAAGAAGCGCACAGTTTTTGTTGTTTTAATAATCAATTAAGTTTATTTAATCAAGAAAGATACCTTTTGAATCCTCAATATGTTGGTATGATGGCTGGCTAACTGGATTGTTTACATAGCAGTCCAGTTGTCCATCTCATTGGATTTATTTCTTCACTTAGCTACCGTGCCCTCGAGTGGACGCATAAAAAATGGCACGTGTCGATATAGTTGCTTGATAGTTGAGTAGATTACAATGAACTAGAGTTTTTAAAAAAACCACACACATTTAGCTAATACTGTGAATGTGCTACAGACATAGCAAATACTGGTTTTATTTTTTTACCGTTGAGCAAATCAGCTCTCGCGGAAGTTAAAATATCGCTGAACCCGGCGGGCGTGCCTGATGAAGGGCGCTGGCCGATAATGGGAGCCATCTAGATACATAAGTGTCAGAAACCTGTCATTCCAAGGGTCTTAAAATGCTGGACATACCTCAATATACTTTATAAAAAAAGAAATGGTTTTTTTTTAAAAGGCATAATTTAAGACTATTGTTTGCAATTTGCCTGCAGAACAAGTTAATTTGAAACTTGGGAGAAAGGAAATGGGTTTTATGGATGTTCTTAGTGTCTCCAAACTAAAACTTTGGAGAAATAATCTCTCCTCCATCGACAGATGAGAGCTCTGCAAAAGTGTACATTACTCCTGGCAAACACAAAATAATATGCTAAAAACACATTTGTTTTGTGTTTTGGCAGACTGAAGATTTGTGGAGAACTGTTAAAACGTCACGACATTCTACAGCCGTGTCGGGAAAATTGCCAGTACTCAACATTCCAAAGGTGTGTGAAAATATCATCAGAAGTTTTAGCACTGCGCTGAACAGAAAAACATGTATAATTGAAAAAGGCGCACATGCAATTATGCAATTAGCTCTATGAGCTGAATGCACTGAAGGTAACAGTATTTCAATGGGCAAAGCAGGACAGGCTAGAGTGTGTGTGTGTGTGTGTGTGTGTGTGTGTGTGTGTGTGTGTGTGTGTGTGTGTGCGTGTGTGTGTCTGTGTGTGTCTGTGTGTGTCTGTGTGTGTGTGGAGAAGCACGGGTGCCGGCACAGGAGAGTAGGCTCTTACTGTAAGCGCCTGGCCCAACCCCAGCATGGCCGTCCTACCAGGCCGCGCAGTCTGGGCACCCGCTCCTCTCCCGCGCGGGATGATGATGATGATGATGACGACGGGTACAGAGGTGAGCTTGCCCTGGTAACTGTTAACGGGCTGCAGTAGGGTAGCTCGTAACAGATGGGGTAATGGCACTGTGGCGTTATGCAACCGTGGCCCAGGGTTTATGCAAGACCTGAGGCATGGCCAAGATTCCACTCAAAGCAGCCAGGAGACAGGGAAATAACAGCTGCTAGCATGGCTTCCCTACCATTAGGAACAAAATAGGCTCATAAAATCAGGAGCTCCTGAAAAGCTGAAAGCAATCTTTGTCACATTAGTAAGAGGAGCTGCAGCCCGTTGGTTCCTGGGTTACGGGCGGGCGGAGCATTTCGCCAGTGCCTGGTGGTTGTGGGCTCTGAAGCCGATCTCTTTCGGGTCTTGCCGGTAACCCTGCGCAGAGCCCGTTGGACAACACGGGGTGTGGCGGGGTTTGGTGACTGTCGCCGAGTATTCGTGTTGCTTCACAGATCTATGGAAAGGTCTTTTTCGGAAGCCCTTGTTACATTTTTTTTCCCAAATGAAAGCACGAGACCTTTGGCTAAATAAGCATGCGATCGTAAAGCTGGGAAGACCTGCAGACTCAAAGGAACATTTGTTTTGGCTCCTGAGTGCTTCCCTCGCTGGTTGAGACCGCAGGAACGGAGGATGGTCACTTTGAGGGTGGACACTTCAAAGGGCTCCAGATTTACGGGTGAGCATCCGAAGAGGCCGGACGCTGTAAATATCCTTATCTGGGGCTCAAGGATCCGCTGTACCTGCCCTCGGGCCGACAGCCGACAGCCGACCCCCGTCGCGACGCACGCCACGAGGTGTCGCTCGCCGAGGGGAAACAGGCGATACGAGACGGGAAGAGAAATGGAGAAGCAGCAAAGGAACAGAGCAAACTGCAGGGTCTATCGAGCGGGGGCTTTTGGAGGCGCGCGTTCTCCGCCCCGGCGAGCGGCGGCTCAAACACGCAGAGGCGTACTTTTTCACACGGTTGCGTTTCGGGGAGAGGGCTACTCGGCCTCGGGGTTGATGGTTCTCACGCGGATGCAGAAGGGGCGCCCGTCCCTAGGCGGGAGGGACGTCCTATTTGCTTGCGCCGCAGAGCAAACCGTGGAAGGCCGAGCTACCTTCCTGTTTCAGCGTTTGCCGAGCGGCAGGGTAGGCCAACAATAACACCCCCCAACCCCCCCGCCCTCCTGCCTGCACACATGGCCCGCGTTTCGGTGGAGAGGGGTCAGAGCGACCCTCAGGCCCTGTCAAAGGTACACACAGGGGTGGGATGTGGAAGGGGATGTGACCCCGGTTTCACCCGTCCCGTTGGGACGCAGGTCAGAGTCAGCAGTGTGCTGCTGCGGAGCGGAGCAGGGGGGTAGGGCCCGGGCCTTATGGGTAATGACTTCAAATCCCGTGGGGAGTGACTGACACTGCTGCTGTACTCAAAGTCAAGGTGCCGCACTGCAATTACCCGTCGCCACGACAACTGCGCATGCTGGTCACACAATCTGTACAGCTAGCCATTAGCTGACCGGTCAGCTACCAGAGCTCAAATTTGACCTGCATAGACAGCTAGGAAGGCTAAAGCCAGCCAAAATAATACGTTTCACAAAAGCATTCTTGGCTGGTCTGGTACAGAGGGAGTGACACTGTGCATGTTATTGCTATGAGAGATATTGACTTTAAACATATTTTGACAATCTGTAAGCCATCAACCATCTCAGAAGGACAAGTGCTCAGCTGTACGGGTCAAAGGTGACGGAAGGATATATAGACGCACTGTAGTTCCTGGTTAAAATAACTTGGAGGCCTGTGGCTCAGATCCTGTTTCATGTTAGCAAGACAAAACCCCATGATGGATGCGTTCCTGTGTTTAACTAGAGGTAGGAAACCAGCAAAGTTTCCGCATTTTCTCTGCAACCTCAATTACCACTTCAGTGCTACCACGAAGACACACAAACGCTTCCAACTACACGGGTGGTTAAAGTGCAGCACTGCTAATTAAAAGCTGATTAACTGCACCAGCATATTAACTACACAGCTGGATCTCTGCAATCCAGACACTGACAATCAATCTCACGGTTGCTCAACACTGCCCCTACTGGCCAGACATTACAGCCTCCCAGAACACATTGTATACCCATGGGGCTTTTTTTTTGTATTAGATTTATTAGAATTGGATTTTTATTTATTTTATATTCCAGTTTTCTCCCAATTTGGTAGCCAATTGTACCCTATGCTATTCAATTCCCAGTGTAGCAACCGCTTGAGAATTTGCCGCTACACAACCCCGTCATCCGGTAGTAGGAAGGAAGAGCCGGACTCCTCGAGCTCCAGACTGTGATTCCAGCTCGCCCGGGGCCGCTTGCACACGACAATTCTCCCCCGCCGAGTCCCTTTCACTGCTATGAATTTAAATGCCATACTTGCACAAACAAGGTCTGAAAAGCCAAATCAAAGCCAAAATGACCACGACCAAAGCCTCCGGCAGTGGGCAGGATAAGAACTTTGCCGCTTTCATTATTTAAAAGTAATTTGAAGATCTCCAAAATGGATAATACATAACTATTAAAAATGCGATTGAGATTGCTTAGGGTCTGTAACTGCCTGGCTCGTGTAAAGCTGCTGTCTGTCAGAAAGCACGGTGGAGGAACGCTGAAGTCTACCAGGAGGGAAGCAGGAAGAGCCCAACAACCTCTGTACCACAGCGTTTCCCTGAGCAAGCACTTCTCTCCCAAACCAATTACCACCGGCGTCCCGATAAGCGCCTTCTTCTGAGAATCCCGCGCCCATTTGGACGAAAGATCATTTATTGTACGCCCAAACTTTAGACACAATTTACGGCGGGTATAACCGCTTCAAACAATTATAGGGAAATACACTAACGCTACAATTCTTTTCACAATCACAGGGACCAGCGCTGTGAGAGATGTAGACCTGCAACTGGAGCACGCAGACGATGCCTGTACGCCTCTAACTGCCTGATAATGGCCGTATCAGTCATGCGCTGGGCAGTGGAACCGCGATGGCGTCCGTTTAGCCAATCTGGGGCGCACAGCATGGGGACTGCCGCTCAGATCTGATTTGTGGACCCGAGAAACAAACCTCCTTTAGACTCAGACGCCTCAAGCGGGTCGCAATTATTCTAACCTCTACTGCTCCCTAGTGGCGAGTCCACAACAGCGGCACCTCTCCCCCCGACCCTGTGTAACCTCACTTGTTCATTATTCTGTATGCCCACCACACTGGCTGCTATTGTGTATAAGCTCTACATTCCCCTAAATTGTAGCATTCAGTACATTTGATTGTTTTGGACAGATTGTAACAACACTTTGAAACCACACAGACAGACCGACACACTCACACACACACACACGCACGGCACACACTCACACTCACACACACTCACACACACACACACACACACACACGATCAAACTAAACCAAAAAAAATACAATAAACGGACAGCCTGAATGACACATTTTGTTCCGACAAACTGCCAACGTGAAAAGCCACAGTATCTTAACAGATCTGACAGCAATCATTCATTCTTTATAAATTCCACTCCGCACAGTCTGGTGCAAAAATAGAACAGGAGGTATGCGCTAGACGCCGGAGAGCCCGTTATGCACGAGGCATTAAGCAAACACCAAAACATCCGGCGGCAAAATATTCCCAGGGAAGTCCTCGTGTGACTTTGGGATTTGAGCCTCTCGGCGGAAGGGAGGAACGCCACTTGGTGGAGATGTTGCACCAGCTTTCTGACGATGAGGATCTGGAATGTATGGGCAGCTTTGGAGAAAACGGATTGGCCTGGAAACAGAGGGCCAATTGTGCTTCAGTGTGTGTGCTTCAGTGTGTGTGCTTCAGTGTGTGTGCTTCAGTGTGTGTGCTTCAGTGTGTTGGAGTGTGTGTGCTTCAGTGTGTGTGCTTCAGTGTGTTGGAGTGTGTGCTTCAGTGTGTGTGCTTCAGTGTGTGTGCTTCAGTGTGTGTGCTTCAGTGTGTTGGAGTGTGTGTGCTTCAGTGTGTGTGCTTCAGTGTGATGGAGTGTGTGTGCTTCAGTGGCTGTGCCTGTCAGAAATAAAGCCAAACCAATATAAGCTCTCTCTTCCTTGATAAATTATTTGGAATCAGTTATCAAAACCAGTGATACCATGTAAGCTTTTCCCATTTCTTTAATCCCTGTTGACTGGCTAGTTGATTACATTTCAGCTGCTGGTGCATAATTTATCGCACCTGTGAGTCTGCCTGAGAACTACAGTTCACAAAACATTATTAGTTTTACGTGATCTGCCTTTGCTTTGGCCCACAGACCTCATTTCGCAGGGTTTATTTAATCGGACACGTTTTTCCTGAACGTGTCAATGCCACCCAACGACTGTGCTTGTTTATTGGTCAGTGGTGGAGGTCGCGGAGGCTGAGATGCTGGTGCTGCCCTCGCCTTTGTTTGGAGGCGTGGCGCGTCCTGGCGGCGAGGTCCGAGAGCGTGACGGGAACGCCATGCTGCTTTCACAAGCTCTCCACAGAAACAGCTGCTAAACAGACACCGTTAATGCTGCCGGTGACATCAGGCCAGCGCACAAACGAGAGCAAACTACTGAAGCAGCACAGCCTCTCTGACTTACCGAGGCTCGCTGGAAACTTGGAAACTGACGGGGAGAAATTCCTAATTATTAGAAGGCAAGAATGCAAGGTACGGCTTATTTAAGAGTGGAGCAGGTATGAGGCAGAGATGAGCTCTAATTCTGAGCCCCCGGTCTTGCCTGAAGCCTGCCGGCCGACAGCCAGGGAGACACAATTTGAGTGAGCACAGCAGAGTTAGGAGTCTGTGAGGGTTCAGTAGATTTAGGGGTGTCTGTGAGGGTTCAGGGTTCAGGGTTCAGTAGAGTTAGGGGTGTCTGTGAGGGTTCAGGGTTCAGTAGATTTAGGGGTGTCTGTGAGGGTTCAGGGTTCAGTAGATTTAGGGGTGTCTGTGAGGGTTCAGGGTTCAGTAGATTTAGGGGTGTCTGTGAGGGTTCAGGGTTCAGTAGAGTTAGGGGTGTCTGTGAGGGTTCAGGGTTCAGTAGATTTAGGGGTGTCTGTGAGGGTTCAGGGTTCAGTAGATTTAGGGGTGTCTGTGAGGGTTCAGGGTTCAGTAGAGTTAGGGGTGTCTGTGAGGGTTCAGGGTTCAGTAGATTTAGGGGTGTCTGTGAGGGTTCAGGGTTCAGTAGATTTAGGGGTATCTGTGTGGGTTCAGGGTTCAGTAGATTTAGGGGTGTCTGTGAGGGTTCAGGGTTCAGTAGATTTAGGGGTGCCTGTGAGGGTTCAGGGTTCAGTAGATTTAGGGGTGTCTGTGAGGGTTCAGGGTTCAGTAGAGTTAGGGGTGTCTGTGGGTTCAGGGTTCAGTAGATTTAGGGGTGTCTGTGAGGGTTAAGGGATCAATAGTGTTAGGAGTGTCTGTGAAAGTTGAGGGTTTTGTGTGAGGGTAGCAGAAAGAACGAGAAAGAAAGAGTGTGAGAGAGGAGTGCTGAGCAGCAGAGAGAGAGAGAGAGAGAGAGAGAGAGAGTGAGAGAGGAGTGCTGAGCAGCAGAGAGAGAGAGAGAGAGAGTGAGAGAGTGAGAGAGGAGTGCTGAGCAGCAGAGAGAGAGAGAGAGTGAGAGAGTGAGAGAGGAGTGCTGAGCAGCAGAGAGAGAGAGAGAGAGTGAGAGAGTGAGAGAGGAGTGCTGGGCAGCAGAGAGAGAGAGAGAGAGAGAGAGACAGAGAGAGTGAGAGAGGAGTGCTGAATTCAGGGTTCAGTGGAGTTGGGAGTGTATGTGAGGGTTCAGTAGAGTTACGAGTGTCTGTGAAGGTTTAGGGTTTTGTGTGAGGACAGCAGAAAGAACAAGAGACAGAGAGAGAAGAAAGTGTGAGAGGAGTGCTGAGCAGCAAATAGAGAGAAAGAGAGTGAGAGAGGAGTGCTGAGCAGCAGCAGAGAGAGAGAGAGAGAGAGAGAGAGAGAGAGAGAGAGAGAGAGAGAGACTGTTTGAGAGAGAGCTGAGCATCATAAAGAGAGTCAGTTTGGGAAAAGAACTGAGCATCAGAAAGCGAGAGAGAGAAAGACAGAGAGCAGAGAGAGAGAGAGAGAGAGAGAAAGATACATGTTCATGTTCTGTTATGTTTTTTTGTTTTTTTTCTGCTATGTTCCAGTCATCTGGATCACTCTCAGGCCCTACATGAGGACAGGACACGCTGAGTCTGGGGAGGGCAGATATCAGTCAGCTTTCTGCATTTCATCTCGCCTGCTTCAGGTACCCGACTGCTCACTGGTGTGCTGGGTACCTGGGAAAGCGGAAAGGTAGTAGGAGAAAAGACGGCTCACCCAGCCAGCATCTCGAAGATCAGGACCCCCAGGGCCCACCAGTCCACGGCCCGGCCATGCCCTTTGCTCTGGATCACCTCCGGGGCCAGGTACTCCGGGGTCCCGCACAGAGTCCAGGTCCTGCAAAAGGAAAAAGGGACACGTCACAATGGGGCAGCGAGTTACCATGCAAATCCAAAGCTCCACACGATACGATGCGGTGTCGCGACACGTAGCCCCGTCACAGCACGGCCATCTGTCACCACGGGCCCTCGCAGGGACCTTTTCGCTGCGGAATAACCCCGTCATGATACGGGTCCGGTTGCAAAGGGCAGACGGAGCGCAGCGTGGCTCGCCCCGAACTCAAAGCTCATTAAGCCACACAGCGACCCTTCAAAAGGCACCTGCTGATGCGGTGCCCACCCTAATTACTTTGGCCGCGCGCATACGTGGCTTTAACCGCCGATACTTCTGATGAGGCTCATCGTTCCCACCACGCGTGTCTCTGCTTCAGAGGGACGTAGCGGAGCATGCTGGGACAAGCTCCTCATGCCTGCCGCTGCCACGCTGGGTCTGGGGCACTCCATTAATTGGCGGCAGTGTCTTTTAGTGACCGTTGCCGTGGCGACGGCGGCTCCTGCCGCACACTGCCAGCGGGACAGAAGGAGTCTGCTTTTTATTGCAAATAATTAATGACATTTTTTTTTTTTTGGGTCGTTTCTTTTTGGTCTGCCACACAGACGTATCAAAAGAATCAGGTTTAGAGGAGATGCCTTTAAAAGCGTCCATCCAGGGTCAGACACGTGCCCGCCTCCGCTGCTCTGGCTCCGTCCTCTCTGTGATCACTCCGAGCCTTCGGCCGCGGGTCTCCCACACCTCCCCCCCACTTGCCGATCAGCTTAGAGAGCCGTGGGTGGGTGTGTCGACGGGTCTCTGTGATGCTGTGGCTTTCTGTACAGAAATCAGGCACCGGTCCCCTCTTTCTTCATCTCTCTCTCTTTCTGCTTCCATCAGTTAAGAATAACAAGCAGCTCTTTACTACCGAACAAACCAAATGTGATTCTCAGGACACAAAAAGCTGATTTCATTTGTTGTAAAAGATCCATTCGCCCGTTTGATCTTGCCTTCCCCTGAACCCTTGAGCAGGATCTGCTGCTAATTCAGATAATAACAAGGCTGAGTTTTCTAATGCGATCTCTCCCGAGTGGTCTCGCTTGGGGAAATGGCATCCTGGGAAATCTTTAACCCTTTAAAGCTCCGGATCAAGATTGTTGTGCCAGAGGCTTTCTGTGAATGCAGACACTTTCACCAGCAACAGCTTTGTACCCGTAAACAGCCTTCTCCCAAAAATATAAATAAGCACGTATGAACAGTTGGGGGACATTCACAATATGTCCACTAGGTGGCACTGTGAACCCACAACTGTAGATGGGAGTGTATTATTTATTTTTTCCCCTTCTTGAAACTGCAGCCAAAGGACCATTAAAGTCTGAGTTGTTGTCTTCCAACCGCATTTGACGCAATTTCCCTTCCTTCCATTTATATAAGTGGGTCACTTGCGCATCAGAGAGATATCTACAGCAATTGTATTTTTCCCTACGCAGCGCAGGGGAAGTATAAATGTGAGCCATTATGTTTACATTACAGCGGGGGTCAGACTGATTGTTTTCTGTGTTAAAAAATAAGTGTCTACAGATTTCTTACCTCAGAAAAGGTTTTCTTTATTTATTTTAGGTTTGTACAGTCATTCTCATTCAGGCTAAGACAAATAATCATATCCAAGGGCTATCCTCTGAAAGCCTGACTGGAATGTTGACTAGTTGTTTTGGTTTATTCCCCAAGAACTTTATTTTAATCTTTAAAGTGACGGAGGGGCAAAAGCTCGGGTTCCATTCTAACGTCTCTCCAGGTACCTCGTCGAAGTGAGGGGCTTTAAGGATTTTTGAGCGGATCCATGTCCTCGAGCGTTGCCGTGGGCGTCTCGACCTGGACGGCTGCTCTTTCAGCACGCCCTGCGATAACGCTGATCGCCAGCCAGGGCGCTCCGGCGCTTGCCAAGCGAGATATCGATGGAGAAATGACTAATTTAAGCACCGTTTCAACAGAAAGCTTTTTTTCCATCATCTCAAATGACACCAAAAAAACAAACAAAAAAACCTTCGATACCCCCTCCCTTGTCCTCAGATAAGCAGACGATAACAACGGCGAAAGCGTTTACTGAGAGGTGAGGGCCGCTCTTACCTGTCCGTCAGTTTTTTGGCGAAGCCGAAGTCCGTGAGCTTGATGTGGCCGTCGCTGTCCAGCAGGATGTTCTCGGGCTTCAGGTCCCTGTAAACGATCTCCTTGGAGTGCAGGTACTCGATGGCGCACACGATCTCGGCCGAGTAGAAGAGCCCTGTGGCGTTGTTGAACCGGCCCCTGTTGCGCAGGTAGCTGAACAGTTCACCCCCCGGCACATAGTCCATCAGCATGTAGAGAAACAGCTCGTCATGGTGCGTCCAAAACCTGAGCGGCCCAAACAGAACTCCCGTTATCAGCGCTCTTAAGGCCTGATTTACTAAGACCTTTAGCGTGTGTAAAACTTTTTAGCACACGCTGAACTAATAACACGACCAATGATTGACGCAAAACAAATACCAGGATCATTAGTCATGTTACTGGTTTTGCGTGTGCTAAACATTTTTGCACACGCTAAAGGTCTTAGTACATCAGGCCCTTAATGTTCAACAGGGCTGGTTTGCTTTTGAAAAGACGTTTTTTTTTGTGCAACTTTGTGTAACAATAGCGCTAGATTGAGTTCGAAGTCAACTTGAAAGTAAACTTGGAAGTAAACTGGCCCAGAAAGGGAGGAGGTAAAACTGAAAGTGAACGTAACCAAACTGTGATGAGCTCTTTGTATGCGGTGTAGCACAATACATCAGGGTTTAATGAGGAGGTACACTTCCTGCAGACGATCCCTTATTAAAATGTAGCGTCACATAAGGAACTGAAATATTTCTAACGCATTTTGAAACGACTGTAAGGCACAGAATGAGGGCGGTGTTTAATTAGACCGGTGGGAATAACGGTGTTAAGTAAGATATCATATTCATTCATATTCATCTCCTGACCCACGTAAGCTGTTGTCATGTCTCACTGGCGGATACCTACACCAACGCTAAAGGGGTTTCAAACTAAGGGGCTCTCAAACCTGCTTACGGGAGGCCCGTCGGTTTGCTGAATCTTTTAAAAAAATGTTTTACTGCTACTCCATTGGTCAATTAGGGCTGCTGAATAATTTATTTTCCTTACTTTAACAGTTCAGATTACGCCCACTGCTATCGGCTTCATCTAGGTGTCCCTAACTTTAAGCAAATATGAGCCCTTGATGCACCTGTCATTTACTCAATTAAACATGTAATCCCTCTGTAAAGGAATCATTTAGAAAGAGATTACATAACAGGAAAGTAAGGCATTAGTTGATCTGACCGATTAAAAGTGTTGGGAAGTGAAATGGATCGGAAGTGGGATATCTATTCTACAAAATATGGTTTAAGAGGGTGGTTGGAATAAAAACCAGTGTACACAGGTACCCCCTGGGCTGTTTCAGAGCTCTAGACTATAACCAATGGATTGTGGCCCAGGAAGGCCATGGAGCAGGTCTCCTGCACATCGGAACAGGGACGGGCGAGCTGAAAAAGCAGAGATAAAAGCGGAACGAGCGGTCTCGGCGAAGCGCCCAGCAAATATAAACGAGCTTAAGAGCTGGGTCTCCAGCTGATATGAGCTTGTGTGAGATTGCACAGCAAACGTAGCCATTACGCTCTATTGACTCAATGTGCCAGAGCTGAGGGCACCACGCTCTAACCCTGGTGGTAAACTCAGCCGTCGGTCAGGGGGTCAGGGACTCTGAAGCCCAGGGGGTCAGGACCGGCTGGTGGGTCAGGGGAGGAGACGACGTACACGAGATGAAAATAACGTGCGGCTTATAATACGCTATACATTGACATTCCGGCAGTCCAATGGAGCTCTGCACCTGTTACAGGCCCAGGCCCTCACTAGTTACAGTGCTTGCAGTTGGGTTGAGAAAACCCATGTTTATGTTTAAAAAACCCATCTCAATTCTGTTTTTCAACATATGTCAAGCTATGTCTTAATAAGTGGGCGGGTCACGATAAAGGTATTTGCTGATCAAGTGGGTTGCGGGTCCCCTGCTGAAGGGTTGCGGGTCCCCTGCTGAAGGGGCCCTGACGGGAAAAGGGCGAGGGCCACACTCACAGCCGTATAAGGAAGGGGTGGCAGACCTCCAACAGCACCGCCTTCTCGTTGTGGACGTGCTGCTCCTGCTTCAGCCGGATCACGTCCGGGATCTTCATGGCCTTCAGAGCGAAGTATCCCCTGGCCTTCTTGTCCTTCACCAGGAAGACCCGGCCAAACGTCCCCGTTCCTGAAACAGACGGCAAGCGGAGAGGTCACCAACCCTTTTCTCAAGAACGCCTCAAAAAGGGCTGACGGGCACGGTCTGACATCGCACAAAAAATGGCGGCCAGCTGTTCCAGTGTTCAAGTAACAAACGGCACTGCAGGTCTGGTTTGACCAGGGATCTCCCCTGAGTGTTTAACTGCCTCAGTGCACACCCTTGGTAAGGTATTAATTTTCTTTCAAAAGCGACTGCCAAACTTGATTGCTCTGTTTCGTTAAAAGTGCCCTGAGCATTGGCACAGCTCGACTTGCTGCTGTGTTCGTTTCTGCTGCAGTATAAACCAGGTATGGCCACCGTGCTCAGGGCCCTGACGTTTCTGCTGCAGTATAAACCAGGTATGGCCACCGTGCTCAGGGCCCTGACGTTTCTGCTGCAGTATAAACCAGGTATGGCCACCGTGCTCAGGGCCCTGATGTTTCTGCTGCAGTATAAACCAGGTATGGCCACCGTGCTCAGGGCCCTGACGTTTCTGCTGCAGTATAAACCAGGTATGGCCACCGTGCTCAGGGCCCTGACGTTTCTGCTGCAGTATAAACCAGGTATGGCCACCGTGCTCAGGGCCCTGATGTTTCTGCTGCAGTATAAACCAGGTATGGCCACCGTGCTCAGGGCCCTGACGTTTCTGCTGCAGTATAAACCAGGTATGGCCACCGTGCTCAGGGCCCTGACGTTTCTGCTGCAGAGTACGTCACAATGGTCCCACTATCTCTATGGGAAATGCAATTGCCCTTTATAAGTCGGCCTATGTCTGTAAAGCACGTGGACCCAAGAATGAAACCAGGCTAAAGACAATCAAGGTCATGTTTAAGATGCAGCAGTAGATTATACATACAACACATACAGAATCTATAATATTATAAAATATGTGGCATCAGAGTTTTAATATATATGGACCTCCATTGTGAGAAATATATCTATTACAATGTGTTGTGAATAGTTTTTGCATTTCAGGGGAAAAAATGTGTTACTGCACACACACAAAAAAATAAAATTAAAAAATTAAAAAACTGCTAAGAAAAATCCTATTTTACCCCAGATGAAGAACAGATGATGCATACCTAATTTAACTGAAATCCATTCAACGGTCTAGCGGGAGATGTTTAAAATGTGTTTAAAATGTGTTCTTCAAAAAATTCTAAATGGGGCAAAATCTAGTCTAGCGCATATAGACGGGTTGGTGCGTTTAACTTGGTCGGATCATGGCGATAAAAAATCATGCAAAAATCTAACATCAACTTTGAACTGTTGGTGGCGCTAGAGGGGAGTATGAACTGACCCCAAACTTGGTGTCTGTATAAATTGGACTGTCCTCTATCAATTTTCCAAATTTCACAAAAATCCACCAACTAGTTATACAGGCTGCCATATACCCCCATGACATAAAGTATAATAATAATAGTGAGTGAAAAATTCTAACAATTACATTAGATTCCCACACACCATTGCTGCTCGGCCACAAAGAGAAGAACAAGAGGACGACATCCGATAAACCAGACAGACAAACAGTTCAGTTTATAGTTCAGCCTGCCGTATTGGCAGCACACAAACTGAAGCGCAACACATTCATCTGTAAATGTCATTTGAGCAACATTTCTTTTTAAAAATCATTCTGCTCGTTCCTAATAACACACTGGAAAACGTTCGTCTGTCCTTTCTCTGAGAATTGATTTAATCTATTTTTCTGCAGCACAACACAGAAATAAAAAGGCTTGTTCTTAGGCATTTAGCTGCTTGTTAAAATATTTGCTGGTCTCCACTTTTACAGGAGATAATTAAAGACACACCCACAGTAGCATGTTACAAAAATGACCCAATATGAAATATAATATGCTGCCAGCATTTTAGAGCAACTTTTTGTGCATGCTTTATGCGTCATTGTGCCAAACAGAAAGTTTAATAAAATAGCACAGGCATGCTGCAAAGCTCATGGTGTGTCAGGTCTGTTTTTCTACGGTCTGTGGTCTGCACCCAGCCTGTGCTGCAAAGCTCATGGTGTGTCAGGTCTATTTTTCTACGGTCTGTGGTCTGCACCCAGCCTGTGCTGCAAAGCTCATGGTGTGTCAGGTCTATTTTTCTACGGTCCGTGGTCTGCACCCAGCTTGTGCTGCAAAGCTCATGGTGTGTCAGGTCTATTTTTCTACGGTCTGTGGTCTGCACCCAGCCTGTGCTGCAAAGCTCATGGTGTGTCAGGTCTATTTTTCTACAGTCTGTGGTCTGCACCCAGCCTGTGCTGCAAAGCTCATGGTGTGTCAGGTCTATTTTTCTACGGTCTGTGGTCTGCACCCAGCCTGTGATGCAAAGCTCATGGTGTGTCAGGTCTATTTTTCTACGGTCTGTGGTCTGCACCCAGCCTGTGCTGCGACATTGATCATCCGATGCTTTTTTTAAACAAAAAAACTAATGTAGCGTGCACGTAGCTCGCACTCCACCGCTGAGCGTGCACGTAGCTCGCACTCCACCGCTGAGCGTGCACGTAGCTCGCACTCCACCGCTGAGCGTGCACGTAGCTCGCACTCCACCGCTGAGCGTGTAGTGCATATTACCTTCGCACGCAGCAGTTCTTCCCATGTATGGTTAATGAGCCCAGCTTCACTTTTCCCACTTAACAAAAGTCAAGAGGTGTCCGCTTCATCACTGCCCTACACCAGAAACTTAACACGTGGTTGCTATCTCTACAAAGCTACGGAAAAGATGGCATTACAGCACGAAGCTATGCTGCATGAGTATCCGGTTCGTCGGGTGCTTCTCCAAGCTCAAAACTGTCATACGATATCCAGGTATTATGGCAGGAGTGCCTAAGCCAGAGTTTATGTAGTCACCGGCTAAACTGACACGCTTGCTACTAAGCTGATAGATACCTTTACGGGCTGTAGTCATTGTATACGATAACAATAATTCATAAAACAAACTGCATCAACCTGCGTGTTCAAGTATAGGCTATTTTCTATTGGAACCGATGCAGCCAGTATATTTAATAAAATAATTAAATTAACCCTAAATTAACTGGAGAAAAGAATACATGTTTTTATTTTTTAAAACGAAAACAAATTAGGAGGAAAAAAAAAAAGACAGCAGGTTAAGCAGAATGGAAACTTTTCTAATTTAAAACACACGCGCGCACGCGCACACACACGCGCGCACGCGCGCGCTCACACACACACGTGTTGCCAGGCTCAGCTTTGTGAATAGGCAGCATAGGGGTGAATCATTAGCTTAGGTTAGGTTTACGGAATCCAGGATATGAGAACACTAATTCTGAATTCTAGGTAGCCAACTGGATGCGCATAATAGAAAGTTCATGAATCCCATAATTGTGTTCTTGCGAGTGACGTAAAATAGCTCCAAGCTAAAGGAAATTATCTAGGTGGGGAAATAAAAGATGAAGAAGATTCCATATTGTGTGGGAGATAAAGCAACCGCCTATCAAAGTTGAGGGAGTGCATTTAAGTGTTCACCTTTTTGGAACTAAACCGGGATGTGTTTTACGATTCTGGGTTGCTGAGTTATGTATATGTGCTGTAACTCCTGTATGTCTTAGTCTGCAGCAGAGTCAGGTTACCTTAGGACAGGCCTCTGCGAACCAATTACATCGAGAGGCAAGTGAAATAACCCACAACCCTGCACAAGTGATAAAAACACATCTTTAAAAGATGAACTATGATTAAAGCTGACAATTCAGCATTGCATAAACCTCATTTTAAGATTCCCGATTCTGGGGAAACGAACACCATCTTCAAGACCTTTCCGACTTGCAAATGCAGTTTGCATATGCTACAGTTAGCCTGATATTCTTTGGGTCAACTGTGATATCCAAACAGGGCATGCACAACACGCAGGGCAGGGCAGGGCAGGGCGTGCAGGGAGAGAACACACCCTTTGGGTGAACTGACAGGTTACCATGGCATTGTAAACCTCGACACAGTGAAACCCGACACACTGAGAGTGAGATGCAGCACAAAGCCATGTGACTTTCATGGGCCGTTTACAGAAAATACACCGAGCCTATGATGGTGAGCAAACATATTATTACGTATTTTATTTAATTAAAAAAATAATCATAATTTCACTTCCCACGCTGCTGTTTTTGCTGGACCACACTACTCTCAGACGGAATGTATTGACTACTTTAGACAAAATGAACCCACAGGAGCTGCAGGCTTTGGTCTGGCTCAGTATCTGAGGCTGTGCCATGAGCGAGCAGCCAGATGATTTCACACACAATCATTCCCAGAGCATGAGGTGCAAACCCAGAGTAAGCTTCCAGTCCAATAGTGAAGCACGGTGAGGGATGGATCACCATTCAGTGCTGCATCACTGCACCAAATCAGTATGCTGTTCTGCATCACTGCACCAAATCGCCAGGCTGTGCTTTATCACTGCACCAAATCACCAGGCTGTTCTGCATCACTGGACCAAATCAGTATGCCGTCCTGCATCACTGCACCAAATCAGTATGCCGTCCTGCATCACTGCACCAAATCAGTATGCCGTCCTGCATCACTGCACCAAATCAGTATGCAGTGCTGCATCACTGCACCAAATCACCAGGCTGTTCTGCATCACTGCACCAAATCAGTATGCCGTCCTGCATCACTGCACCAAATCAGTATGCCGTCCTGCATCACTGCACCAAATCAGTATGCCGTCCTGCATCACTGCACCAAATCAGTATGCCGTCCTGCATCACTGCACCAAATCAGTATGCTGTTCTGCATCACTGCACCAAATCGCCACGCAGTGCTGCATCACTGCACCAAATCAGTATGCCGTCCTGCATCACTGCACCAAATCAGTATGCTGTTCTGCATCACTGCACCAAATCGCCAGGCTGTGCTTTATCACTGCACCAAATCACCAGGCTGTTCTGCATCACTGCACCAAATCAGTATGCCGTCCTGCATCACTGCACCAAATCAGTATGCCGTCCTGCATCACTGCACCAAATCAGTATGCCGTCCTGCATCACTGCACCAAATCGCCACGCAGTGCTGCATCACTGCAGTAAGTCACCACGCTGTGCTGCATCACTGCACCAAAACGCCACGCAGTGCTGCATCACTGCACCAAATCGCCACGCAGTGCTGCATCACTGCAGTAAGTCACCACGGCTGCAGTAAGTCACCATGCTGTGCTGCATCACTGCAGTAAGTCACCATGCTAGTATTCGTAACATACCATTATGTCAGTTATGTCAGCCACTGCAACACTGTCACTAGTGCAGTGGGTGCCCTGTGAATGTCAATGGAAGCTTGTGCGAATAGGCTTTTTCCTCGCTCCGTGCCGCAAGCCAGCGCTGGGTCCACAGAGCGTACGGAGAGTTGGAGGAGACTACACGGCGGAGTCCCCTGTCTGGTCTGTTCTCAGTGCGAACGCAGATCTTCCACCGCACGATCAAAACGGTGCCGGAGCCCATTCTCACCGCGAGAACAAGGACACCTTGAGCATTTGGAGAGCCTCCAATGCGTCTGCACAAATTACACGCCGTTCTGCGCGATTGCCATTCCTGCCGTGTGCACCAGGCTCACACGTATCACTCCTGCTGACTGCTAATATGGAGAGAGAAGACTGTGTGTGAGCACGTGGGGAATGTAGCCGCCAGAGCCAGCTGGTCCTCGCCGTGATTAAAGCTACGCACGTTCGGTACAGTAAGTCATCCCCAACCTTCACCCCATGCTGTCGGACACAATACATCTGCAGAGAGAGGTTCCCAAAATCTCTCAATCCAAATTCCCAAATCCTGTAAAAATGTATTTCCTTTCATAAACTTGCAGACATGGGTGACCTTTCCTTTGGCTTATGGGCAACTGTGACAATATAATTCATACATGCTGAACTTAACTGGTATGAAGTTAGGTTGATATCTTGGCCTATGGTGACAGAGCTTGTGCTGATATATTGTGCATGTCCTGGGGTACACCATGGCTAAGCGACTCCACTGCTCCCTGGATCACTGCTCCCTGGATCACTCCTTATCTGCTTAAGAGTCCTATCCAGTCAATTAGCCTGGCTGATATGCGACAGAGATACCGTATCTCTCCCCATGATTCATTAGCCCTGTGTGGAGTGGAGGCTATTGTTCACATTCATATGGGCAAAGTCAAATCAGCTGAGAGACTCACCATAAATATCTTAAACAATAGACAATGTCTCTAATGCAAGGGTGGCGTGATCTTCATGTACCGTTGCAATCCCGCTGCTTTCATATAAAACTAAAAAAAGAAAGTACACTTTGGTCGACGGCAAATTGCCGGGATGCCCGATGTCCTTCTGCAGCAGGGTAGGATGAGTATGTAATGAAATCAGAAAGCTTGCACACGCACACGCCCGCAAATAACTCTACACAGGTTCACAGTTCAGTACCGACTGAACCTTAACGGCCCCCACTACTCTATTATTCTGCACTTTTATATTATTCCACAAGGTCTACCAAACATGTTGAAACCATTTATTGAAAAAAAATAAAATAATAATAATAAAAACATAACCAGTGAGTTTCCCTCCCTTCAAGCTGAACAGGCCGTTCTGGATCGGTGGGTTTTGCACCTTTTTTTAAACACGCTTTGCCTTGACTGATTATCTGACCAGGAATGACAGGAACGCCCCTCCCATCTCCTGCCCGCACAACTGGCGTCCGAAAGTTATCAGGCAGGGATTACACCATACGTTTGGATTACCATCTTCAATGCAGAAAAATAAAGAGGCCTTCGATTCATTGAAATCCACAATCTGTCAGATCAGGAGCCAAATCTAACTTGTTTTGAGTCCATGATTTTTTTTCTGAGAGAAAATGTCGCGAATGTCATGTTTTATATATTTAGGCTAATAACTGACCAGATTAATTGGGACATGTTAGACAATGTCTAATGACCAAGCATTTAATAAATCTTGAAGCTTGTAAGTGGTGGGCTTTAAATGTTAGGTGTCATTGTGTTAAGTTAATGGTAAGACTAACATCACCACATGGACCTGTTATAATGTCCTAAATAAATCTTCATTGTTTAAAATATGTATTAAATATGTATTAAATATGCTCATTTCCCGGAGAAAAGCTTAAGCAAATATGAATTTAAATTGAATAAATTCCTTAATAATGATATTGTTCCAGAACGTTTAATATGCTTATAAGCAGCATTACAAGAAGCAAAGACAACAGAGATGAGTAATAAAGACATGAACTCGGCCAATTAGACAAAAGCGTGTAATGAACAGAGTTCGTTAGCAACAGCAGTTAACGTCCATATAGAGTGCCCATTTCTCTACTACCCTCAGGCTATGGCCTGCATCACAGAAACATGATACTGCAGCTATTCTCACACCAGTACTAACCCCGGGGATGAAAGAGGGTCAGGGTGTATTTATGAACACCGTCATTGAACATGCACATTTTTGAACAGGGGTTCCCAAACATTCTGTGCATAAAGACCAACTTAAGAAGCAAACTCATGTTGAGAATCGGAACCGCAATGCGATGAACATGTCAACATCATGTGACAAGTGAACTGCATGCTTTGATTGGTGATAACATTGGTTGGGCGGCTTATTTTACGCAGCTTGTGTCCCAACACAAGCCCTGCTGCAACGCACTGGGAGGTCCCAACCCACGGTTCAGGAACTGCCGTTTCAAGCCAAGCCTCCAATTCCGTGCTCACGTAGGGGCTCCGTTCGTTCCAGGAGGAGTCTGCATGTAGCAATTGTTCAGATTACACAGTAGAGTGAAGCTCGTTGAAATTTGTGGACAAAGGGCTCTGATTAGAATAAAACATTTCCACCGCCAACTCCTTTGCCTTCGCTACATTTCAAGAACACACGGTGCGGGGAACAGTTAAAACGCATCTGGCTCCGGGCTTTTTGACTGTACAGCTAGAGTGGGTGGCTGTCCACGAGACTCAAAATTGGCATAAGCCTACATAAGCCTGCAAACAAAAAGTACGGGCCAAACAAATGAAAAACAATCCCACCTTAACCATTAGGTGCTGCACTATAGGCTAGATCTCTTCTTCAAGCCTATTTCCTCCAAATATCAGACAAAGTGGAATTGATTGGGGGTTAAAACAAAGGTGAACAGAATGCTGATTATGTTGTGTTCTTCCACAGAAAGCAAATGTGTGGGTTAACAAGCAGGCACATGTTGTGAGATTTTAAACCCAAGTTGTTTTTTTTAATACTTCACAGAAACAGTCTGACTAACAGCTGACAAACAGTCAAAACATTCAGAACACACCCAGGAAATGACTCACACACTCTTACTCCAGCTTTATCTGCTTGCAGGCAGGGGAAAAGACGCCATTTTGCATTGTTATGAAACTGCAACCTGCAGAATTCCTCAGCACAAAAGCCTGACAGCAGCATGGATTACTCTGTAATAAACAATTCTATCTCAAAGCAGACTACCGGAAAACCCCAGCACAGTGACAGGGACACTGTGCTGTTGGAGGTACCGTCACTTTCCGGGGCGCGATGCTAAACCCGTCCACTGTGCTCATTAAAAGCCCTGGTGATCGCTTACAGCTGTTGAAGTATAATTGGCCAAATCAATCCCTCCCTCCCCACTTCAGGTGACGTGTGCTGCATGTCCTGGTGTAAAATGGCGGCCATGCATCACCCAGGTAGGTGCAACATAACAGCAGTGACTCCCCACTTCGCTGTAAAGAGCTTTGAGATTATGAGTGGAAAGGCTCTATGTAAATGCAATCTATTATCATTTAGGCTGCATTTCATTTTAAATCAGAGCTTTTTCATTTGTGTTTTTAAAATCATGTAATGCCTCGACTTTGAGGGCGGATTACACAAATGTGAATACGGATAACCTGTTAAACACTGGCCACATACACATTTGAAAACGGGATGCTTCTGTCACAACAACAAATAACTTCTTTTTTTTTTTTTTTCGGCCATCTGTTCACTCAACTTTGCCAGAATATTCCAGAAAACTCTACTCTTGTTTCTGAACACCAAGAGCATGCAAATGATCATGCAGGTATGGGCTCGAAAGCAAAAAAAAAAAACTATCACAGATACTTTTCATTTCCAGTTTTTTGGTTTGCATTTTTAGGTTTACTTTAGAGTATAAATTCAGATTAAGCATCTAGTTCAAGGGTTTGCTATTGGGAATCTGGGGCACAAAGCAATTGAACTGAACTCTGGTTGTGCATCGGGTCTCGGGACACTGTGCAAACATTAAAATCCTCTTTTATTATGAACAGATGGAAGAGCTGGAGGCACTGGTATGGCCATTACATGGAAAGCCCCTAAAAAAACCTCCTGTACAATACTGAGCAGAATATTGATATTTTCGTGTCTCCATCAGCTTTAAAAGCTCCTCATTTCGTGTACAAAATCTAGATTTGGCAAAACAACACCGCAGGTTTGCGTTCCACAACACACTTGCTTCTATTATTTTTAACATGGATTTAAATAAATCCAATAAATACAAATTGATTCGCCTACCAGGAACAGTATGGACTACAGAACTTCCTTTCCCAGAATGCACGTGCTACAGTATTTGTTTGCCAGCCGACCTATCAGGGACAAGGCATCTAATTGGCTGCTGAAATGATTCACAAAATGATTCCAAATCACATTGGGCACCCAACTTGCCTGGGATAACTAGCTTGAAGCCTACTATTTTGGTTCTCCATCCAACAGAATATACTGTATACAAATTCAACAGAATGGCCAACTGTATGAAAATTAATATTCCATTGTATATGCAGCAGTAACAGAATATGCATTTCCAATAATAAATGATAACTACCAAAAGGATGACTGCAAAAAGGGGTACAATCAACCAATGATACAATCAAACAATTAATCATTGGCTAAAATTAACCAATGAATCAATGAAACAATAACTTCAAAAAGATTATTTTACTTTTTTACTTTTATTTATGTAACTGTTCTTTGACCATCGGAAAACTAATCCTCATATATTTGAAAATGATATTCTGCAGATATGCTGCATTTCCCACCTCTGTTTCTGCCAGAGACACATGGCTTGGCCAGAGGCATTAGGATTCATCCCCTCTCTATTGTGTGGCTCGCCTCGAAGATCATCAGCACAGGTGCTTCAGCTGAACAATTGGCAGCATGTTAATTCATTACTTGTTCTAGGCTATTTTATCAAATCTCAACTTGGGAGTTCATCACCGTAGTTCTCGTAACAAAACAAGCGAGTGTGTGCTCAGCTCCCAGTATCACCCTCTGGGGGGCGCTCTTTTTTTCCGTCATCAGTCGCACGAGCATCGGGGTAGCCTAAGGGGACTCTGACGTGCAAAACACAAATACAAAAAGAAAACGTCGTGAAAACAGAAACTTTCAGTCCCCAACTGCCAAGCACAAGTGTACAAAAAATAAAAACACAAACAAACTTGAGTCCTTGAAGTGCAGCAGAAACATATAAAAACTAGCCGCCCGGAGGTGTAGACACAAAGAAAATTATAATAATCGGTTATGCAAATTAAGGAAATAAGTCATACTGGTCCGAGTAGCTTGTACTGGTTTGTAAGCCCAAAGCAACTTGTACAGCTATGTTATGACTAGAGGTTGTTAGTATGCAGTTATATTACCCAATTATTCTTCAAAAAATTATGTTTAATACTATTTTTAGGTTGTTGCCATTTCCCACGGTGAATGCAACCAGAGACGTCTGTGCTCAGGGAAAGTACTGACACAATATAAAAGCTGATGTTTATTCTTTATAATTATAAATAAATGCTACGCTAGTAAGATGCCTGGGCCAATTAAAAACATACTGTAGACCACAAATAATATCTAAAACCTTGAGCTCAACTGAACCAAGTTGAGACGCCAGTTGAAGTGACACTAGTTAAATCACCTGAATTTTAAATAATCCAGTTATAGCACAGAATTCTAGAAAGAACACTGAACAATGCTGGGATTCTGGCCTATAGCAGGAACTTTATTGTAAAACTGGAATTCTGTGATAAGATTATTTAACCCTTTAACTGGCAGTTCCACTACTCAGTTTAGCTGGCAGTTAAAGCGTAAAGTGGTTCAATACATTTATTAAGACTATACGCACTTCTTTCAAAATTATAAACAAGAAGATTCAGAAAAGATCTGCATTCTGCACTCAAAGTTTTTAATTAAGATGAGACTAAAAGATTCAAACGTTTCAGCACATTGCCTTCATCAGTTAAATGGCAATCATATTCACAACTATAATTTCATTTTGGATTTACAGTAGCCGACGCCATTGCTAAATACGAGTTCTAGAGGTCTGACAGGGCATGTCTGTTTTGTATGGATTTTCACTTCAAGTTCAGCCAACTCACCGATTGGTTAATGTAAAATGCCGCGTTAATTACACAAACGAGGTCTCAAAATTAGCAATGCAAATCCCCCTGTAGTGGGCAGTCTAGGAACGTCACAACTAGCCTAAATTAAACACGACTGACATAACGGTATTCATTTTCTTTAGTTTTTTTTGTATAGAACTATTAAAATTACCATTTTGATTGCACAGGATTTAAGCTATAAAAACGGCACTTTCTTTTCTGATGTTTATATGATTTAAATGCCATATTTAGTTTGAACGTCAAACGTCACCTTGCCCCAGGGCTCAGCCATGGGGGTGGGGGTCCCGGCCTGCTCCAGATTTATCTCACTGCTACCTTAGCAACCCACACAACCCACCACCATCAGCAAATCTTCCGCTCATGAAGAAGCACACTGCAGGACGTCCACATAAAGGGTGGAAAAACACAGGCCTGAGGGAATAGGAGCAGGACCTCCAGAACGTACGTGATATTGAGCCTTTACCTCACTATTCAAACGCTACAACTCATCTGGTCTCTGCACGTCCCGTTCCAAATGCCAAAACAAAATAATGTGTGAACACACACACAAACAAGGTCATTATAACCATGCAATGCTGGGAGTGGTTAAAGGACCTGCACCCCCACTGTTAGTTCAAGCCCTATATACTTGGCAAAGCTAAATTTAAATTGAAGAGCATTAGCATATATAATGAATGGCTACAGTGCGTAGGAGCACACAGCAGAGAGTACAGTAAGAGGCAGTGATGTGTGTTATGTGATGGGATCAGGATATGGGATTGGACAGGTCCTGTGGCCACGCTCCAGATTTACCCAGTCCCTACAGGAGCATGCTGAGAGGGAGGTATTCTGAGCACAGTTGGCGAAGACGTGGGGGGGAGGGGTGGGGTGTGGGGCACATTTACTCAGCTGTGAGGTGGGGAGCAGGCAGAGTGAAGCAGGATGCAGAATAAAGCAGGATGGGGCCTTGGGGCGGCCCGCAGAGGGATGAGCATGTCGACTATTAGAGAGGAAGAACAGGAGAAAATGCACTGCAATCCAAACCCAAAAGCCCAGTTCTGTCCATTCCAACTTCAGTTTAAAATATGAACATCGACAACAGTCATTTACAATACGAATATTCATTTTTGTTGATTTCTAGAAAGAAAATATTCTGTGTTTATGTCCAAAACGAAATGGACGTTTTCTCTTAAACTAAATCCGCAATCACGTAAAACCGACACTGACACTGTTCTCCAGCTAAGAGACAATTATCTAAATTGCACTGATCAGAGTTTATTGAATTGTATGCACAATTGATAGTCATTAGTAGTCAGGTTAAAAATCACAATCAAATAATTGATGGGGATTTTATGCTTGAATATGAGGATTTATTACCATCTCATCTAATGCATCTAGGCTTTTCAAAATGAAAAAAAAGGCTTATTGGAAGGCTTAAATGGACGTGGTATTTCAGAGTCTGTAGAAGGGGAACCAGTATAAATGCATAAATAATGAAATTACTAAGCAGTGAGGAAACTTTATCACGGTTATAACCTATGGTTCAGAATGAAAAATGATTTATTTCACTGCATTAATTAAAATGTCCAGAGTGTAGCAGATTTAACACCACTGCCAGGGGAAAACGTTCACATCTTCTCTGTAAAAAATCAGTAGATTCCATATACAGTCAACTGAACAATTATCTCATTCAAAACCTGGACAGCTTGTGGGTCTCAATAAAATTAAAATAAAACGCTGACCATTTTAAATAACAGTATGCCTGAAAGTGACAGAAGCAGCTATAACTTAGTATAAAAGAGCTCTATTTTAGCCTTTATATTCAGCAAGTTGTGTTGTAGCCCACCACTATCAAGCAAAAACCTTATTTTTAACAACTTGTTGGTTAGAGTTCGATTTGAAATTTGACCAACTGACCTGGCAGGTCACTGTAAAACCACACCCTGTGTTGACCAAAGGAAGAAGGGTGACCACTCTCGAGTCTGGATCCTACCAAGGGTTCTCGCTACTCGTTCTGTAAAGACGTTTCTCCTTACCACAGTTGCTTAGGCCCGGTCTGCTGGAAAGCTTATAGTGACAAACCTTTGGGTGAAAAATGGCAGATATCTTTGTGCGTTTTTCACTGCAACAATATCTACTGCTGTCACCGAGCAACTTTCAAAGGCTCCTGTCATATACGTTCTAAATATTACAAAAGCCATTTTGTCACCAGAACCCGGGCAGAGGCAGTGTGAGTGTCTCTCCTGAACAACAGAAATATTACAAGCAACGCCAGATTGTGACGGCCCATGTTAAGGTCTGTATACAAAGCCGATGATCCCAGAACAGCCAGAACTGGCAACTCATTTTAGTGCAGTACAAGCTGTTCCAGGTCAGGCGGGATTGACATGCTGTTTTTATCATCCCGCTGGTGTGACTGCACAGGGACGACAACGACGAAACTTTGGAGGAGTCTGTGTTGAAGAAGAAGTTATTTAAAGCCATAACAGCAAATGGAAATGGCAGGCCGAGACCATCGAACCCACTACGCGAACATCCTCAACACGGTACTGCTGGCTAGCAATGCTAAACACCTAGCCACAGGTGCCAGCCACCTTATAACACAACAAATGCTGGTGAGGAATGTGGAAACCAATGTAATGAGATAAGCCAATTAAAAACCTGGATGGAAACAGCTGGCACAGCATCACAAGTCACAAGTGATGTCATAATTGTGACATCACAATTAAAATTGTGTCTAGCTACACGTTTGACATGGAGGCATTTTCAGTCCACACAATACCAAAAAGCAAGCGGCCAATCAGTGGGCCTGCTTTCAGCAGCAGCTGTGGGGTTTGGGGAAAGCGTAGCCCACCCAAATTAATGACATTCTCTGAACCACAGTTATAAAAGCCAACTCCATTGTAAAGAAAATGACCCATTATGTTAGTATGAGCCATACTAACATATTCCTCGTATGTAAATACTTGGCGAATAAAGGGATTCTGATTCTGATTCTGATTCATACCAACGATTCAATTTAACAAGGCGGCCCGCCATCGGAAAAGCACAGCTACAGAAACCTTTGTAATAAAGGCTGAAAACACAAATGATGACTCCATCACATGGAAAAGCATTGGACGACAGTCCGCTGTTCAAACCAATCAGTATTCTCCTTTTGTTTTGGGTGCACTTTTCGTTTGAACACCGACTGTGACAAATAATAAAAAGATTACAATAATTCAAATTTCCATTTGGCATTTTTTGTAAGCATTCTTCCTTGGGGATATTGAGTAGCCGTCATGTCTTGCCTTTTGATAAAAAGTCTTGAAGCCCTTATGTGCCAATATTAATCACTTCAGACAATGTTTTAAGGAGCTGCCTATTTTAACTTCTTTGTGGCTAAAATCAGAGAAACCTCTCAGACCTTTAGTACAGAAAACATGTAAATTCAAAGCAATTCATAATGAGCTTCCCCTTGTTCCATAGCTTTTTCACAAGAAATGAGAAAAATCATAATTATGACACAAGATGTAGGACTCAACTTCAGCTGCCTCTTACTCCAACAACTATGTCTCAGTTCAGTCTTCATTTTAGAACACTGAACTTTTAGAACACTGAACAACTTTTTAATCAACTTCATTCCTACTATTTTGACATTTCTCTCCATCCATTTAAAGCCAAATGGCAATTAATTCATAACTGATTTGTCTATTTAATTATCATATTGTAATGTCTAGTTTTTAATAATCTTATATTCTGTGATTATTTTTCCTACTTTTTCTTTTCTGCTTCTTCCCCTTTCCTATTTTCATATTCAGTTACTTCTCTTTTTTAATTATGTTTCTTTATTTGTGTACAATTTCTACTCTTCATATGTTTCCACAACATCTGTCTTGTTAAGGGAGCCACTTGATAAACCCCTCTGGGTTTCTTTGGTCTTCCTTGCACAGCTTTTCACCACTATATCTATATACTTATGTATACTTTGTATTTTACACAATTCATATGTGCCAAATAAATAAATAAATAAATAAATACATAAATCCACTCTTGAGATTCCCAACCCGCCAACAGCTCTGTATACTCAATAAAGTCCTCATGGATGTAACTTGTGGACCACGTCTTTCTGGTGACCTGCTTCCACAAACCAGCAGTCAGGAACAAGAGTGATGAACACCAGCCACGGAAATATTAGCATTCAGACGCACTTCCATCTGTGAATAATCCAGCTAGAAGACTGCCACTGGTGAAACTGTACAATTCATAATTCACCACAGGCAGCCAACGTACGGTAAAGCGGAAAACATTCATAAAAATCACATCAGCTTAATTACATTACATTATAGACATTTAGCAGACGCTCTTATCCAGAGCGACGTACATAGTGCATTTCCAAAGTAGGAACAAGTGCGTTAAAACAACCCTAAAAAGGTAAATACGTATCTCAGTACTAGGCGCGGAAAAGGAATAACTAAGACTGGTTGATCCGGTTTTTCAGGCTAAATCCAGTAAAATACCTTCTCTGAGATGCCAAAGAGTTCTCTTATAATGACCAAGATTTCAAAACTCACATTAAACACATTTTGCACAGACATGATTCATTTATGTCCATCTCACAAAATACTACCATAAATGAATAAGCAGGCCCTATAGTTATGGGTTATAAAGGCAGGCTGTATTTTAACATGGCAATGTTGTAAAGAATCTGGTGCTGTTATAAGCTATACATATTCATATACTCATATAAAACTATGAAAAAGACATTAAAATTAATGGGTAGGCGAGGTGAATCATAATTGTAGAAAGCAAATGCATTATTACACAGACCTTCTGCCTATTTATTTAAGTACAAATACGATAGGGCTACACGATATATCAGCATAGCTTCAGCATCGACATCGCAATGTAGGCATGCGCAATAGTGACATCGTGAAGGACGCAATGGTTTCTTTTTGCATTAAATTAAATCAATCACGTCATGCGTCAAATTAAATCAATCACTACAACGTTTTTGGTGCTTGATACAACACTAAAACTAGCAAGGTTTGCATTTTCCATGACGAATCTAGAAGAAAGTCCATCTGATATAACTTACAATTTAGTCTGATTTAAAGGGTAAGTACACCTTAGATCACTTTTTTTCCCCCCGCTGTAAACGTGTTTGTATGCCTACCTAATAATTCAACTTATTCATGCATTCCATTATTTCAACAATTCTGAAATAATATTGTATATAATAAAAAACTGGTAGAAAAGCATCTTTTGTTTTGTTTTCCCCCTTTCCCCCCTTTTTTTTTTCTTTCCCCCCCCCCCCCCCCCCCCCCCCCCCCAATCGTGATGAGTACCCTCTACCTTGGGGGGTATACTATACGTCATATGGAATTGTTGTGTCCACAAACAAAAGCAAAGCCACCTTGATGTTGGTTACTACTTACTTTTTTTTTTTTTTGCTCTTTTTTTTTAAAAAAAAAACAACGTGGCGTCCTGTTCATAAACTCTCTTATTCTACCTAAATAGTCCACTAAAATATGTTTCTGAAAATATTTGAGGTAAGAAATAGGCCATGCAGTTGCTGAATCTTGATTCATATTTGATGTGCAACATCTAGTTCCATCCGAGTTATACAAAATAATTTGTACAATGTACGTTCATTTATGCAAATGAGGATGGACACAGCTCCTCCGCCCCACCCCTCAAAGTATTTTTTTAAATGGTGTAGTAGGCAGAGACGATGGGTGAAAAATGCACCCTCCCTTCCTCCACTGCCACCTCCTCTACTCCGTGCCCCGGAAACTGATCTTTGTGTTTTAATCTACTGTTGCTGATTACATCTTAATTATGCATTAATGGTTACATATTAATTAATGATCTCATCTCAATGTATTTTTATGTTTTCTTATTTTTTTTTTTTTTCTTTTCTAGTTTCACAGATACACACGGGTACGGTTACGGTCACAGTGAATTTCTTCATCTTTTCGAATAGAACGAAAAAAGAAGTTAAGTGTCAGTCTGTGAAATTGTGTAATTGTGGTAACCTAAATGAAAATGAGGAGCAGGACACAAGAAACTTTATTGAGAAAGACGACTATTTTAAAAAAAAATCTTTGATCTGTTAGGTACTCTGTTGAGAAATAAACTCGTTTTAAACGATTAAATAGTTTCATTTCATCTTTATTTGTTTAGCCAGGATTGCCAGCACTCAGTGTAACTTTGCCGCTGTTGCTAGGAAAACGTGATTTTAAGAAATGTAAAGTAGATTATGAAAGAAAATAGCTCTGTTATTTATTACAAGTTCTATTTATTTAAAGTTTTATTTATTTGTAAACCACTCAGGGGACTGGTGTATACTTGCTCTTTTTTAAAATTTATTTATCATTTTGGGTATTTAAAAGAGGTTTGTAATTGTGGAATAAAATGTTAACTTACCTATTTTGTCACTCGTGTTAATTCCCTAATGTGATACTGCAGCTTTAATATTAGGTTTTTAAAATGGAGAACAGTGATATACAGCCTCCTGTAAACTACTGGATCCCTTCTAGACACCACCGTTCTCCCACCCATTCCCTTATTTTAGGGTAAGCAACATGCATTATTAATATCATGTTGCATCATGGAACTTAGCCAGGATTGATAGATGAGTAAAAGCATATTATCTGAATACCACGGTGTAGTGGTGAGTGACCCAGCCTCATTTTTTCCTCCAAAATCACTAATATTTTCTATTAATTCAGCCAAGAGCTTAAACCAAATGTGAAATAACCTTATACTGTATTATACTTGTCCTGTATTTAAAAATAATGAGGAACTGAAAAGGCAAGCTGCCAGAAAAACTGACAAATACAGAAATCACTTTTAGAGAAAAGCAGCTAAAAACATTTCAGTTCTCAAACCAGTCTATCGGTCTATCGAGGTCCCTACTGTTTTAAGTACAAAGTCACTGTACAACCTGGATTAAGAGTGGGAAAAACAATCTGGCATTTCAAATTTCCATCTATCCAGTGATAACATAGCCTAGGCACTTGATCTACCTTAAGGTTGCAGTGCTCGTCGTGGCTTTCAATATCAGATTTAAAATGTAGGGTCCTTCATTAGGCGAGAAACTCCATTTTGCATTTACCGGCATTAATCACTGCTAGATATCACTGCCTTTATCTCCCAACAGACCAGTGTTCTCTTCCATTACAATACAGCAGAATGCAGCTCTTATTTATCAATGAGCAGCAAGCCACAGTTTGTTTTTTTCCATTCCTTATCATTTTAGGGACAATTAAAATAGTAAAAGCATCCAGATAAGAGCTTAACTGATTTGTAATGGGCAGTAATCCCTTCTATTCCACTGAACATGCAGCAAATTGGATTTCTATGCCAGGCCTGTAATGGCTCATCCTTTCAGCAGTGGCATGGCATGAAATTTAATTTTCTACAAGAAAAATTATCTTTTTTTCCCAAAACCTGAAAAAAGTAAATTGATGGAAATATATTTTCAAGATAAATTCTGAAATAATCAATAAAGGTTGGCAAGACGTTTGGCGCAGTCTATAGGGCGGCTTATTCTCGAGCCATATGCCATATGCATAGGAACGGTAAACAAACATTCTTTCACTGTTCCCTTTCTGCCTGTAGAACATTTAGGCTGCATTACCAGAAGAGCCAAACCGCATAGTTTATGCATTTAAGCAGAACAATGAACTGAATGATGACATGGACAGAAGCATTTTCACCATCCCACTGGGAAGAAGGGCTCACAGAACTTTCAGATAAATCAAAAGCTTCCAGTTAGTTGGAAACATGACGCGTCACGTGGCTCGCTTTATTAACTTCAGCGCAGTATTAGTATTTATTGAGTGACAAAATGAACGCTTGGCTCCCTGCCGATGTGTATGCAGCTGTTGTGTGCGGTACAGCTGAAATAACAGCGTTAGGCCTAAATATTTACATGCTGGGCTGACAGAAAATACCATTCAGGACACTTAATCACCAGTGATTTGCAGCAAAGCGTCATTTTCAATTTTTGAAATCTTGATGTGACAGCTGAAGCCCAAGGACAGATGCTCCTTCCACTTGAACCTTGGACACATTCTGAATCCTAATCCCAGCCAATGAGATATTCAAATATCTGGCTCACTGACTGAGGCATTTGATAGAGCATAGAGCTCATTGATAAAGAGTCAATATTTTTCAATAGATTTGAGGGAGGGCTCGTGCTGGGGAATTTCATGTCCGGAAGACACATCTGTCCTCTTTCCCGCATTAATTACCTTCGAGATAAGCCTGAGGCCCGAAAGCCTAACTTACAACATTCCAACACCTGATTTACACTGCAGGTTCAAAATAAAAGGTAGTCTAAATTTTACAGAAAGGTGCACAAGAACCAGTTTAGGCCTATGTGACCAGCTCACAGCGCGCTGCGCAGGTTGAAGATGGGCTGGGTTATGCTGAGTATTTATCACTGGGTTTGCTTCAGCTGGATTCAACCATAACTAATCAAATTACCTCTTTTCAGTATTTTTCACGCTGCCTTCAAGTGCTGTCGGAATTATCGGAAATACGAGTTTCCGACATGTAAGTTGCACTTGAACAAACCTCTGGAAAATTTGGAAAGTCGGAAACCTTTCACCACTGACCTTTTATATAGAAGTTTCCGAGGAGCACTTGAAGGCAGTATAAGTGCCGTGTGCATTGTGACCCGGAGACCGGCGTATTGGGTGGACTCGTTTTGATCATGTCGGGCTATCCCGCATCACAGGGTTTAGTGAAAAACTATAGCAGAACACGCCCATTCGGTTGTGGTCGGGAGGCCTCCCGCTTGTCCACCCCCTGTCAATTTCCAACTGCAGTGGAAAATGATAGGCTATCTATTTTGCATTGATTTAATTGAATGTAATTGAGTTAAGATGTAAGTTTTTATCGCTATACGCACGATAAGAGTGAATGTATGCACCAAGTTTGTCATTCTTCTCATCACAGACGGGTGTAAGTATAATAACAGCCATAAACAATTAAAAACATAAATAAATACAGGAATTAGACTAACTTAAAAAAAGACAGTGAACAATAAATGCCAAGTCTACATTTGTTCTGCTTGGCGGAGACTCTCTGCTTTGAGCGTGGTGAAAACATGGTCCATTGTGATGCTTCGCCCTTTGCTAGGTTATATATTTAAATTTATTTATTTATATATATTTTTTACCAAGCGAAATTTAATCTTCTCTTTTATTAGACCCATGCATATATGTTTGGAGCGTCAAAGTTTATTTCATTTGCGCTATCAATTTGGGGGGCGCAGGTAGAGGGAGGTAGAGCGGTCTCCGCAGGATCGCAGGTTGGCGGTTCGATCCCTCCCTCCTCCTGTCCACGTGTCGAAGTGTGGGCAAGCAAGACACTGAACAAAAAAATTGCCCCAATGAGGCAGGCTAGCACCTTGGTGTGGTGCCGCCGCCATGTGTGTGTGTGTGTGTGTGTGACAGGTGTGTGGAGGCCCCATTGTAAGCGCTTTGGATAAAAGCGCTATATAAGTGCAGTCCATTTACCATTTACCATCAATTTAAACATTTTTCTCTTAGCCTATTTGTGGAATAGCCGAGGTGTCATAAAATATGCCATCTCGTTCTTTGGATTAGTCTACACATAGCCTCTGAATTAATTGCGCAAAAATGTTCGTTTCACATTGAAAAATGTTTAGAAATGCGAATGATTGTGCAAAATGTTTTAGTAGCTAAATAATCAGCAGGTGGCTTGAATTGTAAACATTTTTTTCACGAGTTTTCAAGTTTTTTGACAAAGAAATGGATAAAAGAGTATTCTACTAATGACTTGCTAATGCGATAGTCCTCTCACCTTAGATGGGAATGTGTGACGGGGAGAGAGGTAGGGGGCTCGCTTTAGCGGTCATTTGACCGCTTTCTCTGTCATTCTAGCTGCATTTCTTATATTTATTTTCCAGGAAGTAATTTTTGAAATCTTTTTAAATGACCAGGTACAAATGACAAATGACAGCTCAGTCCTTCTAGTCTTAATCAAATTAGCTGTGCTCCCTCAACAAACATTTTGTGTCATCAGCTCAACAGTTAATTTAAACAATACACAATGAAAAACTCATCACTAGTGAGCTTATGATTTGCCAGTTGTTATTATTTTGTATAAAATGGATGACCTCAAAGCCTTGCATTTAATCAATTGTTCTATTTTATTTTATTAATCAAATAATTTTTATTTGTATAAATGCATCAAATAATTTTTATTTGTATAAATGCATCAAATAATGTTTTCAAAATTTAGCAATCGCATTATTGTGGTATCTGAAAATGATTAAAAAAATGAATATGAAAAATACTCGTATCGGTACTCGGTATCGGGAACTACCCAAAAGTGAGTACTGGTACTCGGTCTGAAGAAAACGGTATTGTCCCAACCCTAGTTCCAGGCGTTTCTTATAAGACCAAATCAATGCGGTCAAAAAGCATGTTGAATTGACATGAACTCACCCAAATAAAAAGGCAGTGACACTGTGTACATCCCATTCTTTAAAAAGACAAGAACATGGGGAGTTCCTCATGCAAGAACTCAAGTTGTACAATGACCATTTACGCCGATACTTTAGAATGTCTGTGGGTGAGTTCAAGTCATCATTGGGCAAGTGCTAGCACCCTCCCTGAAGAAACAAAGGACTAATTACGGAGAACCGATCGACCCTGAGCAGCGATTGGCCGTACGTTTACGATGAGTTGGCTATATTTTATTATAGTACGTTTGTCTATTGCATTAATAACCGAGCTGAAGTTATGTGAACCCATAGCCTAGGTCTGGCTTAATTTACATAATTTACATTACTCATTCACACACACACACACACACAGGGTTTTATTGGTATCCGGGATGGTCCAGCCCAGCACTGACTAGGGTTGGGTATCGAAAAACTAAATACATCGGTGCTACCGAGTATCAAAAAAAATTGGAAAGATCTGTACCAAATTTCGATACTTTACAGTACTTCTCGACGTGAATGCTATATTCACAGCCAGCAGACAATCCATTGCATCAAGTGCAACCATTGCGCAACTACTATGAAATGAAACACCAGTAACACATTAAATATGGTAAAGCATTTGACCATCCAGTGCTGGGTCTTCTGACTGCTGACAATGATTGAATAACAGATACGGTTCTCACAAACAGAACTTTTGGTTTGGTATATTAACGATTGACTTGTAATAACGTTAGCTTAGCTGGCTAAGGTGGATGTTATTTACGTTAACATTATTAGCTTACCTCGTATCTTTGAAGTCATCATAAACAAACGTTAGCAGTAGACGGCTAGTTGTGATCTTGTAACTCTCCTATTTAATTTCATACTAAGGTCCCTCTGTGAAAGCCAGTCGTGTAGCTGATTGCACCCCTTCCATAACTCCCTTTACAGTGGCAGCAAGTGGAGCTGAGGAAGATGAGCGGCACCGTGCTTTATAGTAAAGGGGTTGCATCCTTTCAATACAGTTGAATCTCCATAATGGATGTTCTGACAGTTTTGGAATTGCACCTTATTTTCTTCTGTTCCTATTCTATCATTTTACAAAATGACATGATTGCAATTGCACTTTATTTTCTCATGTTGTGCTTATTCTGTCATTTTACAATGACATAATGTTTACAGAATAATAGCCTACCTGTACTTATCAGTCATTTTACAATTACATACTTTTCACAGAATAATACTTATCTGTAATTTTACAATGACATAATATTTACAGAATTTAAATGTTTACAAATAGTAAAGATATCAGTTATAATCGTTTATAGAAACATAGTTGGCCGATAAACATATAAAGTTTTCATTCAAACAGAGTATCGAAAAAGTATTGTGCAGCTACCATATTGAATTAAAGGTATCCGTTTTGGTATCAGTATGAAAATGTCAAACGATACCCAACCCTAGCACTGACACCTAAATAAAATAGTTGCGATCTAAATTTTAGACGTTTGTTTGTTATAAATAAGGTGTTGGAGCTGGGCTGAAACAGAACTGCAACACCATTGTGGCTCTCAGAACAAGGTTCCCTCACCCCAACTGTCCGTCACATCAATAAAAGTTGATATCTTATTGGTGGTTAAGTTTTTTAAAAGTTGTCTACCCTAAAAACGCAGAAATCGAAAACACTGATTAAAAAAAATGATGCATCAGTGTAGTACGACAATGTCTGACTCGGTGTGCAGGAGTTCATAGGGATGCATCTCTTCATTTTAAAGCTCATTATGCATTTTTTTGTGAGAAAAAATCTGACTTGTGAATAGGCGGAAAATCAACTCCGGCTCTGTTCACACGAGGCCAGACAGAAAATGTCCAGAATATTTACGGGTTAAGATGCATGTGTGAAAGGGTTATACATTCAGACTACTTCGCACTTTTCCTGCATTCGCCTAAAACTTTTGCCTCTTAAAAGTAAAGCGTTTCATCCAAAAATAATCCTTTCTCACACATCTAACAGTCTCGACACACTTTAGACCAATTAAAATGTGTTAGAATTGTAAGCGGTGCCAGTTTGCGTTCTGTCCAAAGAAAGCATGACGTAATATGACAACGTCAAATAAGATCAGGAGGATTGTGCGTGACGTTTGCTGTGACGGTGGCCGTTACGATAAAGGTGTTCAAATGCTCAGCGGCAAAAAAACATGGACGCTGAAAGCTGAAGCTTATTTGCCTGGCCTCTGAGCAGCATTTGCAGTTCCAAAGGTTTTACATGGCGTATGCAAAAACGATTGAAGAAGACAACAAACGCAGAAGGTGAAATGCTACATACGCCACCCAACGGCTCTCTCTAGATCCAGATCTTCTCCATGTTTACAGATGCTCAACTGTTTACCTTTGACATCTAATGCATTTTTCATCGGTCATCTCGGGGACCTCAGGAGGTGGATTTTTGAGATTGTTCTCATCAGCTCATCACAGGGATGTCACGTTCAAATAGTTTTTTCTTCTCAAAATATTCCGACTTCCGAGATCATTTGAATACACCATCAGTTGGAGGATTAATCATTGTAATTATTGTTTAAAAGAACCCACAATCACAATACGATGCATATGAAGTTTTGTTGGGTATTCATCTCGCCTTTAAGTTAAATATCAAGTATTCGTGGGAAAAGGGTTGACAAGTTAGGCCTAACACTTAAAATGCTCGCGTTGGCTGCCTAGCAACATTGTGGGACTTATTTTACCTATTACTTATTGGTTTTCATGTGTAGCCTGTGATGATTTTGGCTAAGTAAAAAAACAGTAAAGGTCACTAAATGCTAGCTGTAGGAAGCTGGCTATGTTTGTTTATCCATTAGCATATCCCACGATAGTCTTAGTAGTACCCTACTGAAGACAAAGCTAGTTAGCGATAACAAAACGGAAAGTAACGTCAGCGTTAGAAGAATAAAAAAATGTGTTTAGTTTCATAGTGTTCTGTGTAAACGGGACGGTCCGGCAATTTTCCGGATCAGGACCTAGTAAGATTTGTGGAAATGTTCCGGAACGGCTCTAACATAGCTAGTGTGACCAAGCCCAAACATCCCCACAAAGCCCAAACATCCCCACAAAGCCCAAACATCCCCACAAAGCCCAAACATCCACACAAAGCCCAAACATCCACACAAAGCCCAAACATCCACACAAAGCCCAAACATCCACACAAAGCCCAAACATCCACACAAAGCCCAAACATCCACACAAAGCCCAAACATCCACACAAAGCCCAAACATCCCCACAAAGCATGCAAAAGCTTACGCTGTTCTTACGTTAAGACTTTGTTTCTGGCACAATGCATTTCATTAATACTTTAATGAATCTGTCCTCTCAATAATTATTGCACAAATAATATGAATTGAGAACGTAACGCCTTAAGAAAATATCTCTAACGATAAACATATGGCAATGCTAAATCACAAGGTATTAACGTTAGCTGTGTTCACGTATAGTATGCTATAGCATTGGAAATCAAACTGGCAAGCGCCACAAGCAGCTAACATAGCTAGATAACGTAACTGTAAATGCAACTAGCTAGCTTGCTAACGTTAGTCAAGTTAGCTGGAAACTTGACAGGCTTTGTCGATGGGAACTTAGCTTTCATGCTGTAACGTTATTCACATGAAAAGAGAAAAAAAAGTCAACATAAACAGAAAACGCTTAAGTTCGGTAACATTGGCTAGTTAGTCAGCTGCTTAACCACGTTCTTCTCTTAACTTCAGCGGACAGATACTCACCTACTGTAGCGACCGTGTCCAAGTCATCCAGTGAATAGGTCCTGCTGTTGGAGAGGGACAGTGTGCGGGACAGGGTGGGGGACAGCGGACGAGCTGCTTGCGGACAGATACTCACCTACTGTAGCGACCGTGTCCAGGTCATCCAGTGAATAGATCCTGCTGTTGGAGAGGGACAGCGACGCCGCCGCGGCCGGTGCGGGACTAGCCGCGCCACTGGCCGTGTTGTGGGCACCCTCCCGAAATGAACCGCTTTCATTGTTCACTCCACTCTTCGCTCGGGATGATGCCATGTTCCGCCCGGGCCGAAGGTCAATCGACGTTTCTTTGCCTAAATCTTTCTTGCTTGTTACTATCTAAACACAAGTGTTTCCCCTCCGAAAAACGATACTGATTTAACGCTCATTGATTCTGTCCAGCGACCGTCGCTTTTCTTTGTCTGGACCGCAACGACTCTCCTCGTTTCCTTCCCCTGCTCAATTGCATTACGTTTGCCTGGCAACTAGCTAGCTAGCCAGCTAGCTACATTCCCCAAAGCGTCGATGTGAACCAGCCACCTAAGACTACTAGTGTGTGTGTGTGCATACAACCAATAAAGAAATGAGTGTCTATAACCAGGCTGAACTTCCGAATCGGGCAGATCCTCGCACGATGCACTCCACAAGAGCTTGATGCAGTAGCAGGCAGTCAGTCAGTAGTCACAGAGCAGGAGTGGTGTCCCTTGCAGCACGCTAATGGTGACAGTCGCACTATGGTATTTTAAATGTTTGAATTATTTACTTCCCTCCTACGCCCCCACTCAACGTAACCTAAACCCGGCTTCCCATCAGTTAGCTGCAGTTTCAAATCGCATTACAAGAAGCTAGCTAACGGGCTAACTCGCCAGACAAGGAAGGGAGAGACAAAAGTTATACTGTGATTGACAGGAAGATAAACCAATACTAAAGGGTACGCGGCAAAAAGATCTGACCAATGAGTTAACAGAAGAGGCGGAGCTAATCCGGAGAGGCCATTGGAGGAACTCGCGCTTTTCGTTTTCCCGTGCACGAGACACTGCTCCCTCTGCACCACACCTTGGGAGTTGATGATGGAGAAAAAAAGTGGAGACGCATCACGTTTTACCAATTATCGATGCTCGTGTGATAGAACAAAGGCAAGCAGTGTGCTGCAAGGCCGTGCAACATACTCGGGTGGAATTAGGAGATCAAGCAACTGTAAATTTCAAGGACCAAACTTGTATGATTTAATTTTGACCCAAGGAAGTAATATAAGGCTCCTTGGTTTGACCATAATATTCAGAATTTCTTTCAAATTGACATTTTCGTTATAAGCCTATCTAAACAATGTTGACCCTGATTTGAAACTCCTCTTGAATTGAATTGGAGTTAGGTGTAAAAGGTTGTTGCCAGGCACCAGCATATAAATAATGGCACCACTCACCAATGAACGTTAGGCTATGTTGAAATATTTGGTTTGATCTTTACTAAAAAATGTTGAGTGCAAATATATTGGTATTATGAATAGAGTGTATGTAATAATAATTATGTAATAACAACAAGTAAACATGTAATTGTATTTTGAAAGAAAATTACATTTAAAAGTTTTAGCTTAGGCGACTTTTAACATGGTGCAGAAGTCCAGAGATATGATACATTATGGTCAGCAGAGATTTTAGAAGCATTGGAGATCTTACTTGTTGGACACTGGAATCCACCATAGGTGTAGGCTACCACTCCACAGTGACCTTACCTCATTGCCAGCAGGCTGCAATAATATATTGCTTCTTCAAAGGCGTGTTACTCTGACTTTGTGATCACTATCAGTGTATACCCCAAAATTTTGTATCATGGACAAAGGAAGCTTCAATCTTGAAGTGAGACTTGGATCATGGTGAGGCTAGTTTGTTTGAATTTCTAACGTGGATTTGCCATGGTGTAAGATCTCTAAGAATCAACGACAGAAACAAGAATTATAGAATCATTTTACTGTCACTGTTAATTAGGCTGCATCATATAAAATTGCATGATGAAATTCCACATCTGCCTCACTTGATAGTGGTAGATTTGTGCAACAAAACACTGTATACTCACATTTTTCAATTAATTGTGTGATATCACTTAGATATATTCTGATATAGATAAAGTTAGACATCTATATTTGATATAATTTTATAATGGCCTTGTGGACTAGCAGTGATTGGTTGGCAAATAGGGTAGCTCACTAATATTATATGGTGCTTGTTGTATGCAAACGTATGCCTATTAACACAAGTTATACATGATAATAACATGGCTCGCATTCCTGATAGGTAACTACCTAGCTTAAAATATTTATTTCCTGAAGACTCTTCATCTTTTTTTTTACTGCATTATTTGGGAAAACACAGTGATTTGCAAGATTTGAATATAGCAAAATAACCTGTAACTATGTATTTAATCGAATAGGTTGAAGCTGTTATTGAATTGTACGGTATCATATAATGCATTTTGTAATCGTAAATGGTCAAATGGACCTGGGTACTTTGCTTGCCTTTTCAATCAAATTATTGCAAATTTGATGCAAAGATTAGGCGTTACCTTTAAAGCTTAAACCAACAAGCATCACCTTGGCATATATTATTTGGATTGAAGTAGTCTGTTTAAAGCAGTTGCTGTGGTATTTTGTTCATATTAAAATTTTTATTTACAAACTACTCTTGATTCTCATGACTTTCCCTTAAAGCTTCTGCATGGCAGCCTCTCTTACAATTAGCACCATAATACATAAAATTGAATTTGATTCAATTGAAAACCAGAAGGAAGTAAGACGTACATGTACCTGGTCCTTTTGGAACACAGGGCGCATGAGATGAAGGTGAAGCACTGGGGGATGACTGAACATGAGCAGATGACTGAACATGAGCAGATGACTGAACATGAGCAGTTCCACTCCTTTAGAGCATGTACAAATAGCACAGCACCCCCCCCCCCCCCACAGAAGGGTCCACAGCACTATTGGAGTTTACAGTTATAACGGATATCGGCCATGAGATCTGTTCAAAAACACAGCCAATGACACGTGTAGACACTTAGCCTTACCATTTCTGCTTTGTGAGATCTGCATGGGTGCCTATATCCATTCAAATATTTCAGTTACAATTTATACTAACAAAGTTGCATACACAGTACAATCTCAATGGGCTTGCAAACCAAATGCACCATTGCAGTATTATTTATTCAATCAAAAAACAGTGCAATAGCAGTATAATATTGTACTTTGCATGCTGGAAAGTAGTCCTTATAACATAGTTTTTTTTTATTTCCAGTGGTGGTTCTGAGTTGTTTTCTTTTTTCACCAATGTTGCATTGGCTTTGGAGATCTTTACAGGCTGTGAAGGATGATGTCTCACCTGGAGGAGGTGGTAATAGAGCTGTAAGATGGAAATATAGCGCTTCCATTTTCTATTCACTGTGGAGCAGTGTACTCGGGGGGTCTCCTCTGATTTTGGCGTCTGTGGTGGGAGTTTTGTTCTTTCGATGTGCCTGGGAGCAAAGCTGCAACAGCATTCCCTGAGATGAACCTGCATGCTTCACCCTCTCCTCTCTCTCCCTCTCCTCTCCCTCTCTTTCTCCCTCTGCCTCTCCTTCTCCCTCTTCCTCTCCTCTCTCCCACCCTCTCCTCTCTCTCCCTCTCCTTCTCCCTCTGCCTCTCCCTCTCTCTCACAAAGATATATTTTTGTGATAATGCATTTGCAATTATATTAATGCTTTGTCCTCAGCTTAGAATAATGAGATTAACCCCTTTGTGCAGACTCCCTAGTTGCGTAGGCCCTGGAGTCTACATCACAAACAACCTACTGCGTCACGTCAGAAATGCGCCATCATGGAAGACAGGATATGGTCTTCATCAGCACGAGTTGGGCTATTATTGGGCAAATATGTTTCCATTGTGATGGATAGGGTTAGGGTTACCTTACTAATTGTAATTGATTGACAACCTAAATATCCAAAAAGAACGCATTCTAAGCTTTTCAAAGAAGTATAATATAGGTCATTGTCAGGGCTGTATGTGTTACGAGCGTATCTCAGAACATTACGCATCTACAAGACGCATATCTACTGCATATCTGGCAGCATAGTGATGGTTTGAGGCTCGTTTGATACCTCAGACCCTTGATGACTGACATCCATTTTGCCAACCATGTGTTCCATACTGTCCCAGCATAATTTGCAGCTTAATCTAGTTCCACCCCCAATTCCCATAGAGATCCATTCAAATGCAGAGACGTTATAGTATCGCTTATAGTACCAGCAAATAAGTTATCAAGAGTCTTTTGATATTGTTGGGTCACAGACAGCACAAGTCATGGTATGCAAAGGATATGCGACCAAATATGAAAAATTATTACTTTATTCTACATTATGTTAAACTGTCCAATATTTTTTCATGCCTGAAAATGGGGGGGGGGAGACTCTGTACAAAAGGTTCTATAATTTCTAAACGGTTTATCTGATATGGATGAAAATACCCTCAGATTAAAGCAGACAGTCTGCACTTCAACCAAATTGTCATTGTATCCTTTCAAACTCAAAGTGCTACAGTACAGAACCAAAATAACAAAAAATGTGTCACTGTGCAATGAATTATGGTGCTCACATAATTTACATATGAATTATGAAAATAAATGAATGGTAATAAATGGTACCAGGGTTTTTTTAAATTTAAGCTATTATTGGTGTTCATGTACCATTGACATCTGGAGTTTTTAGCTTTAAACAGAACGGTACAAAACAGCCAAAAATGGGTCAAATGAAACCTCTGCACAAAGGGGTTCTTTTCCTTTCCCACGTAACATTTTGTGTGTATTTATTTGAGTAAGTATTAACAATAATTATGATTTATTTAGTCATTATTCAATGTATTTGTTATTTTGACTGATACTTAATTCTTTAAAATGAATATAAGATGATATTAAAGAAGCTTTGAGTTGGGGTGCTGTGTACCAAACAGTGAATAATTATAGCCATTGCACTCTTAAACTCCTAAAATAGGGTTCACACTTGGCTGTCATCTGTGTCATGTGACCAAGGTGTTGCAGTTATCTTTAGTTTGCAATGTGACCTTCAAGTCTATGTAATCCAAAGAAGACACCAAAATGGATTATTTGAAATGCCTGTACAACCAAAGCTACTGACTTTTTTGAGAGCTCCAGTGGTAGAGGTAAATAATTCAGAGTAACATAATAATGTATATTCTTTTCACATTTTTAAAATAAAAAATGATCAGTTATAGCTATACAGATGAACAAAAGCACCTCCATATGTTTGAGTGGCATCTGAGGCATACTGCAGGGTGGTTCCAGCTACAGTCAGTTGTTGGTCCATTCAATCTACTCAAACATTGCAAAGTTTGTGATAGAGGCAGGCTTTGCTTTTGAGATTTGTTTCTATTTTACATGTTTGTTCCCAGGCAAAGCTGAAAGTAGAGTAGTCTCGGGAGACGAGGCTTAAAAAAAACTAAAAATGCCCTTGCGGATATAACACTTGGCTGTAAAAACACTGTTTGGTGATAAGTCTGAACAGGGAGCAGCCCTTTTGACCAAGTACATTAACAATTTAACATGTAAAATTATGTGTGGGGGTGAGCGGTATATTCAGAACTGGTATGCCATCCTTGCCAATATCACTCTTTAAGATGATTGAGCCCTACGTATCTCAGGTAAGAGAAGAGAATCAAACACAATGATGTCAAATGTGAGGTACACTGAAATATGCAAATCAGATCATTAAAGTTTCACACTCAATGCCCTTATACGTACAAGAACCCAAACAAAACAATGTGAATTGAATATAGATCAAAGAAAAGAGCTGGAATGACAACTAAAGGTAACGCGGCTTAGACTATCCAAGTTAATATTTTTAAACTGCAGCTACATTGCTTTTAGATTAGCCACAAAAGAAGGGTTACAGAAAACTAAACATTATGGTTATCATTGCGCAACTGTGAGAGATTTGTCAACACCTGTTCCTGTTAAACCTGGACATAGGAGTGGCAGTGTAGATGGTTGGAAATGGGCCTTGTAACTCAAAGGTTGTGGGTTGATTCCCTGGTGTGTGTGGCCATTGTATTCAGCAAGATATTTAACCCAAATTGCTTCAGAAAAAGAAAGAAAGAATATCAAGCTCTTTAGAAATGGGTTGGATGTAAAAATGTAATATGTGCAAGTTGCTCTAAATGTAATGCCTGCAAAACTTCTCTCCCTTGCTTGTTGGCCACACACGTGCTGGAAACAGTGGATCACTTTCCTGCTGTGCTTATCTCATCAATATCTTTGGATTGACCAGCATGTACAGCAGGTGCTCAAATGCCTGTTCTATGATTGATAATAATGGGCACGCCACCAAAGGCGGGAATGTCTCTGCAAACTTGTGACAGAGTAGAATCAAACAACTCACCTGAAATGTACATATTGGTCATATTTATTGTGATTTAGTGAGGCCCCAGCCAATGGCTACACAGTAAACATGGATCAACTTTGATGCTGGGGAAGGCCCCGTCATAACAGATAATGGTGAGTAATCATTTACAGTTTAAACTTTTTGCCTGAAGTTATGAATTTAAACGGACTTTGTATGCATACAAATGCCGTTTCATGATGCCAAGTTAAAAAAAAAAAAAAAAAGTTTGGTTAGTTTCGTATGAATGCCTGAAGGTCACGTCAAGGAGATATATAATCAGGAACTTTGCTGTACATTAAATCCTTTCCCCCTGTCCTAATATTTAATACATTTGCATTTATTATCAAAAATAAAGTGACGTCGTAGCAGGTTGAATTGATGTTTTCAGCTGAAGGTGTAGACACAGGGTAAATCCCATCCTAATTTATGTCATATAATGTAACATTCTGACACACTGCCTGACTAACTGTTGCTAACTGTCCTATGAATTTAACAGTTCGAAGACAGCAGCACTGCTGTAAGATTGTTTTGTGGGAAATCTATCTGCATACAGTCATGCCTGATGCACAACACTAACCTAAATTCTCACCTAGACACAAAGCCATTCTGTTCAGTAATGAGCAGTTCCGTTCCAGAATATTCCTGTGTAGAATAAAACACACCGACAAATGAACACAATCTGTGTTATTCACAATCGTAACTAAAAGGAGGAAAGCAAGCTGTGAAATCCCTGTTATACTAGCTTGAAGCAGAGGGGGACTTGAAGATAACTCGGATGAAAAATGATATACTGTACTACACTGGGGACAGATAGTCCAAGGGTTTATAAAAAGGCTTCTGTGGGAAGTGCTGAAGCGCTGGAGAGACCTTCCTTAGATATCAGCTGTTAAAGCTTCCGTATTTAGAGAGAGGCACATGATCCCCAGCAGCTGCAGCAAAGGGAAGCAGGGCCCACTGCACGTCTCTACCAGGCTGTCCGCAAGCAGGGCCCACTGCACGTCTCTACCAGGCTGTCCGCAAGCAGGGCCCACTGCACGTCTCTACCAGGCTGTCCGCAAGCAGGGCCCACTGCACGTCTCTACCAGGCTGTCCGCAAGCAGGGCCCACTGCACGTCTCTACCAGGCTGTCCGCAAGCAGGGCCCACTGCACGTCTCTACCAGGCTGTCGGCAAGCAATGCGCAAATACTGCAGAACCGTAGTGAATTAAAATCCTGTGGTCTGATCTCCTACAGCTTTGTTTGTCTTATTCAATCAAACGTCTCTGCTGCACCATTCATGCAGGGTAAAATGTGTTGGGAATCAGGCCAATTTCTAGAGCCAAATATATTTTTGGAACGGTTGTAGTGAAATGTACTTGGCCGTTCGCTTGCAGGTGCCTGTGTGATCGGATGGTGAGTGTATGTGGTGTGTTGGACATGAAGTCCGTGACCCGTGTTGACTTAACAATATTACCAACATCACATTTTACTGCAATAATTGTGTATTTGGCTTTCTTGCGTTGTTTCTTTAGTGCCATCTGCAATTAAGTCACTTGTGCCCCCTAGCAAATACTTTTGAATTGCATGTTTTTAAAAAATCCCCTTTAGTTAAGTGTCTGATTAGCATGAAATGAGCGGCTACAGCAATCAACATGTTGGATGGTAAATTAAAATCAGTAGCAAATGAGGTATGTCATTACTTTTTTAAATTTTTATAAAGTATGTATGCATCTTATTTTAGTTGGAAAATAAAATGTTAAAACGTGTGTAACTATTTCTATGTTGTCTTGAATATGTATATCATATGGTGGTTGAGGAGCCATAATTTGTAGGAAGGTTGAGTCTGAGGTTGGTCGCTGTACTGAGTATGTATGAATCCATAATAAATGAAATATAAAGGCTCCGTTCATGGCCTTGGCTAAGAACATCTACCAAGGAAGTGAATACAAAGAGAACAACTTCCTCTTTTTAAACTGTGTTTAATGCTCTTGACATTTTTCAATTTAAACTAAATAAGGCTTTTTTTTGCACATGCATGATGTTTTTCCTGGGTAAAGTAATGTTTTATTAGAGTCTAAAAATGAAATCCTATTTGAAGCTTTTGTGGGATATTCAACTTAATCTGAATATACCACAAAGTGTTTGAAACATCAGGCTACTGAAGAAGAACACTTTATATGGTTGTATACTCCAATTCCAGAAAAGTTTGGACAGTATGTAAAATGCACATGAAAGCAGAAAGCAGTGATTTGTAAATTCTCTTTTACATATATGTAATTTAAAACAGTACAAAGAAAAGATATTAAATATTTTACCATAACAGGTATTGCTATCATGACTGGGTATAAAAGAAGCATCCACGAAGGCTCGGGCGCTTACAAGCAAGGATGGGTCAAGGTTCGCCACTTTGCGAAAAAAACTGTGTGAGCGAATAGTCCAACAGTTTAAAAACAACACGCACGATTGCAAGAAATTAATAGATTTCACCATCTACAGTCCATAAGTGCGTAAAGAGCAAAGTAAGTAACCAATAATGAATACCCGTGACCTTCGATCCCTCAGACGGCACTGCATTAAAAACCGACATGCTTCTGTAATGAATATAACCACATGGGCTCGGGAATAGTTCAGAAAACCGTTGTCAGTAAACACAGTTTGTCGCTGCATCTACAAATGCAAGTTAAGACTCTACTACACAAAGCATAAGCCATTTATCAACAACATCCAGAAACGCTGCCGACTTCTCTGGGCTTGAGCTCATCTGAGATGAACTGACGCAAAGTGGAAACGTGTGCTGTGGTCTGACGAGTCCACCTTTCAAATTGTTTTTGGAAATAATGTTCTCCGAGCCAACAAGGAAAAAAGGACCATCCCGATCGTTACCAACGCAAAGTTCAAAAGCCAGCGTCTGTCATGGTATGGGGGTGTGTTAGTGCCCATGGCATGGGTAACTTGCACATCTGTGAAGGCACCATTAACACTGAAGGTTACATATGCATTTTGGAGCAACATATGCTGCCATCTATCTAGACAACATCTTTTTCAGGGACGTCTCTGCTTATTAAGACAGTGCCAAGCCACATTCTGCATGTGTTACAACAGCGTGGCTTCATAGTCAGAGAGTACGGGTGCTAGACTGGCCTGCCTGCAGTCCAGACCTGTCTCCCATTGAAACGTGTGGCGCATTATGAAGCACAAAATATGACAACAGAGACCCCGGACTGTTGAGCAGCTGAAGTCTTATATCAAGCAAGAATGGGAAAAAAAATACAACATTTAGTTCCCAAAGTTCCCAAAAGATTACTGAGTGTTGTCAAAAGTAAACATGGTAAAACGTGGTAAACATGCCCCTGTCTCAACTTTTTGGGGAATTGTTGCAGGCATCAAACTGAGAATGAGCGTATATTTACAAAAAACATCTTCTCTCTGACACTCATTCTCTTTGACTGGGCAACATTTAATTTGTGTTTCAAAACTCATTAGAAGTTTTAAAACACCAATAATCGGAAGAAGAAAAAAAAATGAAAAAGAAGGACTTATGAGGAGTTTTAACGCTATGCTGATGCTTATGAGGAGTTATAACGCTATGCTGATGCTTATGAGGAGTTTTAACGCTATGCTGATGCTTATGAGGAGTTTTAACGCTATGCTGATGCTTATGAGGAGTTTTAACGATATGCTGATGCTTATGAGGAGTTTTAACGATATGCTGATGCTTATGAGGAGTTTTAACGCTATGCTGATGCTTATGAGGAGTTTTAACGATATGCTGATGCTTATGAGGAGTTTTAACGATATGCTGATGCTTATGAGGAGTTTTAACGCTATGCTGATGCTTATGAGGAGTTTTAACGATATGCTGATGCTTATGAGGAGTTTTAACGATATGCTGATGCTTATGAGGAGTTTTAACGCTATGCTGATGCTTATGAGGAGTTTTAACGCTATGCTGATGCTTATGAGGAGTTTTAACGCTATGCTGATGCTTATGAGGAGTTTTAACGCTATGCTGATGCTTATGAGGAGTTTTAACGCTATGCTGATGCTTATGAGGAGTTTTAACGCTATGCTGATGCTTATGAGGAGTTTTAACGCTATGCTGATGCTTATGAGGAGTTTTAACGCTATGCTGATGCTTATGAGGAGTTTTAACGCTATGCTGATGCTTATGAGGAGTTTTAACGATATGCTGATGCTTATGAGGAGTTTTAACGCTATGCTGATGCTTATGAGGAGTTTTAACGCTATGCTGATGCTTATGAGGAGTTTTAACGCTATGCTGATGCTTATGAGGAGTTTTAACGCTATGCTGATGCTTATGAGGAGTTTTAACGCTATGCTGATGCTTATGAGGAGTTTTAACGCTATGCTGATGCTTATGAGGAGTTTTAACGCTATGCTGATGCTTATGAGGAGTTTTAACGCTATGCTGATGCTTATGAGGAGTTTTAACGCTATGCTGATGCTTATGAGGAGTTTTAACGCTATGCTGATGCTTATGAGGAGTTTTAACGCTATGCTGATGCTTATGAGGAGTTTTAACGCTATGCTGATGCTTATGAGGAGTTTTAACGCTATGCTGATGCTTATGAGGAGTTTTAACGCTATGCTGATGCTTATGAGGAGTTTTAACGCTATGCTGATGCTTATGAGGAGTTTTAACGCTATGCTGATGCTTATGAGGAGTTTTAACGCTATGCTGATGCTTATGAGGAGTTTTAACGCTATGCTGATGCTTATGAGGAGTTTTAACGCTATGCTGATGCTTATGAGGAGTTTTAACGCTATGCTGATGCTTATGAGGAGTTTTAACGCTATGCTGATGCTTATGAGGAGTTTTAACGCTATGCTGATGCTTATGAGGAGTTTTAACGCTATGCTGATGCTTATGAGGAGTTTTAACGCTATGCTGATGCTTATGAGGAGTTTTAACGCTATGCTGATGCTTATGAGGAGTTTTAACGCTATGCTGATGCTTATGAGGAGTTTTAACGCTATGCTGATGCTTATGAGGAGTTTTAACGCTATGCTGATGCTTATGAGGAGTTTTAACGCTATGCTGATGCTTATGAGGAGTTTTAACGCTATGCTGATGCTTATGAGGAGTTTTAACGCTATGCTGATGCTTATGAGGAGTTTTAACGCTATGCTGATGCTTATGAGGAGTTTTAACGCTATGCTGATGCTTATGAGGAGTTTTAACGATATGCTGATGCTTATGAGGAGTTTTAACGCTATGCTGATGCTTATGAGGAGTTTTAACGATATGCTGATGCTTATGAGGAGTTTTAACGCTATGCTGATGCTTATGAGGAGTTTTAACGCTATGCTGATGCTTATGAGGAGTTTTAACGCTATGCTGATGCTTATGAGGAGTTTTAACGCTATGCTGATGCTTATGAGGAGTTTTAACGCTATGCTGATGCTTATGAGGAGTTTTAACGCTATGCTGATGCTTATGAGGAGTTTTAACGCTATGCTGATGCTTATGAGGAGTTTTAACGCTATGCTGATGCTTATGAGGAGTTTTAACGCTATGCTGATGCTTATGAGGAGTTTTAACGATATGCTGATGCTTATGAGGAGTTTTAACGCTATGCTGATGCTTATGAGGAGTTTTAACGCTATGCTGATGCTTATGAGGAGTTTTAACGCTATGCTGATGCTTATGAGGAGTTTTAACGCTATGCTGATGCTTATGAGGAGTTTTAACGCTATGCTGATGCTTATGAGGAGTTTTAACGATATGCTGATGCTTATGAGGAGTTTTAACGATATGCTGATGCTTATGAGGAGTTTTAACGCTATGCTGATGCTTATGAGGAGTTTTAACGCTATGCTGATGCTTATGAGGAGTTTTAACGCTATGCTGATGCTTATGAGGAGTTTTAACGCTATGCTGATGCTTATGAGGAGTTTTAACGATATGCTGATGCTTATGAGGAGTTTTAACGATATGCTGATGCTTATGAGGAGTTTTAACGCTATGCTGATGCTTATGAGGAGTTTTAACGATATGCTGATGCTTATGAGGAGTTTTAACGATATGCTGATGCTTATGAGGAGTTTTAACGCTATGCTGATGCTTATGAGGAGTTTTAACGCTATGCTGATGCTTATGAGGAGTTTTAACGATATGCTGATGCTTATGAGGAGTTTTAACGATATGCTGATGCTTATGAGGAGTTTTAACGCTATGCTGATGCTTATGAGGAGTTTTAACGATATGCTGATGCTTATGAGGAGTTTTAACGATATGCTGATGCTTATGAGGAGTTTTAACGCTATGCTGATGCTTATGAGGAGTTTTAACGATATGCTGATGCTTATGAGGAGTTTTAACGATATGCTGATGCTTATGAGGAGTTTTAACACTATGCTGATGCTTATGAGGAGTTTTTAAACAATGCTGATGCTTATGAGCGGCTTTAACTATGCTGATGCTTATGAGGAGTTTTAACGCTATGCTGATGCTTCTAAAACGCATGTGTACTTTATGTTCATTTGTTTGTATTTAAAAATATAATTCAATCATTGTCAATAATTGTTTCATTGCATAGTACAGAATATGTATTTGGATTAAGTGTATATATTATTTGTTTATTAGGAGTTTTAATGCTATGCTGTTATGAGGAGTAATGGTATGCTATTATATATTAACGATACTCAGCTTGCATGGGAGTAATTTACTCGATTTGGCTTTTTTTTAACCTAATGTTATGAATTTTTAATATGTGAAATGGTTTTAAAATATGGTTCATGCCAATATATTTAAATCAGTGATCCAATGGCATGCTGGGAACTGGGAGTGCTGAACTCAATTCTCGCAGCGTTAGTATACAGTAAATGCCAGCTTTTCCTCAAGCCAACATCATCCCTTGTGCTAATTTCTTAATTAGCACAATAATTTACTCGATTTGGCTTTTTTTTTAAACTAATTTAATTTAATTTTTTCTGTGTTAAAATATTTCATGCCAATATATTTTGGATCTGCTGAAATATATTGAACTAATTGGACAAATTAAATCAGGGACATTGATTAGAACAGAAGCTACTGCAAATGCCAGCTAGCCAGGAAACAAGCAGGACTGCTGAATATGAAAATTTGTCAGTTGTCCGCACTGAGGTCTAACGTTTCCAATTTCAACACATTTTTTAAAAACCACAAAAATCGAACGTATATTTTTGAAAACCCTACTTTCCCTCCTCTCCTGTTCTTAGTTGTCCTATATTTTTATTGGAGTCCTGAGTCCCATACCATGTCTCTTCCTTTCAGCCACATAGGCTATAGCAGACTGCATCCATCCATTTCCTAACCCGCTTATTCCTGGTCAGGGTCACAGGGGGGCTGGAACCTATCCCAGCATGCACTGGGCGAGAGGCAGGAATACACTCAGGACAGGTCGCCAATCTATCGCAGGGCACACACACCATTCACTCACACACGCTCATACCTATTTAGGCTAATTTAGCGTCTCCAATTAGCCTAACCTGCATGTCTTTGGACTGTGAGAGGAACCCGGAGTACCCAGAGAAAACCTCTAAAGCAGACTCCAGATGATCATTTTCACCATCAGACTGTCAATAGTCTCAACTAACAGCACATCAAGTCATCCTGAACTGATTTACTCCTACATGATTCCCAAACTGTGCGGACCTCCGTATACTTTTTTATGACTGTGGGATCTGACAGGAAAAAAAATGTTTTAGTGCCCCCCATGGGGACAGTAATGCCACAGCCTGCAGAGGAACAAAACAAGGTGTCACGACGTTGAGCTGAAACAGCCACACACACACACACACACACACACACACACACACACACACACACACACACACGCACACACAGTCACAGACACATAAAAACCCTACCACAGACATAGAACCTGAAGAATGTTTATCAGGCATAACCTAACTGAAATAAATGCATTGCTTGTTTTCTGTTGACTTCATAGCAGAGAACAGCAATGCATACCCCTAAGTGTTTCAGTGAAATTTCCCTGATATGTCAAAAACAGAATTAAGTTCAGGAATCGTTCTGGAGCCTGGCCATGTTCTTCCATCTCCAGCAGTGCAGGCATACACTCCAGACTGGAATTGCTGATAAGCACAACTGTTTGACAGAAAAAGTGCACATCTTGGTTTTATCAATCTCAAACAGTGGGTTTTTTTCTTTTCTTGTACTGATAAAATGAAGAACTCAAACACTGTGAAAGGCATTCCACTACACTGACCCACTAAGGTCTCTGTAATCGGGACAGTTAGGTTAAGCTGCTGTTGCTCTAAAGACCGCTTCATAGAACTTCAGCTTGTCAATCTAAGACTAGTAGGGGAACCTTCCCTTTTTCGTATGCATTATAAGGCTTTATTAATTTAAAAAAAGGCAATGAATATGTTTGTTGAATAGATATTACCATGCCATTGAATGATTATTTATTTTGTTGAATCTGAATTTTATTTATTTGTTTTATTTAAATTATTTATTTTTATTGAAAATATTGAAACTTATAGCTCACTAACTATAACGTTATTATAAAATATTGAAACTTATAGCTCACTAACTATAACGTTATTATCTTCAACTTACCGTTCTTTGTGGATCTTCAAATGTTGAAAAGTTGTCGCGTCCCAGTGTTATTTTTGACCCGCACGTCTGCAAGCCGTTTTTTGTTTTGTACGGTGTACTCTTTATACGTGAACAATATTATCTTTGGTATCATTTCGGTTCATCTAGCTGTAATCATCTAGCAGTAAACTAATCCCACATTCACGTTTCTCGTTCTGAAGTTTTTTGTTCTTCTTCTTTGTCGTTCTCGCCCAACTTGATTGGGTGTTGTCGGATTGACTCAAAGTGGATCTGGGAAATTAATTCCATAGGGTTGATTCGCTGGAAATGAATAGGCTAGTTGATTCAGGAAATGAACACTTTTTAACAACGTCATTTTTAATCTTTGGTTTGAGGAAGGTATCAAGTCTTTTCAAGTCTCATGTCCGAATGAAGTCACGAGTCATTGGTGTTAAAGTCAAAGTCGAGTTGCAAGTCTTTTTTTGATTTTGTCTAGTCGAGTCATCAAATTTGTGACTCTAGTCCACACCTCTGCCAATTGGTGAGAACATTAATTAACTGAGTAATGCTGATCTGGACCATAGTAGCCAGTCACACACATTGACCTTAGCCTGATGCTTTTGTGCATAAATAACCTAAGCCGCATGTTGTGAACATTTCAAATGCCCTCAGATGTCAATATTAAGACTCTTAAGTTAAATTAAGTGACCCTGTGATCACACGGTGAGGAACAGCCTCAGTTACCCCCCTCAGGTTTAGCCTACATGCTGTGCTAAATGCTGTCCACTGTCCAGTTGTTTTCTGAGATTGTGGTTGTGATTGGTTGCGTTATCATTGGAAAAGCATGTCAGTGCATCATTCACTGGATTTGTTCAGCTGTAATTGCGTAATTAGTCAACCGTGGCCAAGCGACATGCACTAGGGAACCTGACCTGGGCAGTTTAGACAAACCAGTCGACAGTTTGGGCTGTTTTAGTTGATGCATTGATCTTTTTCAAGGTTACAACGAGGGCATGCATCTTGGTGCGGACGTATGCTTTCTGCAGTGCCTGGTAATTTGCTTGGCGTTTTCATCACCTTTGTTTGAACTTGTGAGGGAGGTTGGTGCTTTTCGGGGGGGGCTTGGGTTGTTGGAGGTTCACAGGCGTGTCCTGATGGCCTGCATTCTATGAGTGGCGTAGTTAAACAGACACAAGCCCCTAATGAGCCCAACCTGATGGAAAACATAAACAAAACTTCTCTTTGGGGCTTAATTTCACAAAGAGGCTTGTGTGATCAAGCAGAGCTGCACACTCGGGCCAAATCCACATTGGGCCGAGCGCATTAAAATTCAGATGTGGTCCTTCATCTCTCCTGCCCTCCCGAAGACCATCCCTTTGGATCAGGCTTCCGATTAGTGGCGTCTGTGTTGCTACCCATCAGGAAGTTGAACATACTGAGCATGGTGTTGCCTGCGATTTAAATGCAGAAATCAGTCGTTATTAGGGGATGGGGGGTGTTCTGCACGCGCTGTCCAAATGTGCTCTTGTTTATTTATTTATGAATATTTATGAGCACTGCGCTTATTAATATTTATTCCCCCCGACTGGAGCTGTGTCCCGTGGGTGTGTTCCTATTTCCCCTGGTGGTAATTAAAACCCAGGAGGACAGAGCACGCTTTTCACTTCGACGCCCACTGGCCCTATGAAGCCTGCATCGCCCTGGGGGAGGGACACTGTCATGGTGCTGGATTCATTTGTCTCTTGCATGTCTGTTTATTGCTGTCACACAAAGGCCCTCCATTTATCCAGTGAAAGAGAGAAAGAATACACAAAAACAAAAATGCAAACAGTCTGTAAATAGACGCAGATTAAGTAATCGACTCGTGATTTCTGCTCTGAGGCACAGAACACACTGAGGGCACCTGTTTAAAGGGTAGTTATGTCTGTTACTCAACATGCCTATCGTATACATACTTGAGAAAATTTGGATTTTAAAACAGTAATATACAGTGTTAGTACGGTTTAGATGGTAAAGTATAGTTACCCATGTGGTTGATTACCAGACCACACTTACAGACCGATAGGAAAAGCCCTGCCCACATTGGTTACTGTTGCTGTGGTGGAAGAAAATGTGTTCAATCTTTAGGAAACATGGTTGTAATCATACAGCTACCACAAGAGGTAATTTATTATTTTTGGAGATCAACAAGGAGCCATCAGTGGGCCTTCAATATGCAGTCAAAGGATATCTGCAGGATGTGCAACGTTACTCTATTTTACTTGTGGCTAGAAATGTTAATGTTGAGCCTTGCTTTGTTAGGCATTGGTTAAAGTTAGCTGGCATTACATTTGAGCAGATATAGATATCCTTTTGTTGATTGAAGGGTTTTCCATAAAGCTGTATCCACCACTGGAATTGTTCTAAATTAGTCTTGGGTTTGGATAAGGGTAAACAACCATGCCATTGCAGTCTGGATATCTGGTGTCACTATTACAAGTTCCCAATGCACATTTTCTGACTTAAATGATTAGTGCTTTTCATTGAGAACAATGGTGGGGTTGTCTTAGCACTGTTTGTCCAATGTTCTGGTGGATAACAACAGTTGTCAAGCTGTGATTGGAGGATCGGGAAAAAGGCAGATAGGTGTCCATTATTAATCAAAACCCAACAATAACATTGTTGGGTTCCAGAACCAACAACTTCAAATTAATTTAATGATGCACAATTCTGGTGGTTAAAAAAGTTACAATTAAATTTGCATTATACCATCTCTAACTTTTGTTTTTACTCAATTCAAATGTACACTTTTATTCTGCATTAACATACTGTAGTTTGAATTAAATATAATTAAATACAACAATTTTATATAATATGTTTGCCTTTTGAATTAAATGTTAGGTAATAATCTTGTTTGCTGAAAGCAATGGTAAAATTATATTCTTCCCTACTAATGTAATCATAAAACATAATTGTATTGCATAAAAAGGTAGATGTCCAACCTACTGGTACCCCTGTTCTCAGTACTGTGTGAACTCGTCTTTTGCAAGGATAACACTACTGAATGGTCTTCTATAGTGTTTTATGAATTTAGTGAACATATTAGAGGTGAACTTTGACCATTCTTCCACATAGAATCTTTCAAAATCTTTCAGATTCTTGGTCTGTGCTTGTGGACGGTCCTCATAAGCTTAGACCAGTTTAGCTATCAAGTGTTTCAATTATTTTTGTAGGTGATTTTAATGAGGTTGCTAACACGGTATAGTTCCTCAGGGAATGTGTGGTTTCATAAGAAGTGTTTCTTCTTTCACATACTTGAGAACCTTTTTGAATGATATAAATATTGTGATAACCCATGTGTAAAGCCCATAAAACTGTTTAAAACCTTTAATAAATAAATAAATTCACAAAACAGTGTAGATCAAGCATGTATGGTGACCTGAATTGCTTTAATTTGGTGATTTGGTTAATTTTTTATCTTTTCTCATAGAGCTTGATTTCAACAGAAGATAGGCATGTCGAGCACATTGGAACAGTTGGACAGCTCTTTTTCTGACATCTCTTTTTTTAAATCACAGCCATTCTTTATCAGAATCATTGTTTTGTTCTGCATTTGTACGTTTGCACAGAGTCCTCCAGCTATCCCACAGTTATCCCAGAGAGTCCTCCAGCTATCCCACAGCTATGGTTTGTTCTATGGTTCTATGGTTTTCATTGCATGTGTGGGTTGTGTGGCAGAGCTGGTTCAGTGTTGATTTTGCATGTCTTTTCAATCTAGTAACACTATATTCTCTTGCTTTGTATTCTATAAGCATTTCTCCAGAGGTCTTGATATCTTACAGTGATTTGGGCCAAACTTCAGATTCAAACTCTATTGTGTTTCAGAAGGTTGTGGTTATCTCTGTCCCTAGATTCATGGTGCCTGTACACAGATACTGATTTTAAATTGGAGCCAAACATCTGAGGCCGTGCTCAGCTAAGCCTTCCAAAATCAGGGCAATCAATGCAGTCATTGTTTTTCGTGTTTCTACAAGGATATCCTCTCTGTCCCCTGGTCTTTTTTGATTATATTTCCTAATTAGACAAAGTAACCGGTGTACTTTTAGTTAACTATGGAGAGCAGAATGCGACCTCAAACACTGATTTTACCAAGAGAAATTATAGTTTTTTATGTCGTATTTGCCTCCCCATAATTATCCTGTCAAATTTGCGTTGATTACATTACAGTTTTTGCCCGTTGCTTGAACACGTTTTGCAAAACTTCGCTCATTGTGTCAAAACTTTACACACAAGCAAACAAGACACAACACTGGGAAATATACCCTTCACATCTATGTCAAATTGAAACTCTACTATCAAAACCTAAACTCTGCTATCAAAACCTAACAATCCTTTGTCAAAATGTAACTCTGAAGACAAAATGGTACACACTTGCATCATATGAATACACTTTCAGATCAGCAGCAACACACTAGTCTACTTTATATAAAACACTGCAGTCTTTGATTCACTGTTTTTATTAGGCACGTTTTCACAACAACCAAAAAAGCAAATAGGCCTACTCAATATCGTACATTGCAGTACTGTGTTCAGATAAAAAAAATCTATATATACACTATACTGTAAACACAGAAAATCATGCCAATTGTGCATAGGTGGGCTCATGGATCCCGCCGTCTGTTGGGGTCTGGCCACAGGACCTCATCAACATCGCAAGCAATGTCTTCTCCCGCTAGGCACCGGGGAAAATATCCCCTTGCATGCCGAAACCATCCATGGATTGACCTCACCTCAATGTCGCCGCAGGCCTGTTCCATTGCCTGCAGAAGAGGCATGCGGGCATGTGGTTGGCGGTCATATACACGCCATCTCCATGCCGAAAAAAATTCCTCTATAGGGTTTAAAAATGGTGAGTAAGGGGGCAAGTATACCACTTCCAATTGATTGTGGTTGGTAAACCAGGTCTGGACCAGAGCAGCCCGATGGAAACTGACATTATCCCAGACAACAACAAACCTGGGCTGATCTGGTCTGTTCTGTACAACTATATTATGGAGAGCATCTAGAAATGTGATTATATGTTGGGTATTGTATGGACCTAGTTTTGCATGATGATGCAGAAGCCCTCGAAGGCTTATGGCGGCACACAATGTGATATTTCCCCCGCGCTGCCCCGGGATGTGCACAATTGCCCTTTTGCCAATTATATTACGACCCCGTCGTCTTGTTTTGCTTAGGTTGAATCCAGCCTCATCAATGAAAATAAATTCATGAGGCTGTGCAGCTCCATCCATGGCCAAGATTCTCTGTAACAAAAAATACATATTGTGGATGGCATTACAGTACTCAAAACACACGACTACTACAGTGCTACACATACAGAACCCCCACCCCATCACACAGGTACCTGTGTAGCTCTCTGAATCGATCCATGTGGTACTGATACAATGGTACATATTCAGCTGTTACTGGATTTCACCAATACTGTATTGTAAATGTAAAGGACTGTAACACTTACCCGTACATATTCACGTCGAAGTCCTTTGACCCTGACACTGTTCCTCTCAAATGGGACCCTGTAGAGTTGCTTCATGGTGATGTTGTGATTTACCAAGATGCGTCTGATGGTGGTGATGCTTACATGGTTGATGTTGTTGAAGACTTGCCTATCTGCAAGTATTTGTTGCCGTAGCTGGTGGAGACGGATTGCATTGTCTGCTCTCACTAGGTCCACAACGGCAAGTTCCTGCTGTTGTGTGAACAGGCGTTGGCGTCCACCCCCAGAAGGTCTTCTAGTCATTCTAGAGAAATACAACCACAAATTGTTATTGGTTTGCTTCATTTTCTTACAGTACTATATATACTGTATATACTGTACCATCCACTGTACTGAAACATCTCAATATAAGTAATCATGGTATGTTTCACAAAAACTACCACTTTGGCTGCAAAAGGAGCATTAGCACCCTGCAATACAGTACATGTGATGTGGTAATGTGATATGGTACAGTACTGTAAATACCATCTGAGTAGAGTAGAAAGTAGAGAGGTGAAGACATACCTGTTTTCCAGTCGGAATGTTGTTATTATGGATGCCACTGTGAAGCGGCTTAGATTAGGGTGGACTCTCTGCCCAGCTTCCCTCATAGTCAGGCCATGGTTGATGACATGGTCCACCAAAGTTGCTCTTATATCATCAGAAATAGTGGTCCGTGCATGGCCTCCTCGACCTTGACCTCCTCTTCCTCCTCCTCTTCCTCGTCCTCTTCCTCTTCCTCTTCCTCTTCCTCTTCCTCTACCTCTGCCTCTCGCTCTCCCTGCATCCATGCTTGCGAAGTTCTCGAAATGGCTAAACTGAGGCCTTTTTGTAGCTGGCTGATTGGTGTTCAGTTTTGCAAGTAAGTGCTTTCAGGTGTGTATCTGAGTGGTTGCAATTACCCGATGTGTTTTGTATTTTGGATACATGTGTTTTCCAAATGGCACCCTGAGATTTCATTTTTGAACGAAGTGTCTTATGTATGAAATAGAGTGTAGTATGCAGGACCAAGTGTGTTGCATAAAGGAGCAAGTGTGTGCAGAAAGGAGTAAGTGTGTTGCAGAATTGCAACTAAAGTGCAAAGCAGCACTTTTGTTTAAGGTATGGGTACATGTGTTTGAGGTATTGTAACAAAAACTTCAAGTTGTGTTACTTTGGTCTAAGCATGGGTCTATAGCAGGGGTGGCCAATTCCAGGCCTCGTGGGCCGGTGTGTATGCAGGTTTTTACTGCCACCAGTTACCACGGTTCAATCAGCTAATTAGTCATACACACAATCACCGATTCACTTGTAAATTACAGAACGATAAAATGCTACAATACACGCATTGACGCATACCGGCACAAGAACATTCATCAGCTGCTTTTCATATCGCGGATATGTAGATTAAAATATCAGATCGTGTAAACGATTGGGCTAATTCAATAATTGTTAACTGGCGGCAGCAAAAACCTGCATACACACCGGCCCGCGAGGCCTGGAATTGCTCACCCCTGGTCTATAGTGTTCAAGCAATGGGCAAAAACTGTAATGGGGTCCTGTTTTAATTGTATGTGTGCAGTTGGCAAATGCACACTCTAATTCAAATGAAAAAAGGTATCCAAATAAATGTTTGGTATAGTAATGTTTAAATTATTATATTATTAAATTAATATAATATAAATTATTAATTAATATTATATTAAAATTGATGCTGAAAATGCAAGTGTTGCAAAGTGCAGGTGGGTGGGCCATACCTCTGCAACGAGTTAAAGGCATGGCGGAGGTGTGACTTAGCATTGGCCAATCATTTCATGGTCTGTAGCCTGTTTTTTTTCTGGGAATCCTTGAATTTTGGTTTCTGAATGTTCATGCCCTGTAGCCCGTTCCTTTCTGGGAATCCTTGAATTTTAACTTTCTCTGGCTTAGTATATCCATGTTCAATAAGCTCATAACCCCCAGAGAAAATATATGACAGCAAGAGCATCTGTGTCTCTACAAAGACAAAATCACGAAGATGTGTTGCTAGTGAGACTGAAAAGGGTGAGTCACATACATTTTTTGTGAATAAGATTTGCGCCAGTGAGCTGAGGACATTTGGCACTTATCTATTTCTGGCACTTTTCGAAAACATTTGGTTACAAATGTTTTTTTTTTAAGCATATCTGCATTTATTCATTATGTTATTACATTTAATTGTGCATGGACGGATTCAGAACCTGCAAAGCTAAAGCTGGAGGCCTCGTTGCCAGGGACCCCGTGGCTCTTCAGTACCAGGTCTGTGTACCACTGATATAGCACATATATTACTTCAGTTAGATATAATTCAAAAGCACTTTGAGAAAAGCATGCACTCCTTCTTCATAGGAGTTACAGATATGAAATGATGCAGAACCTTGTTTACTTCAAATGAACTGAAAGAGATGTGCTGTGGTACTTATTGTAGTCTTGTTCCATCCATTACCAGTGAGTGCACTAATAATACCACCCTGTTGGGGGTAAAAAGTAGGTAAATTACTTATACATGATTTAAATAATGAATCGGAGTAAATCTGGCCCAGTAATATGAATCAAGCAGGTTCATCCACTTAATCAATGCAGCCCTCAGCGGGGGTTTGACTGTCTCATGCTGGAAAATCCATGGAGAACGGCATCTTAATCACCCCTCCGCGAATCTCTACTGTGTGTGTGTGTGTGTGTGTGTGTGTGTGTGTGTGTGTGTGTCTTTGTTTTTTATGTATGTGTGCATGGGTGTAGATATGTGTATATTAGTGAGCATGTGAATGTATGTCTGTGTGCATGTATTTTACGTGCAGAAGTGTGCACTGTGTGCATGTGCGTACATATGTGTATGCGTATGTATGAATGTGTTTATGTGCATGTGTCTGTGTGTGTGTGTGCGTGTGTGTGTGTTGTGTGTGTGTGTGTGTGTGTGTGTGTGTGTTGTGTGTGTGTGTGTGGTGTGTGTGTTGTGTGTGTGTTTATGTGCATGTGTGTGTGTGTGTGTGTGTGTGTGTGTGTGTGTGTGTGTGTGTGTGTGTGTGTGTGTGTGTGTTGTGTGTGTGTGTGTTGTGTGTGTGTGTGTGTGTGTGTGTGTGTGTGTGTGTGTGTGTGTGTTGTGTGTGTTGTGTGTTTATGTGCATGTGTGTGTGTGTGTGTGTGTGTGTGTGTGTCAGAGTATTCAAGTCCCACTCTACTTAACCTTACCTAACACATGGATCTCCTACAATCAGAAACAAGGCCATTTCCTCAATCTACTTTCAGGAATCAAGCAATCTTTTCACTCAGTCTTGATGAATGTGTAGGTGTGTATCATGTTTGACTCTTAACATCTACAATGACACCGTAAGAAGAATCCAGTGTGAGCAAGCTGTGTTCAAGCATAGCCATCTTCTCAGTGCCCAGACACACACTGCTGATAATCACCCTGGAGTATCATGTGGGCAAATAATTTCAGAAAACCCTTGTAGAAAACTATGGCCCTGTCCCTGTTCTTATCCTCCGAAAGCTGAAAGAAGGGACACAATATCAGTACATCTATTTTTATTCATGTTGTAGCACATTCTACTTTCAGAAAATTACTTTCAGGTAAGCCTTGAACAACCTAGGTGACTTGAACCCTGACAATAAAACCTAGGGGTCTTAACCCCCAATGATAAAATTATATTAAGGTATGTCTAAAAATAAAATTATAAATAAGTAAATAAAAACATGGAAGGTAGTAGAGAGACTAAAAGCAATTTCATAGTGTACAGAATGTGAAATCTTCAGTACAATTTACTTCTACTTAGTTAATAATAGACGAAAAAGATCAAAAAATAATTATACAATAATGAAATAGTTAAGAAACAAAAGTTAGAAAGAGCCAGCAGCAGGTTATCGCTCATGAGTAAATGATTCTTCACATCACAGCAACACAATGAAAACCCACTGCTGTCAATCACTGTCATTAAAGGCACAAGAAAATAAAGTTTTGAATCAGGATTTAAATGTAGCCGAGCTTGGAGCTTCAATATAACAAGTAAGAATACACTTAAAGACTGTGAGCGGTTGGTTGTGCCAGTGGTTCCTCTGCTCACATCAAAGCCACACTCTCTGGTTTTGGGTTTTGACTCTGAATGTTAACTGTGGAAATGTAATTGTGCTCCCAGAAGCGCACCTATTTGTCATACCTACTCTAAGACAATCCAAAATGGATGAGCCAGGGTGGATATGAACGGATATGTCTTTCTGAAAAAGCCATGACATTTTTTGAAAAGCTGCTGTTTTCTAGCAAGAGAATGCAGCCTGTGTTATTTAGGGGATTTGAATTTCATGATTTCTTCCTGAATCCAAACTCAGGAGGTAAAGATCTCATTTCAATGTTAACATTATAATTATTTCAAAATCAACCACACCTCCCTCTGGGATAGCCAAAAGTGCATTGGGGTTTTTGAGTGGCTAAACCAGCTGTGACTGGGAGCCCTATTGGATCCCGTGCCACAGCCAAAGGCAAACCCATTCCCTGGCTGGCTGCCTGGGTTCTGTTCAGAGCAGAAAGGATACTGTGAGGTTGAACATTCCTTTGCTGGGATATATAGGGCGGTCAAGGAAAGTCTACTGTGGTGGATTACAGTCTAATATCACACACGCGCACACACACACACGCATGAACAAACACACACACACACATGAACAAACACACACACACAGGCACATGCTCATACACAAATTCATGCACATACACAGTCTGTAAATTTTGGATGTGTGGAAGTTATTTTATTTATTTTTTAAAACAAAGGAGGCACATCTTCATGTTGCTTATGCCACCGCTTGGCCAGGCACAGCGTCATTCTCTGGAACACCGGGTAGATCGTGAACTTCTGTCGGATATAAAACTGAAGGAAGTCTGAAAGTACCTGTTTTAAATCTGAAAGGTTTTACTTTAGAAAGTACCTCTGTTGTGTACCTCTGGGAAGCACATTAAATTATGTAAAATTATCGTTTACATATGAACAATAACTTCTGGGGTGTACAAACTGATGCCTGTACACTATAGAAATGTAAATCTTGTTAGCAGCTCTGTCAGTCATTTCTCTGTGAATAATGAGGAACACAGACTCTATTAGAGCATAAGTACACTGCCTGGCTTTCTATTAGAGCATAAGTACACTGCCTGGCCACAAGAAGAGTCGCACACTAATATTTTGTTGGACTGCCTTTAGCTTTGATTACGGCGCACATTTGTCGTGACATTGTTTCAAAAACACAACATTTATTTCCGTCCAGAGTTGCATTAATTTCTGGCCGAGATCTTGTATTGACGACTGGAGAGTTGAACCACTCCGTAAAGTCTTCTCCAGCACATCCCAAAGACTTTCAATGGGGTTAAGGTGGCCAATTCATGTGTGAAAATTATTCTTCATGCTCCTTGAACCACTCTTTCACAATTTTAGCCCGATGAATATTGGCATTGTCGTCCTGGAATATGCCCATTGATGGGATAACCTGGTCATTCAGTACTCAGCTGACTTGCTGCATAACATTGCTGAGCCTAGACCTGACCAATTGAAGCAACCCCAGATCATAACCCTGCCTCCAGAGGCTTGTACAGTGGACACTATGCATGACGGGTGCAACGGTGACTTTTCTTTTGGCCAGGCAGTGTATGTGTAGCCAGCTGCTTGTCTTCCTCCACAGTCTATTGGTTAAGCTGTGCAGCCATTGTATTGGAGGAGAACACTACACGTGCAGCTTACATGTAACGACAAACGGTCACCCCGCCACCTGAATCCCGACAGCCAATCATACGTCAATCTGTGGGGGTGCCGTCCAAAGCAAGTCCCGGCGTGGTCAGGATTCCACGCTGGACCTCATAACTAGTGTTTAAAGAGGATGAGCCTCTTCAGTGTGCGTGCGTGCGTGCGTGCGTGCGTGCGTGCGTGCGTGCGTGCGTGCGTGGTAATCTTTTACCTGTCTGCTGCTATGCAAATTAACAAAAGAGCTAAGGCGTAAGAACAATGGAGAACGTATTGTCACACAAAAAAAAACAGTGATAGAGATATCTGAGCCAGCTTTGGAAGTGGTTTAATCCAGCAGCATATCCTCTGATACTGGAAGATAAATCCATGAGAGATAAGAGTGATACAGAGGAGGGTGATATTAATAACAACAATGTTTGTGTTTTGCTTTCTGTCCCTACAGGACAAAAACAGTTTGATAAGAATTTGGCGTTTTGTCCAGTCCAACCTGCAGACCAGCTTTCAGATATTAAATTGGATGGTGGCGGATTTCAGTTTTTTGTTGAAAGGTTTCATCATCCCGTTCGATTGCGATGTGATCCGGGCGTATGCCCAAATTATAGCTATTTAAAAAATAGCAAACATGTTGTATTCTTTGTGTTCAGATATAAACAAAGAAAATGATGTACCAGCACCTATACCACTTTTAGTTTTGGTTTTAGTTCACAGAGCATCGAGCAATAACATTACCCACCATCCAATGGCATACTAAGCCATTGATCCATTTGTTCCACTGATGAAAATTGTGTGTTCTTTTTGGATCTAGCTATAATGCCATGCAATTTATTACAGATACATTATGATGGTGATTTAAAACTAAGGCAACCTGCACAAAAGGAAAATATTGCAAATACCTTATAAATAAAACAGATGAATTTGAATAATACAAAATAAAATGTTATTTTTATTTACCAAACCAAATTTTTATTTACCAAAGCAAAACAACATGTGGGCAAGTAGAGGACCTGGGCGTTATCCTATAATTATTATTAAACCAAGGGGAGATCAAGCTGAATTATGAAGCTTAAAAGGTTGGTTCTGTCCCCACTCACAATACATTTACATAACCCTGTTATACAGACCTCTTACAAAATAACCTTTCCCTGGAATTTGAATGTCCAGCTAAACAATCCTAAAATATATTACTAAAACCTGGACCACGCACGCACACACGCACGCACGCACGCACGCACGCACGCATAAATAATACAAGGCAATTCAATACAATAATTCCCCTGTGGACAAATTACATATAGATAAAGGAATTTCAGCAGACCGAACCAAAAGTAGTAATTTAAGTCAACCCTGTGTCTACCATAGAATACAGAAAAATAATTTACTGTGACCCTCTCATGGGAACCTGCTGTCATAATTATTCTCCTGTCGCCCCCCAGTGGACTGGTAAATTACTGCATGGGAGCAATATATGAGATGTGTGTCTGCTAATCAGAACTTTTTCTATGACACGTCTGCACATCACAGACCAAGGTCCACACACAAACTGTAGAATACTCTAACAAATAGTTTGGAGTCTGTGGGTGAGCATTTGTTGGTCCTTTGTTGTCACTGTGCTCTTGAAATGCGTGACTTGACACATTCTTACCTTCATCCAATGTCCATGTGGGCTCTGCATCGCATGGATGTGTCTCTTTGCCCTTGGAGAGAAGAAAAGGCTCTGCCTCTTTGACATTTAGATACTCTCTCGGTCTCCCTCTCAGCTGTTTTTGATGGCATATTTTCATGCTACGGGGCTGATTGTGTGAGAGGGGGGCATAGAAGGGTGATTAAGTCTTACATAATAGCCTCTGTATTTCAGCGAAACACAGAAAAGCCCTACGGCAGCGTTTGAATCATACTGCCTGAGATGCTGCTGTGGGCAAGCGGAGGGTGCAGCGTGGCGTCGCTGCAGCACCAGTAGGGGGAGCTGTGGAGCCGCCACACGGGAATGGATCAGCTGAGATTTCAGTGGCTGCTGAAATAAAGCAGAGAGGAAGAGAGAGAGAGCGCATGAGAGTCAGGGGAGTGGGAATACAGACTTGGTTGAACCAAATTTGGACAGGAGCTCGCATCTTGCCTTTGATAAACATGTTTCAAGTTGCCGCCAGCAAACTTTTAAAATGCACAACAAAGCAGGACGGAGAGTGAGTGGGCGATACCCCTGCTGCCGGTCGGCTCAGGGGGAACAACAAGGTTTAACCGACATGCCAACAGAGGCCAAACCTGGCCGGCTCTGTACAAATCCCCTGTGGGGGTACACAATTTTTTATTTTTTTTTCCTAACAAAAGTCAAACTACCAGCCCAAAAAATGTGCAAAAAACAACAGTGTGGACTGCGTGAAACAAAAAACAACAAAAAAAAAAAACTAAAAACGATGGGGACTGTCTCAAAATTAACAGCATTTACTAAAAATGTGCACTCACTCTGTTTTTCTTCTTTTGAGTTTGTGCTCAAAGTAGTCATTTTTTACCTTCACCAAAGGGCCTGATTTGATTTTAGGGTTTACAAAGACTGCACGCTCTACTGTGGAGCTCACGCTGTGTGCACATTACCTTAGTTTGAGGAACAAAGAGGCTGCCTTTTCAAAGTCAATCTGGAAACGTGAGAAGCTAGGATCCTTACTATCGTTTAGCGCTGCTTTCCCATAGATTTCTTCAGGGTTTTAACCAAAACATGGAGAAAGGGGCACACCCCTAAATCCTATCTCCTTATCACTTAAAGATGATCCCTGACTATCGAAAATGAATACCTCCTCACACCCATAAATCCTACACGGGGAAATGTTCTGTGTTAATTCAACCCGAACATAGTTTGCTTGAATCCAGCAGATGTCGATCAGAGTAAATTTAACACTGAACATTTCCTGATATCTTCACTCTCTACAACATGAATGATGTTCATAACCATTTTTATATCTCTTTGGACGAAACAATTTTTTGACAAATGGCAAATTGGAAAAATTTGCATTCAAAAAAAGAGCTTTAAATGACCTTAACGCTAATAAAATAAAAACAGAAGCTAAAAAATACAAATGTAGGCAGGTTTGTGATATGACGGGTCTTTGCTTTAAATGTCAAGGGAGAGAACTGTGAAGTGTATTAATTCTGGGCCTAAAGGCGCGGACTCTTGTTTTTCTAAATTAGAAATGCACCTTCACATCACCTGCTGACTGCCACTTCAATCAGGCTTATGGAGAGATGTGGCTCTTTTAGGTAAATGAAAAACATATGCAACAGAAATCTTTTCCTATTTTTGAAATATGTACTGTCCCTTCAGCAGCTTGAATAGCTAATCAGTTTAACAAATTAAATAAAGCATTTAAAATTAAATAAAAAATACATCAAAGAGCAGAAGAATATATATAGGAATTCAGACCATTTTCTTTGGATTCTGAGTGGCAGTTGTAATATTTGGCTGCTGGACAACTTGAAAGGATTGTCTTAGTTGGACGGAGATCATTAACATTTCTGACACGTACATTCCAATTAGAATGTATTAAAGACTAATGAAAGTGTCCGTATTGTGTAAGAACCGATATAAATATTTAAATATTAAATTGTGCCTTTTTTCCCCCATCAATCAATTAGTGGCCTAAGTACATAATTTTAAAAGTGCATTGTTATAATTATGTAATGACATGCTTGTCTGTATGTGGCCTTCTTTTAAGTGCATTAACCGAACGTCACTGACATTTGTATAGCGTTAGTAATTACTTTAAACCACGAAAAATCATTTTTGCGTTTTTCTTTTCTTCCTGGAAAATGCTCATGTAACCCTTCAACCTTTAAACCGTTAGCCACTTAAATGAGGCGTTTCTGCACTTAGGCGTCTGCACTTAATCGCTTTCCGCGCAACTTTGTTCAGAAATAAATGTGGTTTATGTCTAGTGCCGCCAATGAATTATTATGAAAAATACAGCATCTTTTGCATAAATGGATATTAGAATGAGTGCATGTTATTTGAACATAATATTGGTCTTATGTTCCTTTGCCTAGCCTATACTTACAATTATCAAAGAGCTGTCATAAAAGGAAAAATATGTAAAAGTACGATTGTCTATATTATATATTGTCTATATGTCTATACTAGACAATATTGGATTAATTAATTGATACACAGTGTCTGGATCATATTTGTTTTGACAGAAACGTGTCAGCTCAGTTTGTACTTGTGTCAGCTCAGCCGCTCCAAAATTATTAGGAACACAGCCACACAGGAGCAGCTCTTAAGTGCATGGCTTCAGTTGGCGCATGGCTTAAGTTGGCGCATGGCTTAAGTTGGCCATCTCTGAATCCGGCCCAAAGAGTTAATTTAACACTGAACATTTACTGTGTGGGAGCTACGGAGTTACCCTCTGGTCTCACCTATGGATTTTCCTGCCAACCTCAAGACTAAGATGGGTTTGGGGGATATCAAGATGTCAGGCTTTCTCTTTTCACACTCGGCAATCATTAACATTTCTGACATGCACATTCTCATTAGAATCTATTAAATACCAATCAAAGTATCAGTATTTAGCAAGCTCCATGATAAATAATGTTACGTGAAATTACGTGTTTTTTTTCTCTCTCAATCAATTAGTGGCCTAAGTACATCATTTCCCAAGTACATTGTTATAATTATGAAAATACATGGGTGTCTGTGCCCTTCGTTCTTTTAAATGCATAAACCACACTCTAATGTCATTGCCATTTGTAGAGCATTCAAAATTACTTTGAACTACAGGAAATGTATGCAAAACCTTTCCTTTGAAGCGCAGCAACTTATTAAACAGTTGACACATTCATTCTGATCTTAATTAAGGGAAGAGACAAACCAGGTAGTTGGCACATTTGAATAATGTATTGAGTAGAAAGGTTCTTTTCATATGGCTTTTGTTATTGTAAAAATAATAATATTACTTGCGCATTGGATTTTGATTAGGACGCATACCCATAATATATCTTTATTTATCATTTAATTTGGTTCCATTTCATGATGCCTGTGGGACAGGGGCAGACTGTGGTTAGAGGGCTCCCAAAGACATTTTACACTCAAATGCAACCGATTTTATAGCTGTGGTTATTGTGACAGTTGTGGTTACTGTGTGTTAAATGCATACTATGCTGGATTCTTAGCTTTGCTGTGGTCCAACCCCCCCCATGTTTCCCCACATTCAATAGTAGGGTTGGTATTTCTAATTTGTTGAGCTTCCTTCACAGAGCTGAACCCCCCTCCCCACTGTTATGGCACAATGTAAAAGATCAGTTATTACTTTCTAAACTAAAAGCCCCTCTATATCCTCTGCTGCTGCTAGGGGATTATGGGAAATTTAAATCACAGACTAACAGCATACCTCAAATATAAGAGCACTTGAGGGAGGTACAGCTTGTTGAATGTGAGTAGTTAGATCAACAAGTTGCCCTTTCTCACAAGCAGACTCCATAGATGTTCTTCTTCTTTGAAATATTGAAATGTCAGACTTTCATCTCAGTACTAGCCTTGGCTTAGATCATGTCTGCAGGGGCACGTATGGCAGATTAAACATAGACCAAATGCCAAATTATGTCTGTACTTGAAATTTCTGAATATTTATGTCAATAACTGCAAATAGGCATATGGTGACATTCAAAGAAAGTGTTACCCAATAATTCCAGGTAAATTATTTATTTTTAATAATTCCAATGTAAAAAAAGATTTTACTGTTCTTCAAAAGCTTGTTGAAGCACTGCAAAATAAATATGATTACCTCATCTTGCATAAATCATCAGAACAAGACAATTAGATATTTCTGCGATAAACATCACTAGGTATATGTGATTATTCTTCTGAATATCAACATCATATAAAATAACTACAACACCAATGGTATAAGGTGTGCCTCACAAGAACATATTATGTGCTTTGTAGAATAGTCCCGAGAAAGTACGTTAAAATATGTTTTGTATTTGGTGATTCAAATACATTCAAAAGACATATGTACTCTTTCAAACAGGAAATGTTGTCAAACAGTATGTGTGCGTGCGTGCGTGCATGTGTGTGTGTGTGCGTGCGTGTGTGTGTGTGTGTGCGTGCATGCGTGCGTGCGTGAGATACAGAGAAAAATGACTGACATGGTAAGTGGGGGAAAAAAAGAAAAATAAAGAAATGAGTTTTCTCAAGGCTTTATAAACCTTGATTCAATAATGTGATTCTAGCTTTCTTCCTCCTGAAAAACCTACCTTAAATATTTCAACATTTATATACGGTTTGATAATATTGTATAGTTTGGGTTATGAAAAAGGCCAATTTCAAAAATATTTAATACTAAGAGGGCTACCTCCGGACTAAGATTCCAGCGCACTCAATTCGACCATACTCTAGCTTTACTTTATCGAACATACCCTTCCCTGGCATTAAACTGTGCTGTAAGGTTTCTGATGTAATAAGTTAACATCAGCTAGCTGAATCAATCTTTCCCAGCATGCTATCGATAGCGTGGCCGACTGCAGTGTCGCGGGAGATGCACCATCGTTGTGCTTTTATCGTACTTTTTTCAAAATTACGCACATTCAGGGATATGGCCTGGTAGGTAGCATGTACCTTAACAATGTTTGGAGGTTAAAAGCTGGTGTGACATCTCACATTGCTTATATTAATGACTTTGTAAATGCCAACACACTTCCTGGTAAATCCAGTCTCGAGGTAACTATGGTAACTATCTGACTGACAGTTCTCATTGAACGCCTACAAAACGAGGTGAACTTGTAGAATGGGAAATTTGGGCATATAAAAATGAGTTTTATAGGACTTAAAAATGACTGAATAACAACATTGATGGACACATTCACTTTGATGTTACCTAAAGATAACCGGCATGTGTCACATTCAACCACCATGTTACCCCTTTAAACTACATCAAAGACTCGCAACTCAGGTAATATCCATCCCTCCCCTGTGCTTATCTAATTATATCTCTAACTGCACTACCTTCTGTAATATAATAGTATTTTATGAAAGTTTTGAACTTGTCTAATCTTAGTGCCTCTTTGTTTTCAAAATTCTCCCAAAAATATAGTAATGTTATCTATTTTTGGGCAGTTATCTTTCTGGTTCCCTAACTGAAGGCAAGCTTACTTCAAGATTAATGTTGTGAACAATTGTTGTACCTTTACATTACATGACATTACATTACATTATAGACATTTAGCAGACGCTCTTATCCAGAGCGACGTACATAGTGTACCTGTGTCCAGAAGCAACCAGAATAAATGGATTTGTGATTATTCTTCTTCTTCACACAATCTACAGCAGTTTGATTCTTTTATGCCCCATTTATGTAACATTCTTCTGGTAGCCAAAATTTTATATAACATCTTATATTGAAACGCTCTGTAGCCTGTCACTATAGTACTTTAAACGCTCTGTAGCCTGTCACTATAGTACTTTAAACGCTCTGTAGCCTGTCACTATAGTACTTTGATAAACTAAACTAAATCCATGTTCCCAGGGGATTGGTGCATCTACCACTTCCTCCCAATATTTATTTTAGAGAATCCCCCATAGAATTAAGTTTTTATTCTCCATAAGAAAATCATATATTTTTTCTATTGATTTTACACTTTTTAATCCAAGTAAAAATTCTATGAAAGGACGGCATTCTAGTTCCTGACAAATCATGGTGTTTACCTGTCTTTTCTATTTTAGAGGCAAGGCTATATTTTTTTTATATTTTAAAAATAATACACAGAGTTAACATTATTATATTAATGGAAATATTTTTAATTTGCTGTCAAAAATGAATGGAGCCCAATGGGAAAACTGGCTTTTTGAGCGCATCATGGATATCAGCAGAGGGCGACATTATATCTGGTGCTGAGGTTGAGAGCTGAAAGCTGTCCCCTTGACCCTGACACCAGGGCTGTGTCCGAATCAGAGCCCTATCTACGGCGCCCTGTCTCCTGCGTACAGTGCACTGTGTCCGAATCAGAGCCCTATCTACGGCGCCCTGTCTCCTGCGTACAGTGCACTGTGTCCGAATCAGAGCCCTATCTACTGCGCCCTGTCTCCTGCGTACAGTGCACTGTGTCCGAATCAGAGCTGCACTGTGTCCGAATCAGAGCTCTATCTACTGCGCCCTGTCTCCTGCGTACAGTGCACTGTGTCCGAATCAGAGCTCTATCTACTGCGCCCTGTCTCCTGCGTACAGTGCACTGTGTCCGAATCAGAGCTCTATCTACTGCACCCTGTCTCCTGCGTACAGTGCACTGTGTCCGAATCCGAGCCCTATCTACTGCGCCCTGTCTCCTGCGTACAGCGCACTGTGTCCGAATCAGAGCCCTATCTACTATGCCCTGTCTCCTGCGTACAGTGCACTGGCAGAAGTGTGCTGTTTAATGTGCACTGTTTAGCAGTCCGTGAAAAATATCCACAAGATATCCAAAAGTAAAAATATGATGATTTCTATTTAAAATACATTGGTTTTGGTTAAAAATATATTTTGAGTTGCCATTTGGCTGGAAAGTCTCTGGCAAGATCTGGCAACCCTGCGCTCCACCCTTGCGCTGCCATATCACGTGTTGTTTTTCTTGCATTTTGAAGGAAAACGTCAGTGAAGCTGCACCTAATTTTTTGTAAACGAAGCTTCACGTCATATTTATGTGACCAAAATTTTTGTGTACTTTTTGAAAAGTGTGCTCCCGAATGTACTCAGCGAAACCCCGGAAGTAAGTGTGTCATCCGGGGGATCCAAGTATACTGTCATTTCAAAATTTTTCACCTACTCAACGACTTTCTCATCCTATCTACTCACCAAGACTACTCAATAGTGTGGAAGAGTGCTGATTCGGACATGGCCCAAGTGTATAAATGGGTATAAAATGCAGGCTTCCAGCAAGAAGGGAGTCCCACAATGCAATGCTCCACGTGGAAAAAGTGGGTGGTCACCACAGAACTATGTGGCGGTCACATTTCAACTCAATGGTGTTGCACTTCCGAAATGTTGTGAGGGCGGTTCGGTTCTGTTTTTGTTTGTTTCTCGTCAATCCTTCCTTGCAGAGCACCTTTTAAGTTTGCTTGCTGCCCGTAGCAAATTGCGTCACAAGATAAGCTCCCTGGAGGGAAGACAGCAAGGGAAGGGAGCGTGTTAAATTGGATTTGAAAGCCTACTTTTTGTGTATCTGATAATGAGTCATTTACAAAAGAGTAGTTAAAACATGTGCGTAGATAATCCTTGATATTTTTATGAAAGACTTGATATATTTCAATAGGAAGGCCATCATAACCTACGGTGGCTGAGAAGTGCAAAACACAACGACATTAACAAACACAACGACATTTCACAAAACACAACGACATTTCACAAAACACAACGACATTTCACAAAACACAACGACATTTCACAAAACACAACGACATTTCACAAAACACAACATTTCACAAAACACAACGACATTTCACAAAACACAACGACATTTCACAAAACGGAAAGGGTAGGACAACACTTCTTGTTTGTGATTGGACAGAACCCAAGCCCCTCAATGTAATTTTCTTTCACAAAACGGAAAGGGTAGGACAACACTTCTTGTTTGTGATTGGACAGAACCCAAGCCCCTCAGCGAAATTACGAATCCTACTATGGCCATGCCAAGACCCGCCCTCCTCTGTCTCTGATTGGCTGGTCGTTCTGTGCGCTCTACCCACCCAACCCTGTTTGAGTTTAAGGTGACTCTCTTCGCTGGAGCGCATTGCAGTAACTTATTTTCCGAAATTGCATGCAAATTCAGGTAGCCTAACTAACGTTACAGCATAAAACGTGTACTGACATCCATTAGCCTAAAATAAGTTTACGTTTTTAATACCACCAATGTTGATAATAGTTCTAGGCTATAGGACAAATCAGAATGTTTGTAAACAGAGGTTGCTACGATACTTCCGGGTGGCCACTCAGCACTTCAAAACAAACTGAACCAGTCGGAGCTGTGTAGAAACAGTTAGCTAACGTACACTATGCCGAAATCGTGTTGTGTTTGGGGCTGTAATGCCAAATGTAATCAGGCACACCGTGGGTTGGGCTTTTTCCGATTCCCCGCTTTAAAGTCTAAATCGACCCAACGGAACCTGTGGATTCAGAGACTTAAAATAGAGGATACCCCAGATCATACAGTCCGTTTGGCTAGCTAGTGAAGGTAACCATATAGCTCGCTAGCTAACCTTAGCTACTTGTTAACGCTAACTTAGATAAAAATACGTGTTAGCGAATTTAGCTAACGTTAACGTTAGCTGCTTCCCTCAGAAAAAAATAATAGGTAATACCAGCTATGAACGAACTATCTATCAATCAATAAAACAATGTTTGGCTATCTGTCTGTTGTACTTGTAACGTTAGCTAGCCAGCTAAGAATCCAGAGGTTGAGTTGTCAGATTTTAACTTGTGTTTTTACTGTAACGTTAACGTTATTGACAACTCAACCTCTGGATTCTTAGCTGGCTAGCTAACGTTATAAGTACAACAGACAGATAGCCAAACATTGTTTTATTGATTGATAGATAGTTCGTTCATAGCTGGAATTACCTATTATTTTTTTCTGAGGGAAGCAGCTAACGTTAACGTTAGCTAAATTCGCTAACACGTATTTTTATCTAAGTTAGCGTTAACAAGTAGCTAATGTTAGCTAGCGAGCTATATGGTTACCTTCACTAGCTAGCCAAACGGACTGTATGATCTGGGGTATCCTCTATTTTAAGTCTCTGAATCCACAGGTTCCGTTGGGTCGATTTAGACTTTAAAGCAGGGAATCGGAAAAAGCCCAACCCACGGTGTGCCTGATTACATTTGGCATTACAGCCCCAAACACAACACGATTTCGGCATAGTGTACGTTAGCTAACTGTTTCTACACAGCTCCGACTGGTTCAGTCGGTTTTGAAGTGCTGAGTGGCCACCCGGAAGTATCGTAGCAACCTCTGTTTACAAACATTCTGATTTGTCCTATAGCCTAGAACTATTATCAACATTGGTGGTATTAAAAACGTAAACTTATTTTAGGCTAATGGATGTCAGTACACGTTTTATGCTGTAACGTTAGTTAGGCTACCTGAATTTGCATGCAATTTCGGAAAATAAGTTACTGCAATGCGCTCCAGCGAAGAGAGTCACCTTAAACTCAAACAGGGTTGGGTGGGTAGAGCGCACAGAACGACCAGCCAATCAGAGACAGAGGAGGGCGGGTCTTGGCATGGCCATAGTAGGATTCGTAATTTCGCTGAGGGGCTTGGGTTCTGTCCAATCACAAACAAGAAGTGTTGTCCTACCCTTTCCGTTTTGTGAAAGAAAATTACATTGAGGGGCTTGGGTTCTGTCCAATCACAAACAAGAAGTGTTGTCCTACCCTTTCCGTTTTGTGAAATGTCGTTGTGTTTTGTGAAATGTCGTTGTGTTTTGTGAAATGTCGTTGTGTTTTGTGAAATGTCGTTGTGTTTTGTGAAATGTCGTTGTGTTTGTTAATGTCGTTGTGTTTTGCACTTCTCAGCCACCGTAATAACCTGATGTTTAATCTGTTTGAAAGGAGTAAATAGCTTGCTTTAATTTGACTCTGAAATCAAATCCTCACATGTATTTATTTGTGCTGCAGAGAGCCTCTTGAGGAATTTCTCACATTTTTCATCAGAAAGTGTAGCCAGTTTATTTTTTTAAATAAAATATAAAATATACTTCAATACATCTGTTGTTGAAGTAATCATTTCACCATAATTATTCATGAATTTAGTTATATTTTTCTTAGAGGAGTATTTATGATTCGGTACATGTCTCCCCTTCCCCCATCCATTTAGCCCTTTTTCTTACGTAAATATTATCAGCTCTTAGTTTGTAAAGTTTTTCAAGTTCACTTTGCTTTTCATCCAGAAAATCCAGCCAATCTGCTCATATGATCTTAGATTTATCTATACTTTTGTTTAAATCATTAATTTCTTTAATCAGAGTTTTCTCTTTAAGACGATATTGTTTATATTTATAGGAAGAAAATTTGATTGCATGTCTTCTCAATGCACACTTAAGAGTTCAGCTATATACCTTCTTGTTTGTATCACAAGTACATTGTCATTCAAAAGGCTTTGATTGAACTTCCAATACCCTGGACCCATTGGAGCCCATTGGACTCATTCCCATGAGTCACAAGCTGGTGATCTGACCTTAGTCTGCAATGGCTGTTAAAGTTGAATTTGCTCTTTTCTATGTATATTAAGGCGTGTCTGGATTTTTGAGCCTCCATATATCAACCAGATCTAATACATCCATTATATCTCAAATGGCCTGAAGTGATTTTGGGTGATAGTTTATTTTTTGTCCACCTTTTCTATCAATGCATGTGTCTAATACTGTATTATAATCTCCTACCACATAGTGGTAATTGTTCCAATTTATCTTTATTATTCCAAAAACAGTTGGGTTATCATTATTTGGCGCATACAGGTTGACAAGACATATTCTATTTTCAGCAAATTATATGTCTAAAATAATCCATCTTCCTTCTTGATCAATTTGTAAGGAATGCAATTTGTAAACCAATTTTAAAAATAAAATAAAATCATCACACCTTTTGTATTACTGGAGCCATGAGAAAAAATGATTTGCCTAAAAATCCCTCATTCATTCAGTTTGACTTCATCATTGATCAATGAGTGAGTTTCTCGCAGACAATAGATAATCATTTAATATTGGACTAGGAGCTAGATTTTCCGAATTGTTTCTCAAATGCCAATAGCCACTGTAAAACCAGGTGATCAGCAGAAGCTTCTGAAAGTATCTAACATATCCTTTACTTCACATAGAGAATGTCTGGGCCAATTGTAAGCATGTACTAAAACTGAAATAATATAAAAAAATCTCCAGAAAGAAAACTATCCCTTTAAGAAAAAAAAATATATTATTCAAATGCACAGGGAGATTGTGAAAATGGGCAGGACGGCAGCTGCAGCCAGTGACAGAATAAAACAAATTTAAAAATTATGATATACAGTATATATATATATATATATATCAAGTCAAGTCAGATTTATTTATAATGCACATTTTAAACAACGACAGTTGACAAAGTGCTGTACAATTTGCACAATTTAAAAGCACTACAAACAAGCAATATACACACAGCAGCATATTTATTCTTTTTTTTCCACAGTCAGAAAGTGCTATTTTATCTATATCTCCCTCATTTGATTATAATGCATTTCCTAGATTGGGGCAAGCTACCCTGGTCCTGGAATGCAAGTAATGTTTCCTGTTTTTGTTCCATCCGATGGTTTAGTTTGAGCCTGGATGGTGAAAAACTGAGCGTCTCCAGCACATGGTCACCCGTGTTCAGTAAGGCTGATAATGAAACCTGTGACGTACCCCTGGCCCTGTCTTAGACCACAAACATCCCTGGATATCCCAAACAGAATTGTGTACCCCTGGCCCTGTCTTAGACGGAACCATGCCGCATCTTCCATATGAAACTGTCAAGCAAAATCTCACATTTTGGCTACATATTTTTATAAATTGACAATTGCGTACTTTTCAGGATACCTGTACATTACTTTTTTTATTGCCAATGAATCTAGTGACATCCATAATGCCATAAAAATGTAGTTTATATATTTCTCTGGTTCATTGGCCTATTATGGCTTCCTTTCATTTCCACGCTATAAAATTTGATGCTTGATAATGGCAAGGCCATCATTTCTCATCAGAGTGTGTCCGTTATAACGGAGATTAATTATGAAAGCCTCTATTAAGTTCCTGTGCTGATATAGCCATGGGTACAGTCGCGATGCCAGACCTGGCACTGCCAGGAACAAGCCTTTATTTAGTTCTTTACATCTTGTTGTGCACCTGTGCCTTGGAATCTGAAACAAAGCCTTATTTCAATTATTGATTTCTGTTATTACTGAGCATCTGCTAAGTATTGGATAAGTAGCTTTTTGATATAGAAATGTAAGGCAGATGGTCTTGCTCTGCTAGTTAATTATATGCAGGCATTAATTGCTGAATCCTCAAAAGATTACCTAACAACACCTCTTCTCGTTTACTACCTGGACTGGAGGAAACAAAAACACAAGCAGCTTTTAAAATACATTTTCTTGGTTTTCATTTATCATTGAGAATTAGCTATTGTATCCAAGGCCAAATATTTTCAACTCAACACATTTCCAAGATTTATTATTATGCTGTTTGCTTTGTCCTTTGTTCATAAACACAGTGGAGTCATTCGCCACAGCATCGCTGGCTCCAAAGTCTCTCTTTCTGAAGAGACATTAACTATTCCGGGGGTGTGGCTTTTATTGATTTGGGCGAACACCTAGATACCGAGAACAGTTGCAACGGCAATGTAACTGCAACATCTCAACTGAATGCTGGATAGACTAATCTCAGTGCAAATGAAAACACATTATAGATTTAAACTAAAAGATTCGGCACAATATAATAACTTTGCTAAATGGTTTACATTCCATGTAGTGCCTTTTAATACAGATAGATATTTCCTGAAGCAGATCAAGATTCAAATAATCCAAAAGTAATTATGTTATACAATATAGTTATATTAGAAAATCATCCAAAAATGTTTTATTATGTACTGAAATAAATTTCAATGTCAATCACCAAACCATTATTTTAGAATCACCAAGCACCAATTTTACTGTGAAAAAAATGTGTTTGTATTAAATCAAAGCAAAATTTGCATTTATTTGTATTTAAACATTACACATTATGGACACGGACATATAATTTTAATGAAACCTGTTGGTCACAAGGTTAGTGGCTTAATGTACATCCATTGACAAACTAGCAGAAGAAGTTTTAATTTGGAGACTGCTGTACAACTGCAAAAGGTTATACTTTTCCTACATGAATTTACTGTTCAGTCTAATACAGCGCTGACCTATTTGCCAGGAGATGAAAATTGGCAATCAATTTCTGCACAAATTCGGCTTTGTGCGAGATACCTTCACCATGGATTCAGCTATGCTAATGTTGAGCCTAGAGTTGACATCTAATTCCCCATAGGCCAGTCTTCTTGTAATATGCTGCTGGTCAATTTGTGCAAAGTGGCTTTGCAGAAAGCGATCCATACTCTGCAAGGCTTAAAGAGAGAAGGATTATTAAGTTCAGCAGAGCCTACCATGAGCTGCGCTGATACCTGCTAGACCAGTGTGAAGTCCTTATGGGTGCCTGCGGCTTCATTTGACCTTTCCTAAACAATAACCCCACCAGCTTTAGGTCATAAATGAACACAGTGAAAAGATGACTACACACCAAATATGTTCAATGCCATCATCCTGGTCTTGATGCAGTTGTTCTGGGCATCTGAGAGCTTCATGTCAGCCCTGAGGTACTGATGTGTAAAACGTCACATCGTCTGCTGCATGTTCTGCTGCTAATAAAAGCATTATGCGTCTGCTAGATTTTCATATTGCATATTTGTTTACATATTTCTCCTTTATTTAGCCAGGAAAACCTATTAAGAAATCTCTTTTACTAGGAGAACCTGACAAAACACAAAGATACAAACACAAAGTGAACAATCATTGTCATTCATCGGGGTGCTTGTTTTGTTTGTTTGAAAGTGTGAACTGAGGTTACGCAGCAATCGCAGCGCAGTGACTCGTCCGCCTTCCCCTCACAGCCCCAAACCCCTGCTGTTAGACTGCAAAGTGGCCTTCCCTTATCTTAGTGGAATTAACTTATATAAATAAGACGGTAATAAATATTCTCCCTTCAATCCGCTGTAGCCCTGTCGAGGTCCTGCAGTATGCACTTATGATGAGGAAGAACGGATACAGACGATAAGTGCCCAGCGGGACTTTGGGCGGGGCAACGACTCCCCCACTTAAAGAGACAGGTACAGCCACCCCCTCGCCGGACCTGAGCTAACCTGAGAAAGCGGCCGGCGCTCAAAGGGTTAACCGCCCCATTTGGTACTCGGAGAGTGAACAGCCTCATTCTGGATTCAGCTTTTCTCCGTGACCGAACTCATTATGAGACCTTTGATTGCTGCGTGACCCTGTCCATAAAACACTTACGCAATGCCAAGTGACATAACCCTGCTGGCTTATATCTAGCGAGCAGCGGCCCTGTCTGGGGGGAATGTTGTATTTGATCGATTACGGGTTTGTAATCAAAAGGGCCAATGCAGTATTTGATCTGAAGGAACGTATTACAGAGTTATACAGAGCATGCTGTGCGCAAGTTTATCTCCATGCAATTTAGCTTTTTTTTTTGGCTTGAAATTTTTCATATTGGTAAAGCTCATATTACCTTTAGGTAAATGCTATAGAATCAATTAGAGAAAGGTACAGGCATTGCAATGTCTTTGTTTTAAATATTATATAAATGCATTAAATGAAAGCCGCTGCTAATTTTGTTTTTGGTTATTATTGAAAATGCATGTCCACTGAATATTTCTACGTACACTACTGCTTGTAAAATTAGGAGACATTTTTTTTGTTATTAAGCTGGAATACTAGTCCTTATCAGATAGATGTTAATCTAAACGCTTAATATTCTTGAGGGGGATATTTCGGCAATTGCGATACATTAATAGTTAACTGAGCAGAATGTTTTGATCTATCCCTCCACTATCGCCATTGATTGCCATTCGAATTTCATTAGAGAACTGCTTTCTGGAGAAGGCGAAGAGACTGCTGCTGGAATTAACGCTTTTTCAAAGTAACATTTACTCTGATTTGTTAATCAGAAATAAGTAGTAAAGAAGATTATTGCTTTTGAGATTGAACCAAGGCCATAAATTAGCATGAACTCGTCAATAGCCTCCTCACCTGATAGAATCAGTTGCGTCATGATATATTATTTACATTAATCAAATAGCTTCCATCTGTTAGATAATTAAAAACCAGTATTTGGAAATGTACCAGTTTATATATTCAAAAGTGATAGTCATCTGAAGATCTGCATTTGATTAGTACAGGGGTGGCCAATTCCAGGCCTCGCGGGCCGGTGTGTATGCAGGTTTTTGCTGCCGCCAGTTAACAATTATTTAATTAGCCCAATCGTTTACACGATCTGATATTTTAATCTACATATCCGCGATATGAAAAGCAGCTGATGAATGTTCTTGTGCCGGTATGCGTCAATGCGTGTATTGTAGCATTTTATCGTTCTGTAATTTACAAGTGAATCGGTGATTGTGTGTATGACTAATTAGCTGATTGAACCGTGGTAACTGGTGGCAGTAAAAACCTGCATACACACCGGCCCGCGAGGCCTGGAATTGGCCACCCCTGGATTAGTAGATTCATACCCACTCTTAAAATGCTAAAAGTATTTTGATTCATTCTTCATACAGTCTTGTGCAAGTTATTATGTTCAATTACTTGGTAATGAATTTATCATTAGTTAGTTTATTGAGAATTAATCAATCAGTTTGTTGAAATAATCATTACCTTTCATTGTTATAAATTCCTGCTTGAAATAGCATCCAATCACGGTCCTTGCCAAGGTGCTAAACCAATCAAGCTTAACCACTGAACAAATGGATAAAAATAGAAATGTTTGGTTATAGCTAAGGTTGGCTATAATGCTTATCTTAATCTTACATATGGGTAGCCCGAGTTACACACCTACATTCAATAAATAGTTTATAATGTCATAAATAGTGGCACTATCAATGAAGGGTAAATTGTTTTTATATGAGGGAGTGGTTTCTGGCACTTTGGCTATTCATCACGCTGGGTCAAAAGCACCAGTTCAGGTAATGGATAGTCCTTGGGCTTTAATGGAGCTTAGGGAAGATTCACTGTTATTTTTTCATGGAATTTGGGATTACGGCACCCCATTTTATTGTATAGATAGACCTATGTGCAGAAAAGTAATTTATATGACTGGAGTATTTGTTATATCAGTTCACGTTTGGAATTAATACTTGAGACTTATGACCAATATATAATTTGTATCTTAGATGTCCAAAGTAAGTAAGTTTGGTCAGTTTATCACATGAACAATACGTATGTCCACTGAGAGGTCAAGAAGCCGGACCACTAATAAGATGTAAATAATGGAAGCCAGGCATTAACTCTGCTGTAAATCTAACTGATACAATCACTTAAACACATTATGATATATAAATGAAAGTTATAGAACTATGAATATCTTTACTGTTAACCTGGTAGCCTATATTGTTTGCCAGATGTCCACCAAGTTTTGACAGCAGGGTGAGGTCAGTGATATGTCACAACTGGTAAACTCGGGTATCATGGAACTTGCCCAAGTTTACCACTGGTATTTATGACTTTGTCGGCCGTTCGAATGCAACTTCCTGAGGTAAAATACCTGAGGTAAACTTGGAAATTGAGTTGACGAGGACCAGCCGAACGCACCATAAGTCTGGAACTACATAAGGTGCATTCTGTGTAATCAAGTCTTTTTGTTTGACGTGTCAATTTGGTGTTATGAACATAATTAACATAATGAACTACAATAATGCTTTACATTTTGAGTTGTTTTATTCATCGTAAGTCAACACTAGACTGGTTGGTCAAAATATGACTAATTAGTCGAATGCAAACGAATAGCCTAACTCGTTACAAGGCGCACAACCATAACAGGTAACGTTACTGAACTGCGTATGACTTGACTTGTTTTATTTTTGGAAGAATTGTGTGCTAGTATGCAAAATATGTCCTACTAATTAGCATTTAGGTAACAGCAATATAAGGAGTTGAATTGATTTTGAGGTTTAATTACAACAGCATTATATGTTTGCTATCTTGTTCAAACCCCACAGACAAGTATAGGAAAGATTCACTGTGAACAACGCTTGACTGAACAAGGACGTAATACGTTACCTCATACGTTGCCTCGATTCCTCCGTAATCATTTTTAATATTTTCATATTTGGTAACTGTTTTAGAAAGGCAATAACTCACTAACTTGCACGATCTCACACACGCACATACACATTCTCTCTCTCTGTCTCTGTTGACAGTGTGAGAAAAAATTTGCACTGTCACTGTTTCCATTGACTTTGCATTGTATACAAATCTGCTTGGTTGACTTGCATAAAAAATTTATTTTCAGAAAGCAAAGACATTGGAGCAAAATAAAGTTAAATTTGCATTTTGAGTAATAGCATTGCTTTTTTAATGATTGCTATAGATATTATGATAATATTGTTATCGCAACCATTTTTGCCATGATAATCGTATTGTGAAAATGTTATATTGTGACAGCCCTAATTCAGAATAATGCTACAACGGATGCTTCTGCCAGCCTTACTAAGACTCATGATTAGGGCCACCAGTTTGTCTCTACCATGTGACCTGGAGGAAGGGAAACCACGGGTCCCCATAGGCAACTCAACGGCACAGTCAAGTGACTAATCACACAATTGAGTTTGTAATAGAAACATTTATAAAAAACAATACATTTTATTTAATATGGGGAGAGTCATGAAGGACAGTGAACTTGGATGGAGGGAGCGGAAATGATACATGCCTATCAATTAACACTGAAAACCGTTATTTAGTTACTTGCAATATAGCTTCCACGAACAACAGAATGACACTTATTGGGGTGGTATAATTCAAAATCTAAAGCTCAATCAGTGTTACAACAGGAAGAGTGTGACTGTTGCCAGGCAGAATATGCGATGGATGCAGTGGAAGTCTTATGGCTGTGTGGGGCTTCAAATTGTTCATTTGGTTTTCCCTTTACCGGTTTTTACACATTTTTTCGGCATCATTAAATATGTTTTCCTCCCTTCCTCTGCAGTGCGATTTATAGGCTTGAACGAGGCTGCTCGCCCACCCTCTGCAGATTACAGGGACGGGCAAGGCCGTCTGGTTTGGGGAGGCTTGATTAGCGCCAGAGATCCACTCTGGGAAACCCATGCTCGGATCCAGAATGCTTCCTAACTCCCGGAAGGTAGTGGGTTATGATCCAAACAGCACCCCCCGGAAGGTGGTGGGTTATGATCCAAACAGCACCCCCTACCGTGCCCTCCCCCCGGCCCCCATGGTAGTCATTTTCAAGCTCAATTTATTTTTGCAATCATATCCGGCCGAAGTGGCCCCGGTTTTGCAGGGAAGCTCTGAGCCACAGTCCACTCCCCCGACCGAAAGTCATTTTGATGAGTCATTACCCTCATTCACCTGTGGACCGGCCGGTTTGCTTAAGCACGTTCAATCTAAGAGTAAAGATGTTGTTGGTTTGATCCTAGGTGGGGTAACTGGCATTGCACATTTGAGCAAGGTGCCTAATTTGAATTTCTTCAGTAAATATCCAGCTGTATAAATGGATTGTACATAAGCAACATAAGCAGTCGCACTGGACAAGTGTGCTAAATGCCTAAAATGTACATGGAATGTAAACTTGCTGACTTCTGAACAACCGCCGCCTCACACACACATACGTGCCACCCCTCCTGCCTACCTATCCACCAAATGCAACAAACAGCTAGAGGCAGCTAGTCTATCCTAAATGTCTTGCCACATTAGCCAATGGCAGTTGACGGCTGTTTCCAAGTCTGTTTATTAAAATAACAACTAAAAAAATGTATTTATAACTTATAATGCCTGGCATTTATATAGCGCCTTTTTCACACTCAAAGCGCTTTACAATGATGAGGGGGAAACTCGCCTCAACCACCAGCAATGTGTAGCGCCACCTGGGTGATGCAACGGCAGCCATTTTGCACCAGAATGCTCACCACACATCACTTTGTGTTCAGTCAGTGGCGCATAGCACTAAAGCCAATGTGTGGAAGGCCTCAGAACACACACATACACCATGAATTATGAAAAAAAGCTGGTCCATATATGTATTCCCAGTCACTGTTGAGGTTTTGATATTGCATTGTCTGGCCTGGGGCAGACGGTGCTTCTCACCTTTATGGTGCAGAAAGGGAATTTGGTAGCTATTATCGCCATATATTTATATGGTTAAATATTAGATTTGATATGCCCTGTGATTATTGCTGTTTGTTCCACACATGAGGGTGTTTGCTCTTCTGAGGCTGCTAGGGGCGTTCAGCAAGGCTGCTCAAAAACAAATATTTGAGCATTTCAGATTTTAAAATTCATAATGTGATAGATGCATCCTTCTGTGAGGGGAAAATAATGATCTAGATCTAGAACTGAGTAATGCTGATTAGTTTAGAATAACAGAATAATCTCTATATTTATTCAGTGACAAATATGCAAAGCATTGGATTCTTCTGTTCAAGTGTGTGGTTGTATCCAGGCAGTGCCATGAGCGGCACCAGGGGTGGAGCAGGGCAGTGCATGTTTAAGTGTGTGGTTGTATCCAGGCAGTGCCATGAGCGGCACCAGGGGTGGAGCAGGGCAGTGCATGTTTAAGTGTGTGGTTGTATCCAGGCAGTGCCATGAGCGGCACCAGGGGTGGAGCAGGGCAGTGCATGTTTAAGTGTGTGGTTGTATCCAGGCAGTGCCATGAGCGGCACCAGGGGTGGAGCAGGGCAGTGCATGTTTAAGTGTGTGGTTGTATCCAGGCAGTGCCATGAGTGGCACCAGGGGTGGAGCAGGGCAATGCATGTTCAGCTATACTGTCACCCCGGGGTTCGAGGACTCACACATGGCAGGACATGCATATCCCCCTCTGGTCAAGAAGATACTTATAAAGTGTCTTCTACTGACAAAAATGGTGAATAGCAGAGTAGAAAGATGACTTGAGATCTTGTATTTGAGAAAGTGCTATTCCTGGAGACAAGCAATGAGCATAATCACACACGAAGGGCCAGATATACAAACATTTTGCACTCAGTGTTAAAAAGCAACAGTCAAGACTTCGCAATGGGCCTTTTGTGCATGTGAAATTCTTTGCACATTGGCCTTATTATATATGCATTTATAGGAGTTTCCCTTTCAATGCGCAAATATTGAGAGGAGATTATGGAAATAAACCGCCAAATCCGATTTAATCCGGAAAAAAAAAATTGTCCGAATGTATCAACTGCCATGTCACATTATACATGATTTGCTGGAGGAAAAAGGAGACGATCTGGAACCACAAACCAGAAGGAGTCATGCAATCCCTGTAGCATCAAGACTTCTGGCCACCCTTCATTTCTTGGTCTCTAGTTCTTTTTGGCACCTGGCAGCTTCTATACCTGGTATGTCACAGTCAGCATTACAGTCAGCTGTCCTGAATTAGTGCGAAGAATCATATATGGTTCCCAAATAACCAAGATGCTCTCAATGAAATTAAACGGGGATTATAGCAGAGTTCCCAAATGTGTTAGGAGCAATTGATGGGGACACGTGTTGAGTCGATCTCCTCATCTGTAACTGAGCATGTGTTCTGCAATAGAAGACACCAACACCATCATCACAAACATTGTGTTGAAATATCCAGATCCGTTCATAACGCTTTGATTTTCTCGAACAGCAGGCGATAGGGAGGAGGAGTACAGTGATGCATCATTATCATTTTTTAAATGCGCAAATTATTGCCTGTTCAATAATCGGCAAACTAATATCAATGTTGAAGGTGACCGTGCTTACTCCTTACACGCCTGGATCATGACACCTCTGTCCATGACCCGGCCTCACCATCGAAGAGGCGCTACAATGAAGCGCACCCGAGACGTCATTGAGCGCACAATCATAGAAAGAACCGGAAGAGCCCTTCTTTACAGTCTGGAGAAAGTCTGTAGGTTTGTAGCATGTTGTATGCTTCACAACATTGCAGCATGCAGTAGGATGCCAAAACGAGAGGACAAACACATGCGCAAAAACAAGTGTTTCTATTGCGCCCTAACCCTAATCTTCACCCTAAAACTAACCCTAACCTTCACCCTAAAACTAACCCTAACCCTAACCTTCACCCTAAAACTAACCCTAACCCTAACCTTCACCCTAAAACTAACCCTAACCCTAACCTTCACCCTAAAACTAACCCTAACCCTAACCTTCACCCTAAAACTAACCGTAACCCTAACCTTTACCCTAAAACTAACCCTAACCCTAACCTTCACCCTAAAACTAACCCTAACCCTAACCTTCACCCTAAAACTAACCCTAACCCTAACCTTCACCCTAAAACTAACAAACTGCACCTGTGTCAATCTGCTTGCCCATTCTTAGTAGATAATCCAGTAAACTGGCCAGCCCTATCAGCGGTCTGCAACCTCACACTAATGCCATGTTCTCTACATTTTGTCCAAAGTGATCATTATAAACTGGGGAAAATGGCGGTGGAATAATGAGGCTATGACACGTTATAAAGATGACAGTTTTTGTATCATGGTCATCGTGTTGCAAGGTAGACTCCTGTGCTGCTGTATATAGTCTCTGAGTTTAGCTGTCACCATTTTCCCAATGTACTCAACTCCACATATATCACTATATCGCTGTCATGGCAGTCCCGGGGGGCTGGGAAAATGAACTCATGAGCTTACTCCTTGGGGTGTTCATCTTTTTAGCAGGTAGTAGAAGCAGAGACACGCTGTCAGACAGTGCACTGGAAGACTGGAAGAATTAAGTCCTGAGCTCTCTGAGTCTATGGTGCTGAAAAAGCTGGGCTTTCTGCAGGGCCATACTAATCGGGCCCGGGTTTTGAAAGCCTTGTGTTAGCTGCAGCTGCAGTAGAAGGAAGCAGACAATGGGGTTGAAATTCTGCTCAATCTGTGCCTAGCTATACAATTTCTGGTGACACTTTACAATAAGGGAACAAACCTCATGCCTTAACTAATGCATGACTCATCATGATTTAATGCATGATCTATCATGAACTTAGAGTGACATTAATTCATGCATTAGTTAAGGCATGAGTTGTGTTTAGTTATTGTAAAGTGTTACCCATTTTTGGGTAGACCCCAAACAGTTTGACTGGGAGCCTTATTAACACCTCCAATTAGGAAGCTGTTCCTGTGGTGCAAGCCAAAGAAAATAACCCCTCATAAAAAAAAAAATTCATAAAATAATCTCTCAATGTAGATAAAACAAAGGAGATTGATTTTTAGAAAGTATAGGGTCATTCTGGTAACTATCAATGGAGCTTTTGCTGAGATTATTAAATGCTTAAACATTTTGATTCACAAATTTCAGACTCTCTTACTTAGTCTGATAATACCAACTGTGTACTAAAGAAGGTCTAACAAGGGCTTTACTTTCTCAGATGTCTTTTGGCATGTCCACAAAAAAACCTTGGCTAATTTCAGTGCACCATTGATAGCATTCTTACCAGAGGCTTAGCAGTGTGGTTCAGTAACTGTAACTGTAAAACATGTGAAGCAGCTCAACATAATTGTTAACCTAGCTTTCAGAATAATAGGTAGTGAGCCACTGCACCTTTAAAATATCTATTCCATCTGCTACAGGAAGGGGGCGCAGTGCATCATTAAAGACAACACTCACCCAGGCTATCGCTTATTACACTGAGCATGGTACCCATTGCTATAGGCTTTCCAAATACTGATAACTTAACATAACTCAATTTAAGATCCCTACACAAGACGCCTCGTTCTGTCGATCATTTTGAGACATACATGCTTTCTATACTTTTATGGCTGTAGATTTATTTAATTTCAATCAGACCAAAATTAGACATTTTGACGATGAATTGTCCATAGAATTAACATGGAAGAAACAAAATGCTAACTTATAAATCAGGCTAGCTGCTCAATGTTTGAATAATCCATCTTTCTACAGTTGAAAATGAACATGAGCACAATGGGTGAACGTTATGTCTAGCGCCACGCATACACAGGCACTTCACCGATAGTAGCAGCCAGTCAGCTGTCACGCACTCTGTCCAAAGTGGCAAGGAGTCAAGTTGATATAACGTATTGGATCCAGTAAAGCAAGGGTGAAACCACATAGCTATCCAGCTCTGTTACCGTATTGTCTTTGCTATCTGTGTTAGCTAGATACTATACAGTTGGGGTGATTATTTTTAGTAGAATCTTTGTGGGTAACTCTCATGTCTAGCCAGCTAGATAGCTGTTTAAGTAGTTACTACATACTCCATAACATGTGTCAGTTTCAGATTGTATTGCTATGGCTATATGCAAATGCATATAATGGATGCAGGGGGACAAAAACAGGGCTGTAGCAGTTGTGAATGCTCTGTGCTGATAGGCCTTGATGGAGAGCAGGCTGGTGTTAGCAAATGGGGATGAGCCATTTCATTTCTCTTTTGAGTCTTTTGTCAAATGCAAACGTTTCACTTAAAACGTATTTTTTTGTGATTAATTAACGTTATCAAGTCATGTTTATTTGTGTAGCGCATATTCATACAACTGAATGCAATTCAAAGTGCTTCACAGAATAATAATTTTAAAAAGAAAGAAAGATTGATTTGACAGTACTTTGTAGTAAAAAGCTCTTGAGCCTAGTCTTAAGAACGGAATCCAACAACAATCAGCTTTCTACCTGCCATCTGCACATATCATGGCACATATCGCTCATTTCTATCCACAGGCTATAAGACTCAACACGATGTGAGAAGGCACTAGTCTTACATCAGGCTTACATCAACCCACTGTTAATATGTGCTTAGGTTGATAATGCATGTTGATTGTTTATGGTTATCAGTTTATCGTTTATCTATCCCAGCATGCATAGGGTGAGAGGAGGAATACAATCTGGCGACCGCCAGTCCATCACAGGGCACACACCATTCACTCACACACTCATATCTATGGGCAATTTAGAGTCCCCAATTTGCCTAGCCTGCATGTGTTTGGACTGTGGGAGGAAAGCGGAGTACCCAGAGGAGAGCGACAGGGCTAACCATTGCACCACCCTGCTGCCCCATCTGTTTGTCTCCCTTTGTGTACTCGCAAGGTACTTCAGTCCTCCGCCAGCTAGAGGTCGCCATAGCCTTTTTGTCAAGCCACAACTTGACTTACTAAGTGCAATGACATGAGATCATTATGTCAAGTATGTAATTTCACTTGGTATGTCATGGTAATGTCACATGCTGCATTAATGTTGACATAACACACCATATGCCTGTTTGCAGTCATTGACATAAGCACTTATGCATGTTTATGTAGTGTTTATGAATGTGATATGTAGTGCATATGAAGAAGTTATATAGCTCTTATGAAGGACCCTTCAAATTAAGTGTTACCGAAATATCTTAGTTACTATATTCCAGTATACCAGTATATGCCTGGGCTACCAAAAATTGTGCTGGGCTACCAGATTTTGGTTGCTTGGTAGCCAAAATGCGACATGGATTTATATTTTGTAAAACACTGACGTCAACATATGGCATGCTATTCAAATATCAGGCTTGCAAACAAAACACAGATGTACAAAATGAAACTGAAAAATGTAGTTCAAAGGCCCTTAATGATTATCTATCTGTCATCATTTAACACAGCAGGAATTTGTTGGGTTTTCTTTTCAAATCACAACATGGTTGCTTGGTGGAAACTGGAATTATGAGAAAGTGTGTTCATTGCATACTTTTTATTAACATTGAATTGATGCATCAGCATTGACAGCCTTTTTCCACGCACACGCACACACACACACTATTCCATATATGCGGATATACATGCATTTAGTACATACGTGTAAATCAAGGTTTCTCTAAAAGAAGGAAAAGATAGTGTTGAAACCAAACTAAATTTAATTTAGCAGAGTCTGAGAATGAACAGCTTTCAGAGCCAATGCTGTAATCTGCAGATTCAATATTTTCTTGTTTCAATAGAAATACATATTTCATGAAGCCTCAGCAGGATAGCAATCTCGACTACGTGATCCTGTTGTGAAAATATGGATCCTTGAATTTGTCTTTGTTATTTCACAATTGTCCCATGGAATCAATTTCCACTTTAACAGTGTGGGCATTCACGTACCAATCTAGTTTAGGTGCTAAAAAGAATAAGAAGGATTGTTTTTTTTGTTTTTTTTACTTGGGAGACAAAACATTGTAAAAAATAATAGGTATGCATTTTCCTAATTTGTGTTTGCATTGTAAATGCTTGGGATAACAGCCTCTGCCATGCCAGTAAAGTAAAGGAAAGTAAAGTAATATGTTTGCACCCATCCCTGTCCCTTGTGAGACTACAATTGAATGAACCTTTCTGTGTGTAATGTTACTACGGCACCGTGACAAGATTGCAGGAGTACAGGCTTGTGCGAGTTAGCAGGTGTTCTATCACCATTACAAATAGCATCGGAAAAGGCCGAGCACTTATCAACAGTGTCTGAGTTTCACTCTCCCGTTAGTTACCCTGGCAGGGTGATTTCTTAGCTTGGATTCTGCAGCGGGACCCAATTATAGAACTGAATTTTCCCCAATTGGTGAAAAGCAGGTAAATTACCTTATAAAGGTGCCACAGTCATGTGCCCTTTACTCTGAATGCTTTTCTACTAGTAACCCCAAGAGAAATAGGTGGGTGCATTTATGGGAATGTCACTGTCAAACAGGCGGTTTTGTGCAGGACAGTTGATGGATAGCTGCCCTGAATTGGCCAACCGCTGCTGAACAAGGAGCCATGCGACCTTAAGCCATTTTGAAAGACATCCCATCTCTGTCTGTTGACAAGGGCTGAAAAGCCACACTGTACGTGTTAAGGGAAGCATGACATTATATTACGGCAGATGTCAATCAGTGCTTAGGGGCAGATGCCAGTTTGCATTAAAATCCTGTGATAGTGTTAAGCGCGTCCATTTTATTTCCATTTGCCTGGGTCTCCAAACTTTTATTTGATTTTCCTAATCTGCAGTACATGAAATTAAAAGGGATAGAAATCACATCAAAGACTATGGGCTCTGTGTAAGGGCTGGGCTTAGCTTGTACTTGGACAGCTTAATTGCTTTCATAGTGTCAGCTGGTGACATGCTTTTTGTAAATAATGGAGAAATTAAGTGAAACAGACAGGAAAGAACTGCAGGGGGAGCTTTTTGTGGCTTAAAAAAAAAAAAGGTTTCACTCTGAGTTGCGTTGTAGTTTTCCATTTACTTAAAAGACTTACAATGCAATTTCTAACAGCAGTGAACCACCACAAGCATACCAACCAATCTGTACAAAGACCCAACTTGGAACAAAAGCTCCAAATGTTTTTGGAAAACACAGTATGTGGAAATATACTGTGTAGGAATAAGGTACAATGCAGATTATAGATTATAACTATATTCCATCAGTTATATGAAATACATATGATATACATAACATAATCATTCTTTTATACCCCTTGTATTCAAATCACAGTTCTATGAGTATGAGAACTGCTGGTTTTACTACCTCCCTTTTCGTGGGAGTCAGGTGTGAAAACAGTCTGGCCAATTAGTAGCACTATTTGTTCAGTTACATACCAGTGAGAAAGAAAACCAGGGACAGATTTGAATATCCATTCCGTGTACTTTTAGAATTGCTTCTTTATACATTTAGAACTCTTCTTCATACCTTTAAGGGTCTGCATCACTTCTTTATACCACTGGTCCCCAACCCTGTTCCTGAAGATTTACCATTCTGTAGGTTTTCACTCCAACCCTAACAAAGCTCACCTTACTCAACAGCTAGGTTGTGTCCGAATCAGCAACCTTCCATACTATTTAGGCTTGTTGAGTAGACAAGATGAGAAGGTTGTTAAGTTGGCAAACTTTTCTATAAATGCAGTATACTTAAAACTCCTGTATGATATATTTACTTCCGGGGTTTTGCTGAGTATATATTTGGGAGCACACTTCAAGAAGTACGCATACATGAAAAAATTAGGCGCAGCTGACGTTTTCCTTCATTAACAACATGTGACATGGCCGCGCAAGGGTGGGACATCTTGATGACACATGACACTTCCACAGTATGGTTGAAAAATAGTATGGAGAATATTTTTTGCATACTGCATGTTGCAGAGTAAACGGTACACAGTAAACATTAAATGGCACACATCTGCCAGTACAAAGTACACAGGAGACAGGACGCAATAGATAGGGCTCTGATTCGGACACAGCCCAAGGGTGTGTCCCACACAGCAAAAATGTTGGTGTAAATCTAACACTGCTGGTGTACATTTAACACTCTAGAGTGTTTATATGAGACCACAGTCTCAAATGTACACCAAAATCTTTGCTGTGCACTGTCCCAATATTTTTCACTCCTCCCCTCTTTTCCTCCAGTCCCCCACTACCACTTGTTTCCTACCCAGAGTATGTGGAGGAAAGGAGGAGAGGAGATGATTGCGACAGCTTCTCCATCATAAAAGTCGATGTCAACAATTGATGAAGTTGCCCCATCAGCTTTGACTGAGCCCACTAGCCATTCACAGATCTTACACATGGTCAGCCCATTTAATGATGCTGAATATCTTACACATGGTCAGACCATTTAAAGATGCAATATATCTTACACATGGTCAGCCCATTTAAAGATGCAGTATATCTTACACATGGTCAGCCCATTTAAAGATGTTGAATATTTTGTAAGTTTAAAGTACAAAACCCAGTTCCAAAAAAGTTGGGACAGTATGTAAAATGTACATAAAAGCAGAAAGCAATTCTCTTTCACATATATTTAATTGAAAACAGTACAAATAAAAGATATTTCATGTTTTACCTTATCAACATTATTGATTTTTGTAAATATACGCCAATTCCGAATTTGATGCCTGGGACTGGGGCAAACATTTCAAAATGCACCTGTTTGGAACATTCCACAGGTAAACAGGTGATGCTATCATGACTGGGTATAAAAGGATGTCAAAAAACTCTTGAATAGATCTCTATGGGAATTGGGGGGTGGGACTAGATTAAGATGTAAATTACATGGGAATAGTATGGAACCCATGGTTGGCTAAATGGCTGTAAGTCATCAAGGATCTGAGGTATCACCATGACTCTGCTGCCAGATATGCAGAAATAGAAGCTATAATTTCTAAACGTACTGCTATCAAGTCCCGCGTTGTTTAAGCAAAAGCAGAAACAAATCGGTCGACAGAGAGTAAGAGTCCTATACCTTACCGGCCTGAATGTTAAGCGAATTAACATGGAAGCGTCAAACCCGGAGGACGCAAAGTATAAATAGCCAAGTGAAATAGAACAAGTGAAAACAATAAGTGCTAAAGTGAAACAAAAACCTGGCGTGGAACACGGAAAATCCGATAGAGTGCCTAAAACAAGTAAAAGGAACGAACACCCACAGAGATAAGAGAAAGCAGGGACCACCCATTACAGATTATAAGGGAAATCAATGTCCCATTATGCTGATCAAGAAAAGTAGATTCGATACATATTCTTGAAGAATATTCTATATACTGTGTTGTTACAAATGCATGCACATATTTTATTTATCTTAGTTTACATACATATTATTTATAGGCACCCTTGCAATTTGATTTTAGGGCATGGGTTTTGTTTATTTCTCTATAACATATCCAATGGTAGGTTTTACTATCTTTTTTCTGCATAGAGCATTAATGAGTGCATCTCATTTTAAGTAGGTGTCTGTGAGGGTAATCATAAATATATTTTGAAAATGAGGTAGCGCCAAAAGACATGCTAATTAAAACAACAAGAAAACGCCTAAGGTCTTTTAAAAGTGTTGCTTTTACTGAACAAAAAATAAATAAATAAATAAATCACTGTGGCTTAGAGGACATACAGATACTGTGTAAGTGAATTATAGATGAAATGCTGTTACGATCTTTGATGGCATCGCTAGTGATGGGAAATATAATTAGTGAAGTGTCTTACAGAGGAATAACCATGGTAACAAAATGTCTTTATCTAACACCTAAGCCAGCCCTGAAAACAGAGGCTTAGGTTAACGCCATGCCTCTCTGAGTGATCTGTTTTCTTTCCAACGAGAGAAGGTTCTCAAAAATGCACTGAGGAGATAAGGAGAGTCTCCAGATAAACTGTCAACAAATATAGAGAGAGCAATGTACAACTTCAGCCTTATTTATTGGTTGTTTTAGTTTTTCCCCTCAAAAGGAAAAGTCTTATTCTGTAGCCTATGGATATACTGCATCTTAATGGTCTCTTCCATGTGCAGTCCCACTGACATCCTCCGTTATGTCTGCTTACAACCACACAATTAGCCAGCAATCTTCAGCCCTTCAGCCCTGTTTAACCCTGCAGTACCCCCACCCAGGCATACTGTAGGACTCTGCTGGTTTTACACCCTCCCTTTACATGGGAGTCAAGGGTGAAGACAGTCTGGCCAATAAGTAGCACTCAATGTTCTGTTAATTACCAGGGAGAGAAAAAACCAGGACTGGATTCGAGGGCCAGGTTTGAATATCCATGCTGTAGGAGTTCTCCACGGTGCTTCCCAACAAGAATATTTTTTTTGTTTTTGTGTACATTTTGTGGAATACAAGCAGCTTAGTAAATGTTGATTCAAAGCAGGCTCAGTCACTAGAAGGCTAGAAGTAAAAAAAAAAATAATAATAATTATATATATATATATATATATACAAACCCCAATTCCAAAAAAAAGTTGGGACAGTATGTAAAATGCGTATAAATGCACAAAACAGTGATTTGTAATTTATTTTTTGCATATATTTAATTGAAAACAGTACAAATCATTCTGCTGCCAGATATGCAGTGGATATGGATGGGTCACTTGAAGGGTTGTTTCTCCTCACTTATTTTTTCATAGAAGTCATTAGGAAAATGAGTCAGAAGAAACAACCCTTAAAGTGATCCATCCATATCTACTGCATATCTGGGTCCATCTGAGTGATGGTTTGAGGCTCGTTTGATACCTCAGACCCTCAATGACTTACAACCTTTTAGCAAACCCTGGGTTCCATACTATTCCAGCATAATTTACAGCTAAATCTAGTCCCACCCCCCAATTCCCATAGAGATCCATCCAAATGCAGAGTGGTTATAGTATGGCTTGTAAGAGTACCTGCAAATAAAATATCAAGAGTTTTTGGTATTCTTTTATACCCAGTCATTATAGCATCACCTGTTTACCTGCGGAATGTCCCAAACAGGTGTTTTTAAACTTTTTTTTTTTTGCCCCTGTTCCAACTTTTTTGGAACATGTTGCAGGCATCAAATTCGGAATTAGCGTGTATATATACAAAAATGTATAAAGTTGATAAAGTAAAACATTCAATTTTTTTTCTTTTTTGTACTGTTTTCAATTAAATATATGTAAAATATAACGTACAAATTTACAAATCATTGCTTTCTGCTTTTATGTGCATTTTACATACTGTCCAAAGTTTTTGGAATAGGAATTGGAATATACTGTCTATATATAAAAATATTAAAGGAATTACTAAGTCTTGTGTAGTGGTTTTTTACATGTTTCAGTTATAATTTTAAAGAAGAATTTAGTGTGTTCTGAGAGTGAAGAGTGGATCCTTCCCATCTTACAGAAAATACAAAATGTTGGGAAAGGTTCCATTTAGATTTCTCATCAGTTTTGAAGATGGAAATCTCGCCCCAAAAGTCCTAGAAAATGTTATTGTTCTGAAAAAGTTCCGTCAAGTCACAGAAAAACATTCTAGGCATGTCTACTTTTACAAACTTACTGGTTACCTATACTAACTTACAAATATACAGTGTTTGGGGAGCTACTCTGAAAATAAAAAAAAACGGCAATAAGGATTGGATGAACTGCCAGTTGTTAACTAGCAAGGGGATATTTGTCCCTAACGTTAAGTGTGGTTCACACTTGGCGACTGCTCCAGTCATTGCTCACAAAGGCAGCGACGTACATAGTGCATTTCCGAACTAGGAACAAGTGCATTTCCGAACTAGGAACAAGTGCGTTAAAATAACCCTAAAAGGTAAACACGAATTAAAGTACCAGCGCAGTCAGTATGATTGGGAGTTTTTTTTTTTGGGGGGGGGGTAACCACACAACCACATACTCAAGGGAGGTCACAAGGAGGTAGGGAGGGGTAGAGAGAGGTGCAGCTTGAAGAGGTGAGTCTTCAATCTGCGCTGGAAGGCAGTCAGACTTTCTGTTGTTCTGACCTCCACGGGGAGCTCATTCCACCACTGTGGGGCCAGGACAGACAGACGTTGAGACCGGGTGCTAGTATGAAGAGGGGGGGGGGTACCAGTCGTCCTGAGGAGGCGGAACGCAGGGATCTGGCAGGTGTGTAGGGTCTGATGAGCTTTTGGAGGTATGGAGGGGCAGATCCTCGGACTGCCTGGAAGGCGAGCACCAATGTTTTGAATTTGACGCGAGCCAGTCTGGAACCTGCAGTCTGCCTGTATCAGCTATTGAAGAAGTGCAGCCTTCATATATTTTCAGAGACTTCGTTTTTTCCTTTATCTGATGGTTGCAGCTGTTAATTATTTTTATATATTAATATGTGGCGAATGGCCTCCACAGTCATATATTATGAGGTTTTGAAGTGGATGAAAGCTGAGGTTTGTTTTGCTAACATGATGTTCACTGTAGTATTATATTGCTATTCTATTAAAAAACACCTCAAGGACAATGAGAGGTGTTGCTCTGCTGGCCCACAATGCACTGCACCACACTAAATTTACAAGGGGTAGTTTGATCCTATGAGGTTGGCAGGCAGTACAATATTTACTTGTTATGATTACAGACTTGGGGACTTCAAAATGATTACTACTTGCTACATAATGAGTTCTTAAAATATGCTATTTTAAATAATTGTGTGTACCATATTAAAATAATTGTATTAATTTGGCTAATTGTGCTATTTGTGCAGAGATGAATAGATTCCATTCTATGAAATCCATCTTTTTATAGTTGTCTGGCAGAATATAAAAACACTTGAAGCACAAATCCCCAATAATATAATCACCTGTTGATCAAAACTGAATCCACGAATCAAGTGTTCCCAGCATTTGTCTATTTTAAGATGATACAATCTGTGTATTCATTGTGCAGAGAAGAGATCAATAAATAACACCTTATTAACCCCTTTGCACACACCCGCTAGTGGCCATGGCACCAGTGCCAAGATTTTGCTCAACTCAGATATTAATTTATCCTGCAACCAAACTATGAGTGGAAACAACACATTCCATGTTTTAGCTATTAGTGCACGATTTGTGACAATACAGTGTTTTGTGTTGTGTAGCTAGTCAATTTAACAAGCAACCCCCCACCCAGTCTCGCTTGCAAATATACTTACCCATGCGTGACACAGTGGACAATAGCGCCTATGTGTGAGTTCATTAAAAAAAAAAATTTTACCACCAAAATTTTTATTCCATCATAGCAAACATAAAAACCCAAAAATAGCCCAATTTTATGCCACTCAAATGCAAAATAAGCATGCAAGATTCTTACATAATTATACCACGTCATTCTATTATCAATATCTACTACTAAATATAAAATAAATATCCAATCTTACCATTGGTTTTACGCATAGAGATGCCCCTTTCAAAAGACAGTCGTCATTTATAGTCTGGGACAATCCATTACACACAAACTCGTCAGCAAGACAAGAGAAAGTCCTCGCCTGCTTATATGGATGTTGAGAGTGGTCAGAAGAAGATACCATAGTTACCAAAATACCATAGCATTGCTTCTGAAGCTAGAACATTTGCCAGAATTTTCCTGATGGTGGAAGTTGCACACACTGATATTTCGTTGGACCACCTTTAGCTTTGATTACGGCGCACATTTGTCGTGGCATTGTTTCGACAACCTTATCCAACGTCACAACATGTATTTCCATCCAGAGTTGCATTAATTTTTGGCCGAGATATTGTACTGATGATGGGAGAGTCAAACCACTCCGTAAAGTCTTCTCCTGCACATCCCAAAGACCTTCAATGGGGTTAGGGTCAGGACTCTGGTGGCTAAATCATGTGTGGAAATGACTCCTCATGCTCCCTGAACCACTCTTTCACAATTTGAGCCCAATGAATCTTGGCATTGTCATCCTGGAATAAGCCCATTGATGGGATAATCTGGCCATTCAGTACATTCAGGTACTCAGCTGACTTCATTTTATTGTTGCATAATGTTGCTGAGCCTAGACCTGACCAATTGAAGCAACCCCAGGTCATAACACAGCCTCCAGATGCTTGTACAGTGGGCACTATGCATGACAGGTACAACAGCAACTTTTTTTTTTGGCCAGGCAGTGTATCATACATAATATAAACTGTATACATTATATGGCAATACTTGTCATTTAGGGAATGGAAAATACTCATTCAAATGTACTGTGCATATGTACTAGATTAATATAAAATTTTCCTGAGAATGAGTATGAATGTGTATATACTCTATCATGAACAAACATATTTTATTCATTTTATGACAGTTTTTGGATATGTACTGAAATTTATTTTATTTTATTTTTCTTGCCACTCCCCCCCCCACCATCCTCTCATTCCTCCCTCCCGACTGGAGAGTGTGCCCACTGGGGGGTTTTCCTCTAATTCCTCCCTCCCGACTGGAGAGTGTGCCCACTGGGGGGTTTTCCTCTAATTCCTCCCTCCCGACTGGAGAGTGTGCCCACTGGGGGGTTTTCCTCTAATTCCTCCCTCCCGACTGGAGAGTGTGCCCACTGGGGGGTTTTCCTCTCATTCCTCCCTCCCGACTGGAGAGTGTGCCCACTGGGGGGTTTTCCTCTAATTCCTCCCTCCCGACTGGAGAGTGTGCCCACTGGGGGGTTTTCCTCTCATTCCTCCCTCCCGACTGGAGAGTGTGCCCACTGGGGAGTTTTCCTCTCATTCCTCCCTCCCGACTGGAGAGTGTGCCCACTGGGGGGTTTTCCTCTAATTCCTCCCTCCCGACTGGAGAGTGTGCCCACTGGGGGGTTTTCCTCTAATTCCTCCTCCCGACTGGAGAGTGTGCCCACTGGGGAGTTTTCCTCTCATTCCTCCCTCCCGACTGGAGAGTGTGCCCACTGGGGGGTTTTCCTCTAATTCCTCCCTCCCGACTGGAGAGTGTGCCCACTGGGGGATTTTCCTCTCATTCCTCCCTCCCGACTGGAGAGTGTGCCCACTGGGGGATTTTCCTCTCATTCCTCCCTCCCGACTGGAGAGTGTGCCCACTGGGGGGTTTTCCTCTAATTCCTCCCTCCCGACTGGAGAGTGTGCCCACTGGGGGGTTTTCCTCTAATTCCTCCCTCCCGACTGGAGAGTGTGCCCACTGGGGGGTTTTCCTCTAATTCCTCCCTCCCGACTGGAGAGTGTGCCCACTGGGGGGTTTTCCTCTAATTCCTCCTCCCGACTTGAGAGTGTGCCCACTGGGGAGTTTTCCTCTCATTCCTCCATCCCGACTGGAGAGTGTGCCCACTGGGGGGTTTTCCTCTAATTCCTCCCTCCCAACTGGAGAGTGTGCCCACTGGGGGGTTTTCCTCTAATTCCTCCCTCCCGACTGGAGAGTGTGCCCACTGGGGGGTTTTGGTGGTTCAGGCTTGGCTGGTTTTGCCTATTTTCCAGTTTTTCTGAAAAACATCTGTGACCGTGTCTCTCAAAAGTGCTATACAAATAACATTGAATTGGAACAGATTAACAGCCTTAAGGAATTTGTGTGCTAGCTAAAATAAACTAGTTTTTTGGGGGAAAATATTGGGTTTGTAACTGTGCATCTGCTGTGCTAGTGCTTGGTATTCCTTTTTTAAGTTATTAAACACTTTGGGCCTGTTTTACTAAGACCTTTAGCAGGTGCAAAAACCTTTAGCACACACAAACCTAATGACACAACCAATGATTGGTGCAAAACAAATACCATGACCAACCATTTGTCCTGTTATTGGTTTTTCGTGTGTTTTGGCCCCTCAAACCAATGGATCATTTCAACAAGGTTTTTGCCACGTTCTGCAATTAATGTCAGTTGTGCCCCTAAGCCCTTGTCATACAGCTGTGCTAGTACAGCAGGATTTGGTAAGATGCCCATCCCCAGCTCCACAAACTTGTAACAGACATTGATATACAAGAACATTACTGGATTCCTTCAAAGTGCTGTGTGACTGGGGCTCATCATTTGTTAAAGCCAGTTTGCTGTACTTTCACCAAACTGCCCCTAGGTGGCGATAACAGTTTCAAAGCTGGCTCTACAGGCCGCAATTTAAACCAGACATGAGAAAGCATCTAATTTACTTTAGCTTTCATTAGTTATACAACCTACAATTTGTTAATACTACCTAGATGTGGTACCCTGAGGCCAGTTGCATTTCTTGCCTACAACTGTAAACCCCTTGGACAGCAGCATCCCCACACTAATCTACGTAGGGGAGAAATGCATGAAGGGACAATCGCATCACTTCGGCGAACAGTGGAAGCAGGCCACTCATGCCTGCAGGCTCAATCATGCATGCTCCTGCAACAGATCCTGCTCTCACATGGACAGATAACAGAACCTGCTCTCACATGGACAGATAACAGAACCTGCTCTCACATGGACAGATAACGGATCCTGCTCTCACATGGACAGATAACGGAACCTGCTCTCACATGGACAGATAACAGATCCTGCTCTCACATGGACAGATAACAGAACCTGCTCTCACATGGACAGATAACAGAACCTGCTCTCACATGGACAGATAACAGAACCTGCTCTCACATGGACAGATAACAGATCCTGCTCTCACATGGACAGATAACAGAACCTGCTCTCACATGGACAGATAACAGATCCTGCTCTCACATGGACAGATAACAGAACCTGCTCTCACATGGACAGATAACAGAACCTGCTCTCACATGGACAGATAACAGAACCTGCTCTCACATGGACAGATAACAGAACCTGCTCTCACATGGACAGATAACAGAACCTGCTCTCACATGGACAGATAACAGATCCTGCTCTCACATGGACAGATAACATAACCTGCTCTCACATGGACAGATAACAGAACCTGCTCTCACATGGACAGATAACAGAACCTGCTCTCACATGGACAGATAACAGATCCTGCTCTCACATGGACAGGTAACAGAACCTGCTCTCACATGGACAGATAACAGAACCTGCTCTCACATGGACAGATAACAGATCCTGCTCTCACATGGACAGATAACAGAACCTGCTCTCACATGGACAGATAACAGAACCTGCTCTCACATGGACAGATAACAGAACCTGCTCTCACATGGACAGATAACAGAACCTGCTCTCACATGGACAGATAACATAACCTGCTCTCACATGGACAGATAACAGATCCTGCTCTCACATGGACAGATAACAGAACCTGCTCTCACATGGACAGATAACAGAACCTGCTCTCACATGGACAGATAACAGATCCTGCTCTCACATGGACAGATAACAGAACCTGCTCTCACGTGGACAGATAACAGAACCTGCTCTCACATGGACAGATAACAGAACCTGCTCTCACATGGACAGATAACAGATCCTGCTCTCACATGGACAGATAACAGAACCTGCTCTCACATGGACAGATAACAGAACCTGCTCTCACATGGACAGATAACAGAACCTGCTCTCACATGGACAGATAACAGAACCTGCTCTCACATGGACAGATAACAGATCCTGCTCTCACATGGACAGATAACAGAACCTGCTCTCACATGAACAGATAACAGAACCTGCTCTCACATGGACAGATAACAGAACCTGCTCTCACATGGACAGATAACAGAACCTGCTCTCACATGGACAGATAACAGAACCTGCTCTCACATGGACAGATAACAGAACCTGCTCTCACATGGACAGATAACAGATCCTGCTCTCACATGGACAGATAACAGAACCTGCTCTCACATGGACAGATAACAGAACCTGCTCTCACATGGACAGATAACAGAACCTGCTCTCACATGGACAGATAACATAACCTGCTCTCACATGGACAGATAACAGAACCTGCTCTCACATGGACAGATAACAGAACCTGCTCTCACATGGACAGATAACAGAACCTGCTCTCACATGGACAGATAACAGAACCTGCTCTCACATGGACAGATAACAGAACCTGCTCTCACATGGACAGATAACAGATCCTGCTCTCACATGGACAGATAACAGAACCTGCTCTCACATGGACAGATAACAGAACCTGCTCTCACATGGACAGATAACAGAACCTGCTCTCACATGGACAGATAACAGATCCTGCTCTCACATGGACAGATAACAGAACCTGCTCTCACATGGACAGATAACAGAACCTGATCTCGGCAGATAGCAGATCCTGCTCTCACATGGACAGATAACAGAACCTGCTCTCACATGGACAGATAACAGATCCTGCTCTCACATGGACAGATAACAGAACCTGCTCTCACATGGACAGATAACAGAACCTGCTCTCACATGGACAGATAACAGAACCTGCTCTCGGCAGATAGCAGATCCTGCTCTCACATGGGCAGATAACAGATCCTGCTCTCACATGGACAGATAACAGAACCTGCTCTCACATGGACAGATAACAGATCCTGCTCTCACATGGACAGATAACAGAACCTGCTCTCACATGGACAGATAACAGAACCTGCTCTCACATGGACAGATAACAGATCCTGCTCTCACATGGACAGATAACAGATCCTGCTCTCACATGGACAGATAACAGAACCTGCTCTCACATGGACAGATAACAGAACCTGCTCTCACATGGACAGATAACAGAACCTGCTCTCACATGGACAGATAACAGAACCTGCTCTCGGCAGATAGCAGATCCTGCTCTCACATGGGCAGATAACAGATCCTGCTCTCACATGGACAGATAACAGAACCTGCTCTCACATGGACAGATAACAGAACCTGCTCTCACATGGACAGATAACAGAACCTGCTCTCACATGGACAGATAACAGAACCTGCTCTCACATGGACAGATAACAGAACCTGCTCTCACATGGACAGATAACAGAACCTGCTCTCACATGGACAGATAACAGAACCTGCTCTCACATGGACAGATAACAGAACCTGCTCTCACATGGACAGATAACAGAACCTGCTCTCACATGGACAGATAACAGAACCTGCTCTCACATGGACAGATAACAGAACCTGCTCTCACATGGACAGATAACAGAACCTGCTCTCACATGGACAGATAACAGAACCTGCTCTCACATGGACAGATAACAGAACCTGCTCTCACATGGACAGATAACAGAACCTGCTCTCACATGGACAGATAACAGAACCTGCTCTCACATGGACAGATAACAGATCCTGCTCTCACATGGACAGATAACAGAACCTGCTCTCACATGGACAGATAACAGATCCTGCTCTCACATGGACAGATAACAGATCCTGCTCTCACATGGACAGATTAACCCACCGATCTTTCAAGTCTCCCCATCAGCAGTGATTCAAAGTGGCCTATTTCTGCTGCGTTTGGCCCTCTCGCAGTTATTCATAGGATTTAATGGACTTGAATTGAATTTGAATTACCCTTTAGTTACCTCTATGGAAAGAGCAACTTTGTGCTTGGGGAAATCTTAAAAAAACTTTAACTCCCACAGTGTTTTACAGAGAAGGTTGGTCTGCGTTGGGTGTGTTAGTTCTTTTTTTTTATGGGGTGGGGGGGATCCCAAAAGATCGACATTTAATTATAATTGTGCCTGCAACCTGCATGGTTAAATTGCAAATTGCAGAGTATATTCAATGAGTCTGTGTGTACTGTACTTGTGCTATACTCCAGCGCTTGGTCACTCCATTTTTTAAACTTTCCTTCCTCTCTGTTAATATGGGGTACTTTCCTTCCTCTCCATTAATATGGGGGTCACAATGACTACTAATCGTGTGATCACCAGAGACCCCATGCTATTGTTTTGTAATGCAAGTATAAATCCATGTGGGAACGTACCATGCTTTTGAAAAAAATGGTGATTTTGATCTTATCGCGAGGTTTCATTAATCCAAAAAATAGATGGTGGTACCATCTTGTTGTGTTTAAACCAATCATTGTGTTCTGTGACAAGTGAAGTCTTCTAATTGGTCAATTCACACAATTAGACAATGATAGTCTTTGTATGTTGATAATGATGGTCATTGTAGCTCTACACATTATGGAGCTCGTAGACTTTTTTTGGGCGGGTTCTCTCAACGCCAGAAATGCGTATTTAAATATTTTCCTCATTTAGAGATTCATGGTTGATTTTGTCTGCACTTCCACAAGGTTGCTTAAAATGGCATGCTTTGCTGTAAAGGGCCCAGGACCTCCTAAATCCTGCATAACGGTGTTCTACGCCACAGGCCTTTATTTAAATCAAACACATTTAAATGTAATGGCGATAACCTAAGCCAACTTGTAATAAACTGCTTGTGATGGAAATAATAACACAAGAATAACAAAATGTATTTGTAAGTCAAAGGTTGGGAAAAAATGTTTAAATTAATCCAGGCTGCATATGCTTCTAGTCATAACTGGAAACAATGAAAATAAACGTTCATCTAAGGGATGGGAATTCCTGAAACAGATCAGAGGATAGAAAATCAGCTTGTGACTTTCACCAACATAACGCAGAAATATCACTGTGCATATCCCTGCAGCCTGAATGAATAAAAAGATGAACATTAAAGTGCTCTCTCATTGCCTCGTGACTCATCATGGGTGAAACATTCATTTCTTTGCCGTGTTGCTGACACTATTACATTTTTTTAAAACTTTCATTTATTGGCTGAATGGTAATATACATTTGACCATTTTCACACGTGGGCCCTGTTTTAGGAGGAGAGGGTTGTCCCTAAAGTCTGGTTTAAGGAGGACACTACTGGCCTGCAGGACCTGAAAAGGCTAGAAAATTCAGCAGCCAGCAGCCATCTGGCAAGAATGCAACCCTTTGAGGATTAAGGTGACAGCAGGTGAAATTTCCTCTTTAGCCATTAAAGCATAACCTGCATGGGTTTTTTTAATTGGATGGACTGTGCAAATATGATATAGCACTTGCACAGCCGAAACTTCTATCTGCCGTTCAACAAAATGGTAGTGGAATTGAGGTAAAGGCTGTTTTAGTGGTGCTGACGATTATAATATGACTTTGCCCTTCTGAGTTGTCTACCTCCGAGGGCGATCAACGGTTTTATTAAATAACAAGGCACCAGCTAATGAATTTTCATAATTTATAATGAAACTTCCTGCATCTTTCAGTCTGTTTTTGTCAGTACAGTCCACTTATTAGAATAAAGAAAACCATGTTTGTAACCCAAAAAATATACAAAAAAACTTAACACCATACTTTGCTCAAAAGCAGTTATTCTCATATATTCCCTAATCTGATGTGTGGTTCTCGTACTCAAACTCTCTGGATGGGTACTGAAAACTGGGTTGAGGGTCTGCTGTGGGATGGCATCCTCTTTTTTCATTAAAACCAACATTTTGAGCTCAGGCTTATCAAGACTCTTCTACTGTGAATAACGGAGCGATGGAGGAATGGGGAGTATGTTCTCTTGCAAAGGAAAATGATGCAAGTCTCAAGGTGAAGCCTGTGGCTTTTTCAAGGGCCAAGGAATACGGAAAACCATTTATATCACCATGCTCTTTAAACCAGTAGGCCCATCTCTGAAAGAAATTAATTATTGCCATGGGGAGAAATGATCACTGTATTAAGTAAGTGACAGAAACCGTGCTCTGTAAGGTTATGAATGCACCCAGGCCACCTCGGCCATGACAGATCCACCAGAAAGCATTTGTATTGGAACAGTTTCCATATACAGTGGCTGCCAATCTCAAAAAAAATGTTTCCAAAAAAAAATAATAATAACACAGGTAATGAGGGTAGAATTGTTTGGGAAATAAAATTAGGCCTACTTAAAAAAATATATAATTCTCTGAACACGTACTAATGTGAAATTATATATAATAGCTATAATTAGCTGTGTTATTGCTGTACAACATGTATTTTCGGTAAGAAAAGAAATGGATGTGTGTGTATGTGTGTGTGTGTGTGTGTAATACTATGTGGTCACTTAGTGGTCAGGCAACAGCAAACCTTTATGCTCTGCTTTTTTTTTTTTTTAAACTTATTTTTAGTTTACATTTTGTATGGATATTCTAACACTTTCTAACAATTATTCTTAATTTTCAATATGCCTGCCCTGATATCAGGTTTTATTTATCTCTCAATCTGAGACAATCTACACATTTTTTTTCAAATGTTTCTGACGCTAATATTAAAGATGCTTCTCAGCCACTATTTTTCTTTCCCAGAATCTCACATTCATTCAGATGATTGCAAGCATGATTTAGCTTCATCCCTGTTACGACCCCATGGGTCTAGGGGTGCATGGGGTATGTAACTTGATGTTAAAGAATACCGGGTGATGTAACTGCTGTATAAGTGATGGTAAAAACAATAAATCAAACAGATAAAGCAGCAACTCAGTGGATGAGTGTTTACTGGTAATGGGGTTTACAGACAAAAAGGTGCAATAACTATTATAGGACATAGACAACCAAGACACACACTACCAGGGTCAAAGGACGCTGGATGTTGCCAAAAGAACATAAAACCCAGCTAGCTAAACCAGAGTATAATCTAACCTAGTGTATCAAGTACACAAACAAAAGCCTATCTACTCTATCTAGCAGATGAAAAAAACAGTGGTTGGCAAACACCCCTAATGACTAGTGGTTCTATACATCAACATAGCCCCCAGTCTTACCTGTCCCAAGCCTTGGAAGTGTACACAAAAAGCAAGACAAGTTCAAATGAATGGTTACAGAGTCAAGGACAAAAACAGAGCAAAAACGTCAGCTACAACACAAAACAAAATGTCAGCTTCCATCATGGCAACCAGTCCAGGCTTATATCAGATGTGGCGAGTTATGATTGGTTTATCCAGAATTGACACGGAGGGCGGGGATTGGTGAAGGCGGGACTTGGTGGATGGTGATGGACAGGCGGCGCAGCCAACAAGACGATGACACATGGCAGGTGAAGGCAGGGAAGTCCACATACAAAAATAACATGGCATGTAACAATCCCCCAGCAGAGAGCATGCTGGTCATGGTGTGTTTTACAGAGAGCTGAATACATTGCTGGATAGAGCTGAAAAGCTTGTGTACACAATGCTCTTATCACCGGCACCAAATCAGAGTTTTTCCTGTCAGTTATTATTAGAATATTTATTCAGCTTCATGTTGTTCGTACATTTTCATGAGACGCACACCTGCAGCAGCCCCGTTTTGGGAAAGCACCTGCAAAAGCAAACGGCTTTTGAAATGTAGAAGAAAGCTTTTTTTTGTAATTATTTGTCTGGTTCTACCATCCAGTCCTGTTTGAGGTGCCATCTTGTATGTATTTCTAAGGAGACTTGACAATGTGCTAATCTCAGGCAGACTACAATAACAGCAAAACAATTGAGTAATGTGCTTAACATCCACATATTTACAAAGACACGTTTAATATTGTTTGAGGATTCAAATGGAAAAACTAAATGGTTTCACAAATTCAGCTTGTTCATTTGGTTTTCTTGCTGCAACATGTACTACGACAACAGAAAATTTAAAGTTGACAGCGAGAACCGAAGACCAACTCAGCAATCTGTTGCTCAGCAAGTCAGCTATATCTCATCAGATTTAGCTTGAGATAATTCCAGAGCAAACATTTCAAAACCAAATTTCTGAAACATCATTAAAGCTGAAACAGGATTCGGGATTCTAGTGCCTAACAAACTAAGCACTTGCAGAACTCATACTGGTAATTGAAATATAAACACACTCTACTCTTCATCATGGTGGGTAAGGTGTCAGGTGGAATTTCTGCAAGTAAAGCAAATTATATATATATATATATATATATATATATATATATACAGTATATATACATTAGTACTGTGGTCACATTTGATTTGCACCTGCATGCTAAAATGAACTAATGTGTATGAATGCAGTGTGATGACTGCCGGTAGGGCAAGGCGTCCATACGCTCATTCAGTAAGGTGCGGACGGCATGATCTGAGATGCATTCCATGCGCTCATTCAGTAAGGTGCGGACGGCATGATCTGAGATGCATTCTCAGAATTGCTTCATCAGGCACATTGCAGCCGTATCCAGAGGCACCAAGTGTTTCGCCTCCTATAACTGCCGATAACCGGTGTCATGTCAGTGTGTTTGAATGAAGTTTCCATCTGATGTCACCAGGCATTAAACATTGATGCAATCAGTAAAGTTACAGTTAATTATAGACGCTGCCCAATAGAAATAATTGATAAACTGTCAACATCTAACTCAAAGAAAAAAATGACATTTTATTGATTTATTTACCTATTATCCTTAATTTATACAGGGTAGGTTGACTGAGCACACATGGTCTTTTACAGCAACGCCCTGTTAAAACCAAGCCCCCACCCCGCTAATTCGACTGTAAAATCCAACACATTGTTGGTAAAATATATATACGCCTAATGGTGTGTGTGTGTGTGCTTCATTACTAGTAACTAGGGCCTGTCATAATAGCGTGCACTGGGGCCCGTTGTAACTACCTTACGCCACTGCTGCAAGGCTCTGTCTGAGTAAGCACTCTGATGGCACTTCAATAGTATACTATTAAGTAGGCTTGTTGAATAGACAGGACGAGAAAGTCGTTAAGTTGTTAAGATTTTCTCTAAATGTAGTATTCGCTGAGTATATTTGGAAGCAGACTTTTGAAAAAGTAGGCAAACATTTTGGTTGCATAAATATGACAAGCAGTTTCATAAAAGACATGAGGCGCAGCTTTGCTGACGTTTTCCTTCAATAACAACAAAAACAACATGTGATATGGCCGTGCAAGGGTGCAACGTCTTATGATGAGGCAGTGCGCATAAAGCAGGGGGGGCACAATGAGGCAGTGCGCATAAAGCAGGGGGGCCACAATGAGGCAGTGCGCATAAAGCAGGGGGGCCACAATGAGGCAGTGCGCATAAAGCAGGGGGGCCACAATGAGGCAGTGCGCATAAAGCAGGGGGGCCACAATGAGGCAGTGCGCATAAAGCAGGGGGGACACAATGAGGCAGTGCGCATAAAGCAGGGGGGCCACAATGAGGCAGTGCGCATAAAGCAGGGGGGCCACAATGAGGTAGTGCGCATAAAGCAGGGGGGGACACAATGAGGCAGTGCGCATAAAGCAGGGGGGACACAATGAGGCAGTGCGCATAAAGCAGGGGGGCCACAATGAGGCAGTGCGCATAAAGCAGGAGGGCCACAATGAGGCAGTGCGCATAAAGCAGGGGGGCCACAATGAGGCAGTGCGCATAAAGCAGGAGGGCCACAATGAGGCAGTGCGCATAAAGCAGGGGGGCCACAATGAGGCAGTGCGCATAAAGCAGGGGGGCCACAATGAGGCAGTGCGCATAAAGCAGGGGGGCCACAATGAGGCAGTGCGCATAAAGCAGGGGGGACACAATGAGGCAGTGCGCATAAAGCAGGGGGGCCACAATGAGGCAGTGCGCATAAAGCAGGGGGGACACAATGAGGCAGTGCGCATAAAGCAGGGGGGACACAATGAGGCAGTGCGCATAAATCAGGGGGGACACAATGAGGCAGTGCGCATAAAGCAGGGGGGCCAAAATGAGGCAGTGCGCATAAAGCAGGGGGGCCACAATGAGGCAGTGCGCATAAAGCAGGGGGGCAACAATGAGGCAGTGCGCATAAAGCAGGGGGGCCACAATGAGGCAGTGCGCATAAAGCAGGGGGGGCCACAATGAGGCAGTGCGCATAAAGCAGGGGGGGCCACAATGAGGCAGTGCGCATAAAGCAGGGGGGCACACAATGAGGCAGTGCGCATAACGCAGGGGGGGACACAATGAGGCAGTGCGCATAAAGCAGGGGGGGACACAATGAGGCAGTGCGCATAAAGCAGGGGGGGCCACAATGAGGCAGTGCGCATAAAGCAGGGGGGGGTCACAATGAGGCAGTGCGCATAAAGCAGGGGGGGGCCAAAATGAGGCAGTGCGAATAAAGCAGGGGGGCCACAATGAGGTAGTGCGCATAAAGCAGGGGGGCCACAATGAGGCAGTGCGCATAAAGCAGGGGGGCCACAATGAGGCAGTGCGCATAAAGCAGGGGGGACACAATGAGGCAGTGCGCATAAAGCAGGGGGGCCACAATGAGGCAGTGCGCATAAAGCAGGGGGGACACAATGAGGCAGTGCGCATAAAGCAAGGGGGCCACATTGAGGCAGTGCGCATAAAGCAAGGGGGCCACATTGAGGCAGTGTGCATAAAGCAGGGGGGCCACAATGAGGCAGTGCGCATAAAGCATTTCTTTCAACAGCTCAGCAGTTAGGTAAGACACACAAATTAAATTCTGCCAAATTAAAAAACGACATTTGTGATAATGATTTAGAAGGACATCTACTGATGGATTTAGTAAACAGTTTTTTCTTCCCTTCCAAGTGGTATTTTACTTTTTTAATGTTGCTTTTCCGTGCTGGAATTTGTATTTCGGAAAGGGCTTAATAAATTGTGTTTATTACGCGCTACGTATCTTCCCTCTTTTCATCCATAAAGAACAGAGGGCCCGGAGAGGAGCGAGAAAAAGCTTGTGTCTATAAATAATCTTCTAGGAGAGGCGCCATGCCACCGCATTGCCTTTGTGGTCTGCTCTTGCCTCCTGGGTCAGATTAAAGTGAGTGAGACATTGTCCATGCAGAACTACATCGAATCACCAAGAGGTCAGAATTCTGCACATACAGTATGTGGATATTAGCAAACATGAAAAATGTATTTTCGGCTGCTCAAATTTAATGATTCTTTGCTTGACAATGTATTTCTCTACACAATTAGGTTCACGTGCGTGCAAAACATCTCTTTATGTGCTCAAAATACCCTCTCATTTCAGTGTTTATATTTCAAAGGAAGGCAATAGGAACTACTGTACTTAAACTCATGACTTGGTCTAGGTGTTACCATAGTACTCTTTCCTACTGGGGTAAAAAGCCTAATTTCTTGCCAAATCTAATGTGGCTGTTGCCAAATCTAATGTGGCTGGCTAACCTGAAATACATCATTAGCCTAGGACATCTTTTTAAAAAATGTTTGCCCCCCATGCTGTTCATTGCTGAGGTCAGAGAAAAGCGCACCGCCCCATTTTGGTGCAGCAAAACGGTGTGGGATGTGTGTTCAACTACATGCTAATGAAAACTTCCAGTTTAAGAATGCATCTTGAATTTACACTCACCTGTAAGGAGAGTTCTGGAGGTTAAGAAGGTTTGATGAATCTGACATGAAGTGACACATTTTTACTCGTTTTATGTTGTAGTAACAGTTTTCTAATGCTACTTTGTACGGAGTAGCTAGCTATATGAACCATGTTAAACCAATAATGAATCGAGTAGCCTACTAACATTATCTGAGCAAAACTAAATGTTGGAAATGCCAAGGGCTGTTCATAACTGCATAGCAAACAGTTAATGGATGTATATCTACCATGGCCTGTCAAAGGTTAAACCCCCTTTCAACTTTTAACATGTACAACTTTAACATGTATTAGCCCCATTTAGCACAACTGCTTTTTGATGGAAACACAATCTCTGTGCAGCAACCCTATTGAGCAGATAGAAAAAAACCTTGAATCCACCATAGTCCAGCCATCACAGCCACATCAAAAAGCTACATAATCTCCGGAGGAAAGACTCGGGAGGAAGAGGGGATGGATGAGGTGATCAATAGGTCTATATACAGTGTACAGACCATGATGTCTGAGAGACTTCTTTATCTCAAATTGCATATTGTCTCAAGTGTTGATTTGACAGGACAAATATTGCTGTTTATATTGACAGACACTTAATTTTACCTCTCTATCCTGCTTTGCTGCAGTATGGTGAGAATCAGAATGCCAGTATTTCTACAAACTTGTCGCAAATGAGTCATAAATATTACTGTTGGCCTACTCTCAAAGGGAGAACACCTCGGACTTATCTGACAATTGCTGGACTTCCTTATCATTGAAGTTATGAATTCTGGTTGTGTTGAAGGTTTCGATGCAAATGTGAGTGAATTTCAAATTCATCACCGAAGGGAGATTGTTTTATTTCTGCCTGAGTTTTTATGAGGAATAAAAGCAAGTTTTTGGACTGTGTTTCTGCAAGCATTGTGTATTGTTGAGACAGTATTTCTTCATGGTCTGAAAATTATGATTTTGGCCAGTGTCCCAGGCTTGAGAGACTTCCATTTTACAACTTAAATATTTTATTAAAACTCAGCCACTCATTATAAATTAAGCAAGTACACAATTCAATCCCATTCAATACATTTTTATTTATTAATTTTAATAATAATAATAACATTATTACTGTTGTTGTTATAATTATTATACATTATACAATTTAGCATTAATGAGTAAGGATTTCATTTTTAATTTCAGCCTTAATGAGAAGCTAAATGTCAGATTTAAAGTATCTATTTTTTGTATATACAAAGACAGTATATGTATATGACTTTAAGGCACTGCTGACTGAATCCAGGCTAAAGACAGTAAATACTGTTGTTTCCATGTTGCATTGTCATTTTTAGTGTCTGGATCAAGCGTTCTTCGTTTAGTGGTGCTATATGAAATAATATGGCTCTGGTTGTGGGACCACACTGCTGGGAATTATATTATATTATAATTAACATAACACATAATATATTATATTATAATTAACATTAGAAAATGCCAATGCACCCATGACATTAGTTCCGAGTCAAGATAGTTTCTTAACCTATATGCAAACGGATTAGTACATGAATTTAAGTTACTATTTTTGAATTCAGTGATTGTATCAGCAGTGGGTGCATCCAGACTGGCCCCATGAAATATGTCTTACTGAAAGTCAACAGTTGTGCCAGCTCAACATCTGTTAGCCCATTCAACATCTGGCGTGCTCAGTAACTTTTTGTTTTCTTCATTCCTTCTGTACATGACAAAATTATTATAGCGGAATGTACTCAAGTCCAACGAAATGTTCCCTTAATTTTATGGTGTCTGACAGCTGACGTTGGCTAAAAAGGTGGTGAATTTGTTCAATTGGCCAAAGAAGAATAATGCAGATATTTTTGAGAAAGAAAATGAAGAAAGAAGCAAGTTACTCAAAAGCACACTCAATCCCAATGAATAGACCTGCAAATAATGAATAATTTTCTATGAATATTGTAACAACCTCTACAATATGTTTGGAAAAATACAGATAACATAACAAACTGAAACAGTAAAATACTTTATGTTCTGTAAAGAAATGCGAAATACCTTACAACCACAATTTAATGAAATGTTATACTATATATAGCGTACTTTATACAATCAGACTAAACACTGTCGTTATTGTACAAGACTGGTGTTTAATTTTTTTTTTGCATTCAAATCGAAAAGGCTAGATCCTCTCGAACTCCGCAGAACTCAAGCTGTTTTCTTCACTTTCAAGGTAATCAGAGATGTGCAGAAAGGGGTGTTCTGGTTGCTTGAGCAACTGCCCCTTTTGAATTTGATAAAATGATAATTTCATATTGTTAAAACATAAAACATCATTACTATTTAGGCCTACTTGACAATGGTTAATATTGGCACAAAATAGAGCCGTTAGCCCTTGTCTGAGAGTTTGAGTTTTAAATCTTGTTTGATGCGCGAGCGCAGCGTAAGCAGAGGCATCCTCAAGAGTGAGATTGTAATCGATAAAACAGTGAAGCAAAATAATAATACATAGATATGAGTAGAAAGTGTCACGTTATATAAGCTCTATGCTGGTTACTTTCATTAGAGCGACCTGCTATGTGAATTCTCAGCATATAGCAGGTCGCTTTATCGAACACGGTGTTGGCTGGCTGATTGTAGCTAGCTATATGAGCCTAAATATAGCCATCGCCACAATGCAGTCTAATACTTAAATGAAAATAAATCTGTAGCTGGCGATGGGTATCACGCTAATCAGCATCATTGTATTGTCTGTTATAGCCTGGCAAGCATTCACGGAAAAGAGAAGAGTAAGAAGGAGAAAGACAAGGGGCTGAACGTGGCAGGCAGAGGGAGTGCATCTCTGCCCAGCTGGTTAGAAAACTGCTACTACAGGTGAGATTGAGAGTCAGAGGGGGCTCTAGGGCAGGGCTGGGTAAGGATACATTTTAAATTATCCTATATAAGTTGTCAACCGAAACAAGCAATTGTCATTTTACACTCATTTTCTAATTGTAAATCCACTACAGTACTGTATTGTACGATCAGGAACATTACAAAATGAGAACAAAAATTTGTATCTGTCACGTATTGAAAAGATAAAAACAGACAATAACAATAATACACATATATGAAGCATCAGCGGTCATGTGTTTCTTTTTCATCACCTTTTAATACCATTAATTTTAATACCACCTCCTATAGTAGCGTCGCAAATATAGTCATACCAGGCCTAGATTTAATTATTTGTAAAATGTGCCTTTTTAGAAATTTGAGCAACTGCCCCTCTAACACCCTCTACACGTCCCTGAAGATAATGTTTCTCCTGCTTGCTAACCACTCCACATCAGCCAGTTCTGATCAGGACAAGGAAACTCAACTTTGTTTCCATAATAAGATTGAGGGCATTAATCACAGATGACCGGGCTCCCTTTCCCTGGGCTGTGTTGCATGCTGTGTCTGCTCATTCAGTACCAAGCCAACAGTCTTCAGCACTCTCCATATCTCCAATCTTATGAAAAACAATTAGTTGTTTGATATGTTTATTTCACCCTATTCCCACTTCTACAGACAAGGTTTTGTCATTACCAAACAAATTTAGCAAATTTATCTCCTGGTACTGGCTTTGTCCTGCCTAATTCAACTCAGCTGTCATTAGCCTATTTGAGATCAGCCTACAAGTCTAAAATGTTACTCCATTTTGAATGGAATTGCTCGGTGCGGTGCATTGCATTTCCTGGTTAAAGTTTCTGGTTTGGAGCATGCCGTCTCTGAGGCAAGCACTTCTGCTAATAGTTGGAATAACTCCATTTTCTTCTCTCTGCTTGTTCTACATTAATAAAGAATGAACATGTTTTTCTCTTTAGAACACACAGAAGGCACAGACCCTTCCCATTAGCTGCTAACTTCGATGTAATTACAGCCATTTTCGTATTTGTCAAATAGCCAGGCTTTGACATTTTTTTATATTTAAGCCTTTGTTCAGGCTTTTATTACCTCGCAGCTGGACTACAGCAAATACTTCTGACTGGAGCCCCAGCAAGAATTAACAAGCTTAAGTACATACTGTAAGGGTTTGGGTTTGTAACGATGAACCAAACGTGACAAAACAAAACACGATTAAAGAACAAGTCACTCACGAATGTGAGGACCACTAAAAGAGTCTCAGTAGCAAAATAATAAACAACCCACTAACACGGGTGTGGCTCGTAGACACGAGCAGAAATAAAACGAGACTCCCAAACAGAAATACACGAGCATAAGCTCGAAAACGAGAAAACAAAAAATCACTTTCGGAACGTAGACTATAACGCCCGATAAGAGGTGAAAAATAAATAAATAAAAATAAACCTCTCACTCGAAATAACGACAGGGACTAATCCCTAAAGAGCTTCAATGGCAGCTAAAGCTAATCTAGTAGTGAAAATATAGAGCAGCTATTTTCTAACCAACCCTGACTACGTGAAGGCACGGAATGACAAAGAAGCCCCAGGAAGCGGAAGTGAGAGGCTTAAATACCTAGCAGGTAATCGGACAGGTGAAACGAATGATAAGCGGGGAGAAGTAAAACCCCGAACCGGAACGTGATAAAAATCAGATAGACTGCTTACCGGACAGAGGACGAGAACCGTAGCGAAACAGAAAAAAATTGCCACGGACCATGACACACACAGTACTCTGCAAGGCCGGCCTTAATGCGTGATATTGACTCATTCATGCCAATGCATAAACCCAGCCCTTCACAAATTACACTACTTTTTAATAAAATACACTGGAGGGTGGATTGGGAAGAGATCTCAGTCCAGGCCCTTGTGCAATACAGAGCTCCTGTAACTGTATGCTCGTCCACACCACTACAGATTTGCTGATGCAAGGTGACTCAGACGTGCTGTAACTGAGCTCCTCATTTTTGCGTTTCCCATAATACAGGTGTATGATTTGGTAGGCCATGGCTAAGGCAGAATTGTGTTTAAAGAACAAAATCTTATAGGTAAGATAAAATCTTATAGGTAAGATAAAATCTTATGGGTAAAAGCCATGACTTCTCTGTCAATACACGGTGAGGTTCTGGCCTTGACATAAAATGTTCAGTGTTGCATCAACTCTGACAGACTATATTCTACTCTGATAGAATACATATGAACCCTCTGGGACTCATAGACCCTCTGAGTTCAATTTACACTGAACATTTTGCTGCCCTGAAAATAAATTGAGCTCTACTGCTGTGTCCCCAAAGTAGAGTCCCTGTCTTCATTATGATTTCATATTTCACCATTAGACTTGATAAACAATGAATGAGAAGGATCTTAAAGGCATTATACTGAAGAAGTGTGTTCAATTTGCACCAGATGTCTACAGAGACTTTTTGTCCAACTTGGAAATTGTCTAGTGTCATAGATTTAGATTAAATATGATTCTTCATTTTTCTTCGAGGTAATTTGTAACCACAGTCCATACAGTGCACATGCCTCATTACAACACAAAATGTACACACATTACTGGTTTTTTCGATTGCATACACACAATTTAAAAAAGCACACAGTTAGTGAAACCTGATACTCAATGAGCAAAACCTCAGCCCAGATCTGGCTATACTATAAGCACATTCTCAGCCTCACACTAAAACACTAAACACACTTCTCTACATTAGACACAGAAATCTAACATGATGTCTCTTCTTTGCCATTTCAAGGCACCACCTTTCACAATACCACACCCATGAACCAATTGATCAAACACGGCCGTCAGGTGTGCAGACAGTGATAGATTGAGCACAGCAGTGTGTAACTGGTTCAAACAGAATCAGATCGTATGAAACGTGTGTGCCATATGGTGACAAAATTGGGTTTTTATAAATTATTGTATAGTTTTGAAGGAAGCGTTTCATTTAGCAAAAAATCAGAGGTGTTCTGCTACTTGTGTGTGTGGTTGTGTGAATTGTGTGTAGTGTTTTGACAAAATGAGCCCCGTTTTCAAAACCGTGCTTAAGCAATTGAAGAAAAAAAACTGTAATACAGGTATACATCTGTGCATTCACACATGGTTATACAGGTTTATTTAAAAAAATCAAATAAAAAAAAACTTGTCACATTAACAAGGTATTTTGTTCAGTGTCGCAACAGCAGAAAAGACTAAACTAAAGCAGGCCCGTTTCCAGATTTGGGACCTACTGTATATCTACTGTGTATCTACTGTACATCTACTGTACATCTACTGTACATCTACTGTATATCTACTGTACATCTACTGTGTATCTACTGTATATCTACTGTGTATCTACTGTACATCTACTGTACATCTACTGTGTATCTACTGTATATCTACTGTACATCTACTGTGCATCTACTGTACATCTACTGTACATCTACTGTGTATACTGTATATCTACTGTATATCTACTGTGTATCTACTGTGTATCTATCTGGTAGTAGTGTGAAGAATGGGATTGAAGGGGTGCTAGGGGTCATGTGCTATAGCGAATAAACAGACTTTGCTGGCAGCGTTGGTGGATGTCAGTGGTATTTGAAAGACTCCACCATCTCAACAGTTTAGCGGTTGATGCAAGTGGGTTTATGAGTTGTGCAGTGTGTGCCAAGTGTACCGATAATTATTTTATCTTTGTGACATTCAGGGCCATATTACTATTGATTCACCTCAGTCTTTACTTTGATCAGATAATTAATTTTGTTACCTCTTTTAATGAAATTGTTTGCAATATAGCACAATGTGAACATCTGATATGTATTCTACATGACATGCATAGCTATGCATAGCACCCCTATTTTCTATTAATACAATGCTCAGTGAAAGAATATTTTGTTTAACAACTAATACTGTATATATTTTTTGAAAAGTGTTAGGACGGTGACACATTTCTTGTTGTTTTGGCTCTGTACTCCAGCACGTTGGATTTGAAACGGAACAGTGTGTCAGGGTGAAGAACAGACTCAAGCGCAGACAGGACTAGAAAAATAAACCAAAGTTTATTATTAGCAAAAGCCATGAGGAGAAGGCAGAATCGTAGTCAGGAACAGGCTGTACTCAAAACCAGGTGATCACGGCAAAAGTACAGAAACACAATCCAAAAAGTGAAGTCAAGAAACACAATCAAAAAGTCAGGAAAACAGAAATCAGGCACACGAAGAAACTAGCAAAACACGGGTCAGGAAAGGCTTGTAGCAAAACAGAGCAAAGCAGGCAACTGTGACAAACTCTGGATTCTCTTGACTCTTACACAGACTCTTGATATCTTATTTTCACTTACAAGCGATACTATAACATCTCTGCATTTGAATGGATCTCTATTGGAATTGGGGGGTGGGACTAGATTAAGCTGTAAATTACACGGGAAAGTATGAAACACATGGTTGGCTAAATGGCTATAAATCATCAAGGGTCTGAGGTATTAAACAAGCTTCAAACCATCGCTCTGCTACCAAATATGCAGTAGATATGGATGGATCACTTTAAAGGTTGTTTCTCCTGACTTATTTTTCCATTAAGTGCAATAGGAAAATGAGTCAGGAGAAAAAATCCACAGCTGGAGATCAACAAACATTAGTTGCATCTTGAGGATATAAATCTCCAGATTTACATTTCTTTAATACACTCTATTTATTTATATAGCTGGATATTTACAAAATCAATTCTGGTTAAGTACCTTACTCAAGGGTACAAGAAAAATGCTCTGCCAGGGAATTGAACCATCCTGCAAACTCTGGGTTACTCCCATTTTCTAACCATCACACTACATCGCTGCTACGATCACGGGGCTCTTATTCAATGAACGTTATCAAGTACCAAGCCATCGATCCCCCTGCAAGGAAGCAGGCAGCAATGGGATTTTTCAGCTCGACGATAATTCTACGAACATCTCAGAATCAACGAAGAAATGGTTAGCTGACCCACAAAATGACTGTTTCGCAATGACCATCTCAGACTTGAACCCAATCGAAAATGTGTGGTTGAATTAAAGTGGGCAGAAAGAAAAGGAACGGAAGGATTTTTAAATGTTTTGTTTGATGCCATTTAATATATTTTTTTAAAGTAGAATATTTTTCATGTGTGTCAGTTATTTTATTATTATTTAGTTTCAGTCCTTTTTGTTCATATTAATCAAGGGTGTGAATAATTTTGGAGGGGACTGTGAATCAGCTTCATATACTATGCAGTGGTAGACAGAGACTATACTGTTCTCTAATTTTATTAAGAACATAAAAACAGTTTCATAACAAGAAAAGAGCCTTCAGCCCAAGTATACTTTATTTTTTCCTCCAGTCTAACTAGCATTCAGCCCATTGAAATCTTTGATCATGCCCCAGGGTCTTCACTCTTAGTGAGATCTCATTCCATGGCTGTTCTATGCATTGCGCATAAAAGCATTCAAGCACCAGTGTGATATTTACCTGGGCCTCATTCTCACCTGGGCCTCATTCTCACCTGTGCCCCTCTGCCACTGGTTTGCTTGAATGTCAGCCATAATTTATTAGCAGCAAATGTTTGAACAAAAAGTCCTCAACACCTTTTTAAAAATGTGTGAATGCACAGCCAATGGAGAGTCTGTTCCGATTCAGAGCGCAGAGCATTGCTTTTCCATCACAAGGTCACCAGTTCAAATTCTGCCGAGGCAACACGTTCTGTTCTCAAGTGTGGAATAAAGGCATTTCACATTTCATATGAATAAAGAAACATGTCTTTTATTTATTTTTATTTACTTGTGCTTTGTCCCCATGCCACTGCTTGCAGCGATGTTTGTGTTTTACATTTTTTTAAAAGCCCATGTGTACTTGATGAGAATACAAATCTGGTTATGAAAGCCAGGCTGAGGGCTAAGAGATTGCAATAAGTCACATGTTTGCTAACGTATTGCTTGCTAACAGACTCAGTTCATAGCTTGGGTACGTCCATACTAAATGCTTGAAACACTCTATAAAGCACAGCTAATGTACCGTACGTCTTGTGATTTCAAACTCACTGGCGTCAGGGAAAGAGCTAATTATAATTAAATATGGTATCATATGAGAATAGAAACAGGAATCAATAATACTAATAATAAGTTTAAGTGAATGCATTTCAGTCTAAGCCATTTAAATTAAAGTTGATCAAACCACCACTTTGAATATGAATGTGGTGAGCACACCACATTTGATGTAGAGGATCTGAAACCTCAAATGCTTCCTGAAGATTAAACTTTGGCACACTGTAGCTTGAATCTCTGACACTGCAAACAAAGGTCTTATGTGCTCTTATCAAAGTAAGCTTCAGGAGATCAACGTGACTGTTAAGCAGCCTCAGGAGATGTAGAATGCAGAGATTGTCCATGGACTATGAGGTCACCAAAGAAAACTGGGGGTATAATTTAAAAATCGATCTCATTATCAACTCAAAAAGCAAAATCCAAGATACAGTGAAATTATCAAGGTTCAGTCTCAAAATCCAGAGACCCAATAGAACAAATCCTTGATTTGCTCCCTTTTTTATAACATTTCTGATGTTTTGATGCCTCAAACAGGCAGCTCAAATTGCCTTTCCCTCCAGAACAGATCTGTGAGGCAGATCAAAATAAACAACATTGTGCTTTTGAAGATGTATTGATTGTGGAGTTAAGTGTTTTTAGCATTTAATTGGTACACTTGGCAGAGGTGTTGAAAAAAATACCCAGAGTATTCCAATGAGTTTTGTCCAACCTCATAGATCCAGGTCCTATATAGTCAAGCCAGAAAGTCTGCACACCCCTTTCACCTTCTCCACGTTTTATTACGTTACAGACTTATACTACAATAGATTGAGTTCATTTTTTGCCTCAAACATCTACACACAATAGCCAATATATTATAAAATAGGTTATTTAGGGGTTACATATCTGTACACACCCTTAGCCTAATACTTGCTGCACCTTTGGCAGCGATTACAGCTTCAAGGCGTCTTGGGAAAGAAGCTAAGCTTGGCACACTTGTTTCTGGACATTTTTGCCCATTCCTCTTGGCATATCCTTGCAAGCTCCGTCAGGTTGGATGGGGAGCGTCGGTACACAGCCATTTTCAGCTCTTTCCACAGATGTTCAATTGGATTCAGGTCTGGGCTCTGGCTGGGCCACTCAAGGACATGAACAGACTTTCTCCGAAGCCACTCCTTTGTTCTCTTGGCTGTGTGCTTCAGGTCGTTGTCATGTTGGAAGGTAAACCTTCACCCCAGTCTGAGGTCCAGAGCGCTCTGGAGCAGGTTTTCTTCATCCGGAGAATCCGCCACCGCTTCTTCACAACATACTCATACCCAGGTCCTAGACTTGTCTCATTTGCAACCTCCCTAGGCTTCGCCACGTCACTTCCCTTCTTATCTCCCTCCCCTGGCTACTGATATTGACTCTCAGTTTAAAACCTTGGTGCTAGCCTATCAGGCAGCTAAAGTGACCTTGTCGTTATACGTTTGAAAAGATCACTTGGCCCCTCCCCCTACACCACACCTCCCAACATGCCTGCACTTCCAGACCATGTGTCCTCTGTGTTCTGCCACGAACACCAACCCTCCGTAACGGTCCTTGCCGTTAAGAACCCTGGCCACTGTCATTAGATTAAATGTAGATTTAAGGAACTTGTTCAAACTTTATTATATGAGCTGATTTTGCTGTGCAGTTCTGGAACCCAGATACCTCCATTTACATATTGTACTATAAATACAGCAACGATGTCTTTTACTTTTTTTTTTGCTACCATGATCATATATTATTGTTAGCTGATAAACACATGATTTCTTACTGCTTATTGTTTCATATATTCAGCTCAACTATATTTAGTACTGTTCTCTGACCATTCTAAAGGCATATATTTCAAAAAGTGAAAATATTATGCAATATTAATTTTAATCAGCATTAAAGGTTCCTTAAATGCTGAACCTTTTTCCTATTTTTTTTTTTTTGTAGGTTCTTCTCTTCAAAGCAAATGCCTTAAATTAAATACCATTCCTACATTTATTTTCAGTTTGCACCTGATATCTGAGCAAATATAAAAAATATGACTTGTTTAGTCTGTGAGAAGAATGGGACTATTGCGACAAGGTTGGACAACATTCTATTGACTCCTATTCAAAGTACTGCTTCTACAGCATAAGTTTGGTATAGTCTTTTTAGACAGGCAATTCAGCGACTTGAGTATCTTATTAGTTCCTCCTAGATCTTTGGCCCATATAACCCCATAAGAAGTGCAAGTGTATAAAATTATTATTTAAAAAATCAACCTCCAATCCAAGAGTATGTTCTCGCCAAAGCATGAGCAGTTGAGGTTTGCTAACGGCCTTCTCCCTGTCGTGAAAGGAAGAGACATGGTTTAACGTGACCAGAGAGGCTGATAATGATGCTGCATCCACTAGAGTCTGCTTTGATTAATGACTTTGAAAGCCATGGCACTTAAAAATGCATGTTCAGAAGACATGGACAGTTGTTATCTCTGAAATCCCAATGCATTCTGTTCAAATATAAATGCCTTTCCCCCCTCCCTGGCAGAATAAAAAAACACGGACCTTGCATCCCCTTTTGGCACAGCATTCATGAGAACCTTTATTTAGGAGGGAACTGCCTAATGACTATCTTGCCATTATTTCACCTGAATAATGTTACTATACGGTTCCTGTGCCGCCGTTTAAAAAAAAAAAACACATAGGGCCCTATCTTACACCCGGCGCTAAGCAGCGATAACCCAAGTGTCTTTGCTATCTTACACCCGGTGCATGGTTCATTATAACGCCTTGCGTTCATGTTGTTTAAATACCATGTATTCTTTAGCAAAAGAACACCCTCGGCTGCGTTAGCTCAGAGCCGGAGAAGTGTAAAACCAAAACGAAAGTAAAAAAAGTGCTAAATAGATAGCGCAGAACTCTACCAGGAGAAAAACAAATCCTATACCCGATTAAGTAGCTAACTAGCAAGTCCCCCCTGAACATAAACAATGTTTAATATCAGGAGGTCGCTTGTACCTGGCTCGAATGCAATGTCGTAAGATAGTCAAGCATCGGAGAAGCGGAAGTGAGAAAGTTAAATACCCTGCAGGTAGAAGCGCAGGTGAAAACAATTATGAGGACAGCAAACCATGAAATGGGTGGAAAAAATCTGATTGATTCACAATCGGGAAAGCAGGACGAGAGCCGCAAAATAAAAAAAATAAAAAACAGCCACAAACCGCTACAGAAAAATACCTCTTATTAGCATACCTGTGTCTCTCCAGTTATTCTCTCACACACAAAAGAGGTGGGATAAGACACGAGGAAATTAACCCCAGCATTTTCAACACAACTGTATTCATACATTTTTTTCTCTTGTACTGTGTGAAAACAATCACCAGAAATGTTTAATCCAGAGAGTATGTGCCTCCTCATGCTTGACAAAGTTGCAGTAAAGCTTTGTGCTTATAGTTTTTTCTATTGCGAATGGTCGTCTTTCATACCTGTTGAGTGAGCTTAGGGTGTGTGGAGCTTAGGGTGTGTGGAATCTAGCAATGTTCTCAGCTTAAAATGAACACAGGAGATGATAGCTCTCTTAAATACTCAATATCTCCATTGTTATAGTGTTTCAGCAGCCAAACCAACCGAACAACATTTGGCAATGCAGTGGAAGCCTGTCCAGACACAGTTTTACAGGTTCAACATTCAGAAAAATTAACTCCCTAAACTGCATGGTATGTTACTGAAAAAATATGATTCCGTCCAGGCAAAAGCCACAAGTGCTCACATTGTATTGACAGTTTATAGAAAGTCACAGAAAAAAAACTGTTGTTACATTTGCTTTTCTGAACTTGTCAATGGTGGCTATGAAGAAGCAAACGCTTGCATCCACAGCATTTAAGCCGAAGTTACCGACAGATGTTGACAGCCTATGCATTACCATTCAATTTCAATCAGTGCACTCAAACACTTTCATACATCCAAACATACATATTTATAACTGACAATCCATCTCCAGCAATACTCAGACATATTGACTATAAGTTAATTAAAAGCTCTATGGCCTGCCTACAAGTCAGCCTGTCAGAATGATTTGAGGAAATCCGTTGATGTTCGTCACCTCTGGAATTCCAGTCTTCCTCTCGTCTCTCCACAGCTCTAGAATGCAGAAGGGAGTCTATCGGGATCCATGTACTTCTGGATTGAAGGGATTGCCTGAAAAAACGCTGCGAGCAAGGTAACAGCCTGTATTTACCAATAAGCACTGCACAGGTACATTCCCTTTCGTCTGTGCTGTCCCCGAGCATTCAACCTTACTTATCTGCTTCAAGCGTAGAGAGCCTTTTTGATGTCTGATGAAAAACAGTGCTGCGATTTCCTGGAATTTTCTCTCCATCTTTAATTATATGTGTCGCAGCCCGGCTACATGCTATAAGTTAGCGCTGAGGGTCAAAAAAGACAAATCATTTTAACTAGTTTTACTCAGACAAGCACATGCAGTTGTCATGTCTCTGTGACTTAAAACTGCAAAACACAGCAGAAACCTTTCAGATTGTCTGATCTCTGCAGCAATGGAATCAAGGCTACGTTGCATTGACCCCCCTCACCCCCCATAGATAACATCTGTAAGCAGGCTCATTAGCTGAGGCACTGGGATGCAAACAGGAGGCTCTGTCTGAGGCCCACAGGAGGCTCTGTCTGAGGCCCACAGGATGCAGCGATGCAGAGCTTCAGTGACTGATAGACTATGCATGTCCGTTTATTATTACATTATAAAAGCACTGTGACAAGAATGGTAGGGGAAAAAAAAAAAAATCTGTTTTTCTCAAGGCTACAGTCACAGGGCATTTTATACAGTAATATGTGATTTTCCCCTTAGAAAAAAAACCTGTCTGTCTACTCGCAACACAGAGATTGGTAATATAATAGAACTAATCGTATGGACACGAGTGTGTGCGTGTGTTGGAAAAGATGGTATAATTGTATAACTGTATAATTTATTAGATAGACGATGGTATCGTAGGCAACAGCCCGACCCTATTGCTGTATATCCAAGCACTTTAAGGAAATACTCTTTACAACAACAATGCCAAATAATTGATTGAATTTAGGCCTATTGCTGCTCTCAAAACCCATTTCAATTTAGACATAACGTTTCCCCTCAAGGCCTTGTTCTCTCGATTATACGCCATCAAAATCTGTGAAGCCAAAGAGAGAATCCAGTTCAGTCATTTTTTCCCTTCAAGAAGCTGACAGGAGACTCCTTCGCTCCCTGGAGACATACCGCTCTCATGTTGGCACGTCTTGCGACCGCTGTCTGGAACGCTGGTCAACCTACAGGTGAGCCCTTCCAATTTGCAGTCAAGGGCATTGAGCGTTTGTTTATTGAACGCGGTGTGTTAAACCTTGACTGAGTTTTTCTGCAGCCAGGTGTTAAATTGTTCCAAATTCTTAGTTAACGCATGAACAGAGTCGTTGGTGTGTTTCATATGTAGCTTCAGCTTTTCTAACTGTGGTGTTCGGCACACAGCATCTTTTACTGCCCATATTGCACTCGTGTCAAGGCTGCGCTGTTGTGAAGATAGCGTCTCTAAGTCTTCTTTTGACATCCTCGCCCTGTCTGTAGATTTTTATTATTTTTTTCACTGCAATATGTCATTTCCTCATTTACCATGACCAGGATTCAATCAGCATTTTAAGTTTTACTCTTGCTTTCTCTGAAATGGCCTTCTGAACTATGTTCTAATTAGCAGTCAATGTAGATTTCAATGCCTTTCTGTGCATCCAGTAACCAAAACACAGCCATTTATTAATGTTTTAAACATTCAAGAACATCTTCTGTTGTGAGGTGGATATACGTGATAGAACACTGACAGGACCTGTTCACAAAACTGCAAATGCAATATACATCATACTGTAAATATATAATTGCTCGTACACACACACACACACGCACACGCACACGCACACAAACTTCATACTGTGAATCTAGATATCAGCTGGGAAATATGAACAATGTTCCACCAAGGTTATATGAGTAATTTGAATCATAAATTCAATATGGGTGATTACAAAAAGTGATCTATAAAAAGAAAATTATGAGTAATTGCCTCTTAAAAAGGACTTAAACTTAACGTCATTATCTGTTACTTCCATGTAATTGCATGGCGTCTACAAGACAATCTTCCATAAAAATATGGTCTTTAAGTTGTGGCACATCTACTTAATACCCACTATCATCCTGATTTTACTGCATCTCTTTCTTGTCTTTGAGGAAGCTTTTCTTTAGCAGGAGAGTAATTTGTTCCACTGAAAAATTGCTCTCCCATGATGAATAAATTACAACATAATTGCATTTTATCTTTGCGTCTCAACACCGGTTTCTGTTTGAAATTTCTTTTAAGAAAGCAAGCTGCTTATTTTTGTGTATGTTAGACAGGCTTTAAGGAAATGTCTTGTTCTCTAGTGCTTTGCATCCCGCTAACAGCTCTGTTTGATTGGTGGGCTCATGTGGGACTTGGAGTCCTTCTGTGTTTACAGTTTTTCTCGATTGCATAAACACAAAAACTGGTTCCTGTAGCACAAAAACCCATACCCATAACCGTAAATACTATTCACCTCTTTCCACGCGTAGGTCAGTACAGTAATGGATGACCATATGTCAGTACAGTAATGGATGAGCGTAGGTCAGTACAGTAATGGATAAGCGTAGATCTGTACAGTAATGGATGAGCGTAGATCAGTACAGTAATGGATGAGCGTAGATCAGTACAGTAATGGATGAGCGTAGATCAGTACAGTAATGGATGACCATATGTCAGTACAGTAATGGATGAGCGTAGATCAGTACAGTAATGGATGAGCGTAGATCAGTACAGTAATGGATGAGCGTAGATCAGTACAGTAATGGATGAGCGTAGATCAGTACAGTAATGGATGAGCGTAGATCAGTACAGTAATGGATGACCATATGTCAGTACAGTAATGGATGAGCGTAGATCAGTACAGTAATGGATGAGCGTAGATCAGTACAGTAATGGATGACTGTAGATCAGTACAGTAATGGATGACCGTAGGTCAGTACAGTAATGGATGAGCGTAGGTCAGTACAGTAATGGATGAGCGTAGGTCAGTACAGTAACGGTAGTTCATATTTGCAGAACTGAGAGGTGGCCATCTAATGGAGGTAGGCAGAGACATCTCACAGCTGAGCAGGAGACGGCCCTGGTGAATATGGTGATGCCAATAATTCCATCCGTTTGAGGGAAATTCAAACCCAAATAGTTGAAGACCAGGTAGTCTTCCAAGGAATTGACAGCATCAGCATTTCCGCCATTGACCAGATCGTTCAGAGGAACCACGTAAGGAAAAAGCAGCTGTACCGTGTGCCTTTTGAAAGGAATTCAAACTGAGTTAAGGAGCAACGATTCCAATATGTGCAGGTAATTGCTATACTGTACATAATTTTTACAGTATGTAGAGTATGGCCCATCTCTCCAGAATATCAATAAAGTACTGTATAGTACTGTAATTTGTTACAGTAACTGCAGTACACAATCTCAAATTAAATTCAACCCCTATTCTAATTCAATTTCTAACTCTCCCGGGGCAGCTATATACGCATAATTTCTTTCCGAGCCCCTCCCCCAACCCCGGAGCAGCCGCCAATTGCCTCTCCCACAGGGCACCGGCCATGCTCGGATCTGGCAGGACCGGGGCGCGAACCCCAATCCTCTGAGTACAATTGCACCGACTGAAGGTCGGCGCTCTTACCATTGTACCACCGCGGCCCCCATTGCCTGAATTATGAAGGTCAACAACCTTTTGTCTAACTTCATTTGTCTGTTCTCTTCCCCATGTTGTAAAGTTGAAGCTGAAAATGATTGCATAAGATCTGGTGAGTGTTCGGTGAGCTGCGGAAACCATTACTTGCCCTTGCAATAAAGGGAAATGACCAGGGGCCGTTTGACTCATTAATGTATTTAACACAAACCTGTTTCTGCATTATTCTGGACCTTTATCAGAGCAACGTTTTGTGCAAGCACTGGCTACCTCAGGGCCCAAAACCCATTAATTTACTGCTTTAATCACTTCCCCTGTTTGGTTTCTGAAGCAATGGCCAACATTTCTTTCATTGTCTCTCGCTGCTCGTATATAATGCTGTGTGATGAGCATGGCTTAATGTCATCCAAGGAAGCTATTGAATGTCATATGAATGGAATGTTGTATAATATTATATAAATTGAATATAGAAATATAGTTATAATTATTATGTCTAGAGGATAGAGTGTCTGCATTGTATGCCTATTTGGGAAAACTAGTATTACAAATGATCATTTCAGCCTTGTATAAAAAATACAAGACAAGTACTGACAGTTTACAACTGGACTACCTCTTCTTGCTTTCGAGGCCATGGGACAGATATGGCGGGTTCTATCCCAGCAGAGGTGGCGGGTTCTGATTGGGTGATTGGGTGATTGGATGATGACAGAGGGCTTGGATAGATGACAGCGGGACTTGATTGCTGATTGACAGGCGGCACAGCGAATGAAGGTGGTGGCAGGCGAAGGCAGGGAAGTCCACAAAACAGTAACACAGGCACGTAACACCTCCCCCCTTAAGAACTAACTTAACACATTTTTATATATATATATTTTTTAAGTTAGTTAACATTGTTACCAAAAAAAACCAAAAAAAAACAACTATTCCCATCCACTAAACAAGGTAGTTAAATACTAAACACAGGTTACCCAAAACTCAGAGACAACGCATCAGCCAGTACATTGTCACTTCCCTTCTTATGACGAATGATGATGTTGTATTGCTGTAGAATCAGTGACCAACGCATAAGGCGCTGGTTCTGATTATACATTCTTAATAAAAACACTAATGGGTTGTGGTCTGTAAAGACCTCGACAGGGTTGGAACTTGAGCCAATGTACACTTCAAAAAACTGTAAAGCTAATAACATTGCCAGTGCCTCCTTCTCAATGGTACTATAGTTTAATTGATATTTATTAAATTTGCGCGAGAAGAAACTGACGGGATGATCAACTCCATCCGGATCTTCCTGCAGCAATACTGCACCAGCTCCCAGAGCACTGGCATCAACCTCTAACTTAAACGGTTGTGCAAAGTCTGGAGCGGCGAGTAGTACAGGCGCACTGCATAGTAAAAGCTTAACAGCTTCAAAGGCATGTTGGCAGTCTGAGGTCCACACAAAATATTTTTTTTGTACTGAGCGCACTTGTTAAGGGCGCTACAACAACAGAGAAGTTCCTGCAGAAACTCCGGTAATATCCAGCCATTCCGAGGAAACGGCGTAACTCACGCCTAGTAGAAGGCGTAGCGAAACCAGCAATGGCAGCAATCTTTGCTTCCAATGGCCGAACTTGGCCATGACCCACTTGTTTTCCCAGGTACGTCACGGTCGCTTTGCCAAACTCACATTTGGCGAGATTCAGAGTTAGCGTTGCTTTGGCCAACCTCTCAAACACACAACGCAACACCGAAACATGATCGGTCCAACTATCTGACCTGATCACTAAGTCATCTAAATAGGCATAACAGTCCGAAATACCCATTAGTACTGTATTCACTAGCCGCTGAAAAGTGGCCGGAGCGTTACGAAGGCCGAAAGCTAAAACATTATACTGGAGGAAGTTGTCAGGGGTAACAAACGCGGAAATCTCAGACGCGCGAGGAGTTAAAGGCACTTGCCAATACCCCTTTAGCAAATCAAGTTTGGTGACAAACTTAGCAGCACCAATATTATCGATGCAGTCTTCCATTCTCGGTAGAGGGTAGGAGTCTGGAACCGTAACTGCATTTACCTTTCGAAAGTCTGTACAGAAACGCGACGAACCATCAGGTTTCGGCACAAGAATACAAGGCGAGCTCCAAGGACTAGCACTGGGCCTAGCCAAGTTATTATTTAAAAGGTATTGCACTTCCCGCTTCATAGCCTCACGTTTAACAATATTAACCCGATATGGGTGTTGTTTAATAGGGGCAGCACCGTTCACATCAATGTCATGATGTGTTACGGTAGTCTGAGAAGGGGTATCACCAAAAAGATTTGGAAATCCTTTTATTAAATTAACAATATCAGATCTCTGAACATCTGATAAGTGAGCAAGGTGGGACGACAAATCTGACAAAGTCTCCGAATTGGTGAGTCTAGCACATAGATGAGGGGCGTTCCGAAGCACAAGGCCATCCTCATCCTCTGTACAATCCAACCTGAAGTTATTCATTACGGGGCTAACGCTAGCTACTTGTGACACAGGCAGAACTTTTTTTACATCCTCTGACTGAGGTGTCTCTCTAGAATGATATGCCTTAAGCATATTAATATGGCACACTCGTGATTGCCGTTTACGATCGGGTGTTCGAATTACATAATTACTTTCACTCAGTTTTTCTTCCACAGTATAGGGACCAGAAAAACGAGCAGACAAAGCAGATCCAACAATAGGCAATAATATTAGAACCTGATCCCCAGGTTTGAAATTGCGATCAACAGCCTTCCAGTCAAAACGACGTTTCATTTTGCTCTGAGCTGACGAAAGCGACTCTTTAGCAAGGGAATTGACATGCTGCAATTTTTCTCGGACCTGACGACAGTAATCCAACACATTAGGCTTAACATCCGAGTCAAACATAAACTGGTCCTTCAGGACTTTTAAAGGACCCCGAACAGTATGCTCAAATACGAGTTCAGCAGGGCTGAACCCTAACGATTCCTGTACCGCTTCTCGTAACGCGAACAGAATGAATGGCAGACCTTCCTCCCAACAATTTCCAGTCTCCAAACAATACTTGCGGAGAGCAGATTTGAGAGTCTGATGCCAACGCTCTAAGGCCCCCTGGCTCTCAGGGTGGTAAGCACTTGAGATCTGATGCTTAATATCCAGAGACTGCGCAAACTGTTTAAACTGTTTTGACAGAAAATTAGTGCCCTGATCCGTTTGGATAACTTTAGGGAATCCAAATATTGAAAAGAACTGAGTCAACGCTTTAATCACATTTTTGGTAGTGATTGTGCGCAATGCTATAGCTTCCGGAAATCTAGTCGCAGTACACATAATGGTTAGCATGAATTGTTTACCAGATTTTGCCTTAGGAAGCGGACCCACGCAATCCACAATTACATGCTGAAACGGCTCACCCATTACTGGAATTGGACAGAGCGGGGCTGGTGGAACAACCTGATTAGGTTTTCCCACGACCTGACAAATGTGACAAGACCGACAGTGGTTTACAACAGCACTTTTAAGACCTGGCCAAAAGAAATGCCTCAACACGCGATTATACGTCTTTGTAATTCCCAAATGACCAGACCAAGGATTTTCATGGGCTAAAATTAATACTTGCGGTCGATACACAACAGGTACAACAATTTGAAAAACGACACCCCATTCGGCTTCCATAGTTAACGGAGACGACCACTTCCTCATTAACAAACCATTATCTAAAAAATAAGCCATTGACTTTTCTTTCACCATTTCTGGTTTAACAACCATCTCAAAGCATTTAAGCAAGGATGGATCATGCTTCTGAGCAGAAACAAGTTGTTCACGAGTGGCAGGAAACTTTTCTGAGGCCAACTCCACAGGTAAGGTAAGAGTTTTACATTCCTTGTCACCGAAGTTTTGAGGTTCGACCTCTGTACTTGCCTCCGTTTTTACCCGTGGTATTTTCGGTTCGGTGAGAGAAATATCTTCTGTAAAAATGGACGCTAACTCCGATAAATCCACTTCCTCTCCCCATTTCTTTGATTGGGCTCGAGTGAGCACGCAAGCAGGAAAAACACTGGGAAGTGATTTAGACACGTCAGACATTGTAGACGATACGGGTTTATTTAGCACTTCAAGTACTGGATGCACTTTACCTCCGGCAATATCATTTCCCATTAAAAAATCAACGCCTGGTACCGGCAAAGCGGACCGTACAGCCACATTAAAATAACCCGTTACTAATTCAGTTTGAACATGTACTTTGTGTAAGGGAACAGTTACAAAGGCCATGTCAATTCCCTGAATTACAACGTTAGCACCACTATACGTCACATCCGATACAGCGATTACGTCGGCTAACACAAAAGATTGTGAAGCTCCCGTGTCTCTTAAAATCCGCACTGGTTTTTGCTCAGTTGGATCACCGGAAAGGGAAACAAAACCTTCAAAAATAAACGGCTCAAAACCATCTTCAGGTTTGCTTACAGGACCGTTTAAACACGGAGTACTTTGACGAACAGTTCTAACAAAGCCTGTAGGCTTGGCTGAAGCAGCAGTTTTCGTTTTCAAAGCATAACAATTAGCAATTACATGCCCTACCTTATGGCAATAGAAACATTCACGTTCCTCTTTAGACCGCGGTGGTGACGATTTGGAATCTTTTGGAGATTCACCGTCCTTATAACTACGGGAAGCAGCAGGTTTAGCTCCCTGGATGGAACTAAACACAGTCTTGTGAGTGAGTGCAAACTCATCCGCAAATATCGCAGCTTCAGACAAGGACATCACTTTTTGTTCATTTAGGTAAACAACAATTCGTTCTGGAGCACAATCCTTAAACTCTTCTAACAAAATTAATTCGCGAAGAGAGTCATAGTCATTTGCTTTACTCGCAGCACACCATTTGTCAAACAGAGTTCCCTTTTCTCTGGCGAACTCTACGAATGATTGGGCGGAGGTTTTCTTTTGGTTTCTAAATTTCTGTCTATAGGCCTCCGGCACCAATTCATATACACGAAGGATAGCCGCTTTCACAATGTCGTAATCCATGCTCTCTGGTAGAGTTAGTGTAGCCATTACGTCTTGTGCTTTCCCTACAAGTTTGCACTGTAGCAAGGTTGTCCAAATTTCTTTGGGCCATTTAAGAGCTGCAGCCAAACGCTCAAAAGTGCTGAAGTAGGCATCTACCTCAGTCTCTCGGAAAGAGGGTAGAGCCACATGTCTCCTGACATCGTATCCAGCAAAACCAAGTGGTGGGGACATACCGGGGGTAACCATAGTGGAGTGTTGCTCTGCAGCGCTTTGTAACTCCAGCTGCCGCAACTTAATCTTTGTCTCTGCCTCTACTTCCAGCTTTCTTATGGAAAACCGGAATTCCTGCTCCATTTTAAGAGCCCTTTCTTGTGCCTCAGCCTCACGAGCTCTCTCCTGAGCTTCTAGCTGCAGCCGAGCAAGACGGACTTTCAGCCGCACATCAGCCCTCGACCCAGTGGAACTCGGAGAATAACCCTCAAACCGTGGAAAAGTTACTGGGGGAGTCTCGACCTTCACCTCAGTTCCGGCAGATTCCCCAGCTCCCTGCGGTGATTCGGGATTCTCCACAACCGCACGGGGCAATAAGCCTACACCAGGCTGGCTAGGAGGTAAAATGACAGGCGAGACAAATATTTTCTGTTCCACCAGCTTTTCCCACACCAATGATTTAATCTCCTTTTTCAGGAGGGTCCTCACAACAGAGAGACCTAAGTGATCCGCTATTGCTAGTAAATCTGCCTTACGACACTGATCAAAAGCTCCAAACGAAGGCTGTTCAATAAAATCTTTTACATTGAACGCAGCCATTTCTCACTCTGCTTATTTGCGTACCACTGTACAACAACACAATATTATTATTACTGTTCAAATATATCCCGGACGAGCCCCCAAATATGTTACGATCCCCACGGGCCTAGGGGTGCATGGGGTAGGTAACGTGATGTAAAGCGGGTGATGTAAAGTATACTGAACTAGTAATAACAATATAAAACAGACCGGATAGCAAACTCAGTGCATAAGTTTTTACTGTGGTAAATATATACAAAGAGTGCAACACTAAATACATACACAATACCAGACTCACACAACCAGGCTCAAGGGACGATGGATGTTGCCAAAAGAACACCCAAAACAAAACTAGCTAACACAGAGAGTAGTTACTAATCTAGTGTATCAAGTACACAAAACAAAAGCCTAACTACTCTAACTAGCAGACCGAAAAATACAGTGGTTGGCAATCACCCCTAAGGACTAGTGGTTCTATACATAAACAACCTACGGGCATATGTATAGGAGCCCCCAGTCTTACCTGTCCAAAGACCTGCAAGTGTACATAAAACAGAAACACATTCAAACAAAACTATGGTTGACAAAACTTGGGATTTCGAGCACACAAACAAACACACTTGACCCCAAAAACCACACTCCCGCTAATGGCAAACAGTCCAGTTTAAATAGCAGAGGTGGCGGGTTCTGATTGGGTGATTGGGTGATTGGATGATGACAGAGGGCTTGGATAGATGACAGCGGGACTTGATTGCTGATTGACAGGCGGCACAGCGAATGAAGGTGGTGGCAGGCGAAGGCAGGGAAGTCCACAAAACAGTAACACAGACACGTAACAATGGCCCAGGGTACATCAGAACACTATACGCATATAAAGGGCATTAAGCACATAAGCTTGTAAAAGGCGTTTGTAAGCCATTACACAAAAGAGCCTGAATGGTCACATAATGTGTTTTGTCACTCTCATGCTGTGGCTGTAACATGTGGTGTAAGTGTTTATTAATACTTATTTAATGCTTGCAATTGTGTTTTACAGGTCCCATAATAGTGTAATGTAGTTAATATATAGGCCTTCATGGAAATATGAACAGAACATATAATTGTATTTCAGTTACATCACATGGAGGTACAGCAGATTGAAAAAGCAGAGACACATTGTGTATTGCATATACTTGTCAAATAATATTTTGTAACATCCAAATTTCTAGTGTATCAG